>CAUYUJ010013425.1:106481-163981 GCA_963575745.1 Prorocentrum cordatum
GGAGGAGGAGGAGGAGGAGGAGGAGAGGGAGGAGGAGGAGTAGGGAGGAGGCGGCGTCCAGGGCACCGTGGGCATGCTGATCCGGTCGCTGCTGAAGACTACCCCCGCCCCGCCGCCCTACCGGCGCCCAGCCCCCATGCTCCCCGAGGGTCTCGGCCCTCGCTGGGTGGGCCGCGAGCGGCGAGGCTGGCTGGAAGGAGGCAGGAGACGCTGCGGATCATCATCGAGAATGAGAGGGTATGCGGGATGTGCCGATGTGAGAAGTAGGTGCCGATGTGAGAAGTAGGAGGATGGGCTCGCTCGGGCCTACCTGGAAAGGCGGGATGTGCCGATGTGAGAAGTGGGTGGAGATTACCCTCCCCCTGGCGCGGTCCGTGAGGATCCCGATTTGAAAACAACGGGATGCGGTGATAAGGGCGAGACTCACCCCCACAGCATGAACGATATATATATATACACCTATACGACCACCCTTCGGGTTATAAGGAGGTTCGGGGGGGGGGAGGAACCAACGTCTCACTCGATCGGTCTCACTATCGATCTCACTATCGATCTCAGTATCGGTCTCGCTCGATCGATCTCCCTCGATCGATCTCACAATCGATCTCACAATCGATCTCACTCGATCTCACTCGATCTATCTCACACTCGATCTCACTCGATCATCATCATCATCATCATCATCATCATCATCATCATCATCATCATCATCATCATCATCATCATCATCATCATCATCATCATCATCATCAACATCAGCATCAGCATCATCAGCAGCATCATCATCAGCATTACCATCATCATCCTCCTCCTCCTCCTCCTCATCATCATCATCATCATCATCATCATCATCATCATCATCATCAGCATCATCATCATCATCATCATCATCATCATCATCATCATCATCATCATCATCATCATCATCATCATCATCATCATCATCGCTGGACACCGCGGGACACCGGCGGGACACCGCGGGGCACCGCGGGACACCGCGGGACACCGCGGGACACCGGCGGGACACCGCGGGCCACCGGCCGCCCGGAAGGGAGACATTTGGTCCGGCCGCGCCTCAGCCACACAGGACACCAGCGGGACACCGGCGGGACACCGCGGGCCACCGGCCGCCCGGAAGGGAGACATTTGGTCCGGCCGCGCCTCAGCCACAGGAGACTTTCTTCTCGCCCGCCCACGCAGCTTCGCCTCGCCCGCACGCACGGCACGCACGAACACGAAACCGAAATCGATTTCCCGGTAGGGGGCTCTCCGTTCCACTTCGATCTCACCCCCTCACTTCCGATATATATATATATATATATATATATATATATGTATATACAAGGCTGCATGGGCGCTTCGCGCCATGCATCTTGTTCCTTGAAGCTTTGGATCGGCTGGTTTCTCGCGGTATCCTGCGGTCCCTTCGAGGTGTCCTCGCGGGCTCGCATTGCGAATGTGCAGAGGTCGCGGAGGGGAGTGGGAGAACTTGGTGTTCGAAGCAACGAAAGGGGCAAATGGAATGCAAGAAAAGGACTTCAGAGGGAAACTTATCGAATCCCGGGTTCGCAACCAAATTTCTTTAAAAAAGGGTTCGAACCCAGGATTCTGACCATAATGCAGCTTTATACTGCAAAATATGAGGCAGGGGGGGCGCGGGGAGGCGTGCTGACGCGACTTTGGGACAGGCAGGCTCTACGAACGTTATGTATGGGCTTCGTTCGGAAGACGTGTCGAAACGCTCCCTGGCACGTCTGTAACCCGGTGTGGAGCGCTCAAACGTTCCGACTTGGGCCCCGTGGAATCGCTTGGAGGCTTCTTGAGCACTCTTGGGTGGTCTTGTGGGCATGTGCGGCTGTCTCGGAGGTCAGGAGAGCCGAACATGCGAGAAATAATAAAAAAAAACCTTCGAACAACTATGGAAGAACAGTGATTTTGACCTCTTGGAAGAACTTCTGGGATGGCTCTTGGCACCTCTTGGGGGCTTCTTGGTCGTGCTTCGAAGCCTCATGGGGGCGTTTTGGGGCCTCGTTTGGGCGTCTTGGGCAGATTTGTATGCGAGGAAGGGAATGCAGAGGAACATCCGTGGAATCCCGGGTTCGCAACCAAATTTCTAGGAAAATGGTTGCGAACCTGGGATTCGGGCCAGAATGTGGCTTTTTATTGCGAAATATCAGACAGAGGTGCAGGCTGGCGTGCTGATGCGACTGTGGAGAAAGCGGGCTTTCAGAACGATGTTCTGGATTTCGCTGGGGGGGCGCGTCGAAACGCTGTCTTGGACGTCGTTGGGCCAGTGTCGAGCACCCAAACGCTTTGACAGAGATCGCGAGGTTCTCCTGGATCTATTTGGGGGGGAGAAGAAGAGGAGGGGCAGGAGGGTGCCGCCGCTGGCTGTCTTCCGCAGGGCGCAGGTGTCCTCGAGGTGGTTTGGACCTCGCTTTCCTTCCGTGTCCGTAAGAGGAGGAAAGCCATAGGAAATTAATGATTTTGATCTCTTGGGGCCTTCTTCAGAGAACTCTGCGAGGTTCGTGGGGCCTTCTCAAGCTGTCGGGGGAACCTTTAAGAAGTTCAAGGCAACCCGAGGACCCTCGCGTACCCTCGTGGTGCCTCTTCGGACGAAAATCGCTCAGTTTCGCGCTGGAAGGCTACGATCCTCGTGAGGGGTGCCGTTTCTGAAGGCCGTCTTGGGGCTCTCTGGGGCCGTCTTGGGCACCCCTTGGGCCGTGTCGGGGCTGTCTTGGGCCGGTTTCGGACTCGCTTGGAGGCCTTTTGAGCCGTCTGGCATCGGTCTTGTGGGCGTCTTCGGCCGTCTTGGCACGTCGGAACAGTGAACATGCAAAGAAGCAAAAATCTTAGAACAACCATAGGAAATCACTGATTTTCATATCTCGGGGGCTTCTTCGGAGGACTCTGGAAGGCTCTTGGGACCCTCTTGGGCCTTCGTAGGAGCCTCGAGAAAGCCTGTCGGAAGGTCCAAGGAGCCTCGCGTGTCCTCCCACCTTCCTCTTTGGATGGACAGCGCTAATTTTCGCGCTCGGAGGCTGCGATCCTCGTGAGGGGTCCCGTTTCCGGAAGTCCCGGTTGGGGAGGATCCTATTTCGGGGGGTTTTCCCACCCCCCAGGATTATAAAAATATAGAAAAGGGAATATATATATACATACATCGGTAGATATACAGGTGTGTATATATACAGAGAGAGAGACAGAGAGAGAGAGAGACATATATATCTATATATACACGTCATATTGTGAGAGGGAGAGAAAAAGAGAGAGAGAGAGTGTGTGAGAGAGAGAGCGGGAAAGAGAGAGAGAGAGAGAGAGAATTAGAGAAAGAGAGAACAAGATAAGGATAAATCGAGAGAGAGAGAGAGGGAGAGCGAGAGAGAGAGAGAGAGAGAGATCGGACAACCGAACGGGAATCCCGTCGACTGACGGCTACTGCGGTCGCCGAGGCCGCCATCGCACTCTTGGCGGTGGTGCGCACCTTTAAATGCGGGGAGTGTTGAAACAACTACACCCCGGCGCAAAGCGACTGAAGCAAGTGACGGGGTGCTAACAGGCGATGCGCCAAGTCTCTCGGCGCCCCGCGGGGGAAATGGGCCCACGTCGGCGAAAACCTGGTTGGCGGCCGGGGGACAAGGGCTTGACCGCTGAGCGGTTTGCGAAGGACGGGGCGTCCCCCGCCGTCGCAGCCATGTCCCGAGGACGCGTGTTCGCGCGGGCAATCGGGCTGGCAAAAAGTGGGGCTTTCGGCCGCGGTGGAGGCCATGGGCGGGCGCCAGATAAAGTATTTAACAGTGGACGGTGGAACACGCGTGGCAGATATGTTGATGCCAGCGAGCGTGAAGGTGCGGCAGTGAGCGGCACTCCCGCTATGAAGTTGCGTCTGCTGCAGGGCGGCCTTAACAGCGGAGAATGCGACAGGCGTCAGCACCGCTACAGCTGTGGGTGCGGCTCACGCAGGGGGGGGGGGCAGCGCCCTGGTGAGGCAAGGAAGCGACGCGCCCGACGCAGCGGGGCCTTCCGAGATATGGACCATCGCAGAGCGTCAAAATTCATGAAGTAGCCCTGTCGTGCTTCGAGAGCGTTCGACCAGGTTAAGACCTGGAAAAGGAAGTGGGGGTCGGTGCGGGGACGCTTGGAGAAGGCACGCCAGGGCTGTCACCTCGCCGTGCGGGAAGCCGAGGGCCTCGTCCAGGCAGAAGGTGAGGACGATCGAGTTGTAAGCGATAGTCAGGCGGGTGGTGCGAGTGGGGAATCGCAGACCGTGTGATCGCAGCTCGATGCATCGGTAGGCTGTCATATGCATGTCGGCCTGGCTGAGGACGACCCCCCTTGGCTGGCAGAGACGCAAGTCAAGCTGGAGGGCGTGGTACGACAGGGAATGAACCAAGTACGCGGCCAGCGCGCAGGAGAGGCAGGCGCGAAGGCAGGACGAGGTTCGGTAGGGCCGTCGCTGGCTACCAGGGGCCTCGGTGGGGCTGGTGGCCTGGTGACGGCGGGGGCGGCAGCGTTTGGGGGTCAGCCCAGCGGCGGCGGGGTCGGCCGAGACCGTCTGGGAGCCGCGCGCCCGCCTGTCGTCGTCGTCGTCGCCGAATTCCTTCAGCTCCAGCCTCCTCCTCCTCTGCCGCCGACTGGGATGGGAAGACGGTCCAGGGGGAGAGGGAGGAGGTGGGGGGAGGGCACCGGGGCGCGGTGACTGCAGTGCGCTCAGCGGCGCCGCGCCTGGGCCGGGTCCGCTGGAGGCATGCGGAGCAGTTGGCGCACGCGTGGGCGACGTGATGTGTAGCAGTGCGACGGCCGTCGGTGGCACTGACGGCGGCGGCGCTGAGAGTGGTGACGAGTTTGTGCCAGACGCTGCGAACGTGAATTACAAAAAAGGCAGCGCTCAAGTAACATTTCCGTTCTGCTCGCGCTCTGTGTTACTCAACTCTCGATTGGTGTTCGGAGGTGCGGTCGCCAGTGGCCCTATCGGCGGGGCGCGCAATTGTGACTGGTGCGCCAGTGGCGTGGCCACGAGGCGCGTGGTTGATGTGGTGGTCGTGATTGTCGTCCCCGCTCCCTCCCTCTTCGACTCGCCTGCTCTGCCGTGCCGCGTGCGTAGACGGCAGGGGGGAGGCGTGAAGGAGGCCCTTGGGCGGGGGCCTCTGGGAGAGTGCGCGCGCCGAGGGGCGGAACCTCGGGGCTTAGCGCTGGGTCATCGCCGGCCAGACTGGTGGGGGGCAGGTGGGCGGTGCACCCGTTGGTAAGCGTGACGGTCCAGTATTGGTTGGCGTGGCCGGAGCGGCCTCGGACGACGCCACGGAGACCGTTGATTGGGTTTTGCTCATGGCCCTGGACAGTGACCTCTGCGCCGACTTCAATGCCGAGGTCGGGGTCGGTAGGGGTCAGTATGACAGGTCGCCCCAGGAGTTCCTTAGGGCGGTGCGTGGCGTGTCTTGGTGCGCGTGCCAGGCGTCCGCAACGAGGGGCGGGACCCAGGTGGCCAGGCGGCGGTTTGCGGCGCGGACGTGGGCGCCGACGGCGGCGTCGTGGCCCAGGTAGCGCGCGCAGAGTACGTGGATCGTGGTCGGTGGGGCATCGGTGAGGGTGGTGCTCACTGACCCCGATCCATGACCTCGGCGCAGGGCGGACGGGCAACGCGAGGGCCGTCCGTGGCCCGTCAGTGTACGGCCAAAGGGTGTGCGTGTTGCTCGCCCTGGACTGCGGTCGCAGGGCCTGCAGTGGTGGGCGAGGTCGCGCTATTGAAGAAACGCGTGACGAACTGCGTGACGACCGCGTGCAGGGCGAGCGCGGCCCGCTTGGGGAGGGCAGGGTCCGCCGTACCTATGGTGCCGAGGGCGCTCCCGATGAACGTGGGGTTGCTGCCAACGAACACGAGGGTCCGGCTGGCCACCAAGTGGCGCGTCGACCAAGGGGAAGCCTTGGAACCCGAGAGACGAGGTCTGGGACCCAGACGACTGCGGAGAGCAAGGCCTTGCCGCTGCCCACGGAGCAAAACAGGTTGCCGAGGATCACGGGGATCGTGGCGACGCACGCGGAGAGCTTGCCGATCCGATGCCATTGTGGATGCCGCAGGCGGCCTTGTGGAAAGCGGCGGGGCGCGGAAGATCAAGTGCAACGGGTTGCTGCCGTTGATCTTCGGGGTCCAGTTGGCCGCTGTAGCGTCGCGGCGGCCTCGTGGATGCACGAGAGCGCGTAGCTCGCGCAGTTCACCCCGAAAACGTTGTACGTCGTCTCGGAGATCTTGAAGGGCGCCCCAAGGCGTGGGAGGGGCGTGAGGTGGAGCAGGAAGGGCATGTTCATCCAGGATGGGAACGCGGAAGATGTAATCATCATGATGAACAAGGGTTTGCTGCTCAGGGCGCGGCTGTCGCGGAGGTGGCCGTGCTGCGTGAAAGCCAGTCTCCACCCTCCGGAGTCTTGCCCGTCTCGCAGCTGAGAAAGTGGGCCATGACGAGGTCACCACGCACGGTGCGAACGCCAGGGCGGCGGCGCAGTCCATTGCGGCGGAGGGCAGTGGGGAGGGAAAGTGACGCGAATTTCTCCCGGAGTGAAGGCCCTGGTTGCAGTCTCACCGGGCTGGGGGGCGCGGAAGGTTTCGCGTCCTGGCCTCGCTCTGTTCTTGCAGGAACTCGGGCCGAGACTATATCTATATATATATATACAGAGACAGAGAGAGAGAGAGAGAGAAGAGAGAAAGAGAGAGAGAGAGAGAGAGAGAAAGAGAGAGAGAGAGAGAGAGAGAAAGAGAAAAAGAGAGAGAGAGAGAGAGAGATAAAGAGAGAGAGAGAGAGAGATAGAGAGAGAGAGAGAGAGGAGGAGCCAGGAGGAAGAAGGTGGCGGGGTAGAGTCGGGTGCAGGCCTCTGCTGGCGCGTGCCTTCTCTCCCTGGGATGGCTGTAGCGTGCTGCGAGCAGTGGCCGTCCCTGGGGTGGCCGTCGGAGAGCGAAGACGCGAGAGCATTATAATCCTTCAATTCAAACACTTTTTAAACAGTCAGTGTCTTGCGCCCGTTGGGGCCCTCATGGGGGTCCTCTTAGGTGCTCTTGGGGCGTCTCGGGGGTTAGACCGTCGCGGGGCGCCTTCTGGGCCCTCTCGGGGCCCTTTCAGCCGTCGTACCTCTTACAGCTTCTTGGGTCGGCTTCGTGGCCTTTTGGCGCTCTCTTGGGCCGTCTTGGGGGCCTCTTGGACCGTCTTGAGGCTGTTTTGAGAGGCCCTTGAGCTGTCTTGGACCATGCTGAGCCGTTTTGGTGTCGTCTCGGCTGTCTTGGAAGCCGCGTTGGAGGCCGTTTTGGCCGTCTGGAGGCCCATGCGACCGCCAGAAACAATTCCAGAATCGAGAGGGGGGCCTATCAACTTCAAAAACCTCCCAGGCAGCAAACGAGCACTCCAACGCGCCCGCTCCGTGCAGGCACGGTGGCGGATCTTCGACGCAGATGCTTCGAGGGGGTTTGAGGACACTCCACCCAGCGCCAACGGGACGACGGCGGATCTTACATCACAACAAGTACAACGCTTCACCCATACAGCGTGGCCTTTGCAGCCTGGAGGCCGCACAGGATGGTTGGCGGATTTGCAGACTCCTGGTATTTACGACTCCGTTGCAATGGAGATCCATCGAGTAGTCATGTGGGATACAAAAGCCGCCAAGGTTGCAATGATCTTTGCTCATTTCAGTTTGCGCCAGCACAACGCTGTCCGTGACTCTGCAATCGGATATCTCACTACGGGGACATGCACTGCCTTGGGAGGCCTTTCCGTGAAGGGGTCCCAGCCAGACCCAGAGCGCGACTCTACGAGCTGTTGCTCTGGTGTGTGTCTGCCGCCGGAGGCCGTGCAGTTCTTTATGCATTCTCGCAGTGGCAGTGGGGAGCAAAGGCACGACGCCTCGGGAGGAACGGCACCTGTCTCCAGGGGAGGTGCCGACCGACGTGAGGCGGCCTCCCGTGGGCGTGAGGCCGCCGGCGAACCCCCTGTTCCCCGACGGGAGCGCCCGTTTCCTTCGCCAGTCGTCACCCCGTGTCCTGACATCCGCCGGTGTGATTCCTCTCGCTTCGCGGGGTGCATGTCTGGAGCACGTACAGGCTGGGCGTTGAATGAGCGGGGGCGCCCCCCCCCCCCCCGTTTCAGCGCTGGGACGAGGGTGCGAATGTCCACGAGGGCAATGGGCATTCCCCACCGCTTGTCCGCCAAGCTCAAACGCGACATTCATACACAATTCCGACGGTGGCTTGGTGGTTTCTTGAGGCCGTTTGGAGGCTTCTTGGGAGCCTCTTGGAGGCTTCTTGGGGGCTCCTGGGGGCCTCTTGGGGCCTCTTGGGGGCCTCTTGGGGGCCTCTTGGGGGCCTCTTGGGGGCCTCTTGGGGACCTCTTGGGCGGTCTTGCGGCATTTTTGCGCCGTCTGGCCCCTGTGGAGGCCGTCCTGGGGGCCCCTCGGGGCCTCCTTGTGGCGGGGTCCTCTTGGGCCGTTTTGGGGCCCTTTGTGACCGTCTTGGGGCTTGTTGGGGTAATGTGAGGTGCCCTCGTGGGCCGTCTTGGGCTCCTCTTGGAGGCCTCAGGGGCCGTTCGGGGGCCATCTTTGGGACTGCCTGGACCGTCATGGGCTTATGAGAGGCGAAAGGGGCGAGAACGCAAAAATCGGTGAAAACATATTTTTGGCTTTGGACGCGCTCTTGGGAGTGCTCTTGGGGCCCTCTTGGGCCGTCTTGGGAGCTCTTTGGGCCCTCTTGCAGCCATCTTGGAGCGACTCGGGGCCATTTTAGCTCGTGCAGAGGCCATCTTGAGCCGCCTTGACGCCCTCATCATAGATTTTTCTATGGGCCCCCAAGAGGCCCCCAAGAGGCACCAGGGGCCCAAATCATAGATTTCCCTGGGGGTTTTGCAGGTCTTGGGGCCGGGAAGGGGCCTCTCCATCTTTGGGTCGACGGCTGTGGGGTGGCCCAGGGCGGGGGGGTGGGGGGGGAGACGTAAGGACATGACACAGTACAGTATCGGAGGCCTAGAGTTTGACACCAACACCAATATCGGCGTTGTGCCTCCACCGAGGGAAGAGTATCCCAAATTCGGTGATGGTGGTAATATTCTGGCCTCCTAGACGGCCGAAAGATTACCACCAACACCGAAATCTAGGATCACCTTCCCCTGGTTGAGGCAACCCCCTGTGTTGGTGTTGGTGTCAATTTCCAAGCCTCCAACAGTATTTAGTTCTAACGCAATACTTGCATACATTGGATACGTTGCATTAAGGCGGTCGCCGAAAAACACTGCCGCTCAGCACGTCACATCCGGACGTGGATTCCTTTCGCTTCGCGGGGTGCACGTCCGGAGCACGCACAATCCAGTCGTTGTGGGGCCTCCTGGGGACCTCTTTCAAGGGAGGAAGAACCATTCGGACCCGATAATTGGCGTTCACTAAACGGCCCCGGGCGTGGGAGCTTCTTGGGCCGTCCTGGGGCTGTCTTGGGAGCCTCGTGGACCGTCGTCCACGCCGTGAAGGCCGAACAGCCCCACATGCCAGAAATGTACGTTTCTCCATAGGAGAGTAACTAATTTGGGCTCCATGGACACCCTTTGGGAACGTCTTCGAGGCTTCGTGGACCGTCGTGGGGCCATCTTGGGCGGCCTGGGGCGATCTTCGGGCGACTGGGGGCCGTCTGAGCCCATCTTGAGCCATCTTGAGCTTGGCGCTTCCTTAGGCACCCAAGAGGCCCCAGGGGCCCAAATCATAGATTTCCCGGGGCCCAGAAGGTCGACGAATATGGGGTGGCACGTGGCCGTGGGGTAAGGGGGGGACATAAGAGTGGAACACAATGCAATATGTTTCTTTTTTACCTAACATCGAAGACTGGTAGGTTTCTAGTGGTGTCAAAAGAGAGCAGCACATTACTTCAACATTACTTCAACATTACTCCACAGGGGGGTCTGGGCAGCCGTTGGGGGCAGTTGGGTGGCAGTTGGGGGGCCGTTGGGGTTTGCCGGCGGGGATCGTTTTTCGCATACAGTCACACACTTCGTGCTTTTCGATTTCCCAGAACTCCATTCCCGGGCCACATTTTGGAAGCCCGGAGCTAACTGTAGGCCACTTCGTGCTCTTCGATTTCCCAGAACTCCATTCCCGGGCCACATTTTGGATGCCCGGAGCCAACTGTAGGCCACTTCGTGCTCTTCTATTTCCCAGAACTCCATTCCCGGGCCACATTTTGGATGCCCGGAGCCAACTGTAGGCCACTTCGTGCTCTTCTATTTCCCAGAACTCCATTCCCGGGCCACATTTTGGATGCCCGGAGCCAACTGATCATCATCACAACCACCACCATCACCTCAACCACCATCACCACCACCACCATCATCACCAGCAGCAACAGCATCATCATAATCATCATCATCATCCTCCTACTCCTCCTCCTGCTCCTCCTCCTCCTCCTCATCATCATCATCATCATCATCATCCATCATCATCATTATCATCATCACCACCACCACCATCATCACCGTCATCATCATCATCATCATCGTCATCATCATCATCATCATTATCATTCTCATCATCATCATCACAACCACCACCATCACCTCAACCACCATCACCACCACCACCATCATCACCAGCAGCAACAGCATCATCATAATCATCATCATCATCATCATCAAAATCATCATCATCATCGCCATCATCATCATCAGCATCAGCATCAGCATCGCCATCGTCATCGTCATCGTCATTGTCTTGACAGCCGTCTTTGGTTCAGGACGTGCTTCCCACATTTCAATGGCCCTCCCTTGGCCCTATCCTTACCGGCCTGCAGCCTCGGCTTCTCGCGGTGCTTCTCAGCCTGCGGAGGAAGACCGACACACGCCTGCGGCCGCGCCTGCTCGCTGTGATCCTCAACCTGCGTCTTTTACGGTCGCCTCTTTTAACTTCGGGTTCGAGCAGAGCATGATGATGGGGAAGAACTCCAAGACTCACTGCTCCAACTTCGGGCGGATTTGCGCCAAGATAGTCGAGGAAGTCGATGCTGACCTTTTCTTTGGGTGCGAGGTCGGTGCGTTTCGTCAAGGCCTGAGTCGAGCATCCATCAACGTGAAAGACATCCTGACCAAGCCGTTCGGCGACAGCGTCGGCTTCTGCGAGGTCGCCAACTACTTGAGCCTATGGGGCTTCGGCGGTGCTTCTCAGCCTGCTGACGTGTCCCTGCGCGAGGACACATGCATCTACCACGTCCCCATCGCGCGACAAGTGGACGCAGTGATCTCACGGTTCAATGTGCAGACAGGAGGCCATGACAAAGTTCACGTGGTCGTCGGAAACATGCACGTCGTTTGCGGAAGCAACCCTCCCAGCATTCACACGCGACAGAAAGCAGTTCGGCTGCTCCGACTCCACTTGGACGGGATCGCCGTGCTTCTCAGTACTGGGGAGCCGGGCGCGCCGGTCGTGCGCCTCGTAGTCGGCGACAACAACTTGACCGCGCAGGAGGCGCGTGAAGCTTTCCAACGCCACACTGACGACGAGGCGTTATGGGAAGTCTTCGCCCCCCCGGCGGACCGCGAAGGCGACAACGTGGCAGTCTGCGGAGCAGTCGCGCGTTTCCAGCCCGTCGCTGTTGGCGCCTCCTACATGGACCGTGGCATGCGAAACGACGCACACGATGCTGTTGCGGTCGTGCTCACCGTCCCTGATGCTTCTCAGCCTGGGGAGACAAAGAGGCGGAAGATTGCATTCGGAGGATTGCCTGACGCCGACGCCGGCTCAGAGACCGAGGTGGGGGGCTCCTCGGTGCACCGGTCCCGGTCCCCGAGCCCCGCCCCTGTGCATGCACCGCTTTCGCCGACGTCACCGGCCGACGCCGCAGCCTGCGACGAGCCCGAGGATGAAGTTAGTCGGCGCGCGCGCGAGCTGCGCAAGGAGTTGAGGGAGTATTGGGACCAGAGGTACGACGCGGCCTACGACCCGAAACTCCTCCACCACCTCAGCCTCTTGCTGTTCAAGAAGAGGACGTCCGCGCAGCCTGCGGACAAAGATCCAGCTGGTGCTTCTCAGCCTGGCTCGGACTGTGACACCGCCTTCGCGTCGCAGGCGGAGACTGTCCGAGCCATTGTGTCTGTCCTTAAGGTTCGCCATGAGCTTCTGCGGAGCAAAAACATCGCCGACTTGCGGCGCGTCCTCACCGACGCTGAGCGCTGGGAACTCGTAAGACGTGTTCGCACAGAGTACGAGCAGTCCGAACACCAGCTGGCGCTACAGGAACGAGATGGCGAGAAGGGGAAAGCGAAAGGCAAGACTCCACCACAAGGTTCTAGCGGAGCTTCTCAGCCTGCGGGAAAAGGCGAAAAGGGGAAAGCGAAAGGCAAGACTCCACCACGAGGTTTTCGTGGAGCTTCTCAGTCTGCGGGAAAAGGCGAGAAGGGGAAGGCGAAAGGCAAGACTCCACCACAAAGTGGCCAGCCCCAAGGGGCAGGCCAAGGGGGTCTCGCTAAGTTACTCAGAGAGCAGAAGCGTAAGCGGTGGTGCCGGCGTCTGCAACGTGTGTGCGGCACAAAACAGATCTGGGAGGTGCTGGCTTTCTCCGGCCGCTTCGACGTTGACATGCTCACCCAAGCCCTGCGCGCCGAACCCAGTGAGCCACCTGCGCACGACGAAGCCATGAAGGAAGAGCGCCGCCGCCTCCACCACGACAAGGCTGAAGCGATCTCGCGCTGCAACGAGGGTGAGCGGCTCGCCCGCTATCGGCAAGAGCTCTTACGTGGCGGTGCTACTCAGCCTGCCGACCAGGGCCAGGAGGTTCCCACTCTCACGCGCAAGCAGTTGGACGTGCTTCGGAAGTGGGACAGCGGCGAGTTGCGAGTCAACCGGAACCAGGCGATTGTGGCGCTAGGACACGGCCGCCTCCGTACTGCGGGAGGGGATTACCTGGACATCGGCGGCAGCACGGGCGGTGGGTCTCGGCGCATCATCGACTCTTGGCAGCCGCCGGATTGGCGCGACTTCCTGCAAGACGAGCGGGAGAGGTGAGGTTTCCAAGCCCGTGTGCCCGCGGTGCTTCTCAGCCTGCGGTGCTTTTCGCTAGACTCTTTCTGCGGTGCTTTTCTGCGAGTAGTAGGACTCTTTTCAGCCTGCGGGTTTCTGCGAGTCTCAGCCTGCGAGTTTTCCGCCTCCAGGTTTCGCAGGCTCTCCGCTTCGCACGCCGCCCCTCAGTTCCAAGACGTCTGCCAAAGTGCAGGCTTTTGCAGGCTGCCGCTTTTGCAGCCTGCCACCACAGCTCAGCGTGCCGCTTTTGCAGACTTCCAAGACGTCTGCCAAAGTGCATGCTTTTGCAGGCTGCCGCTTTTGCAGCCTGCAACCACAGCTCAGCCTGCCGCTTTTGCAGGCTTCCAAGACGTCTGTCAAAGTGCAGGCTTTTGCAGGCTGCCGCTTTTGCAGCCTGCCACCACAGCTCAGCGTGCCGCTTTTGCAGACTTCCAAGACGTCTGCCAAAGTGCATGCTTTGGCATGCTTTTGCATGGACTCGCCCAGCACACCAGTAGAGACTCAGGTCTTACGAGTCCCTGCACATAATACTTTGTACACAATGTAGTCCTGCGAGTCCTACTGTCCTGCGAGTCTGTGATACAACTGTGTAGTGTCAAGCTCTGCGCGTTGATAGCAGTGTGTGCGTTGATAGCAGTGTCTTGTTTGACCATACGTCCATTCAAGTTCCGTGTGTTGATAGCAGTGTCTCGTGAGGACGTGCACCCATTCAAGCATCCGTGCGTTGATACCAGTGTCTCGTTTGGACATGCATTCATTCGAGCTCCGTGCGTTGATAGCAGTGTTTCATTTGGAGGTACATCCATTCAAGCTCTGTGCGTTGATAGCAGTGTCTCGTTTGGACATACACCCATTCGAGCTCCGTGCGATGATAGCAGTGTCTCGCTTGGACATACATCCATTCAAGTTCCGTGCGTTGATAGCAGTGTCTCGTTTGGAGATGCACCCATTCAAGCTCCGTGCGTTGATAGCTGTGTCCCGTTTGGACATACATCCATTCGAGCTCCGTGCGTTGATAGCAGTGTCTCGTACCAGGACCTTCCTGCAATGTTTTCAGAAATGCTGTACTGCAGCTATGCCTTCGCTCAGGCCATCAGGGCCCTCATGCTGCCAGCTATGCTTTCAGCTCATCAGCATCCACGTCATTGTCCAGGCCCCTTCATAATTATCCATTCTTCATCATCATCCAGTCATTATCCATTCATTATAGCTTTTTACACGACTGCCACAATTGATAGCAGTGTCTCGTTTTGACACACTTCCAGCGTTGATAGCAGTGTCTCCTTTTTACAGGACTCCCAACTACAACTACTACTTCACTGTTACCACTGTTTCATCTCTCCTGCTCTTATTGCTACTACTACTGTGACTGTTACTGCTGCTGCATGCCTCCAGCTATGCTTCTACATATCGATGTTAGGTTGCTTTGCCGGGATAATTTGTGATATTTGCATACATTGGATACGTTGCATTAAGGCGTTCGCCGAAAAACGCTGCCGCTCAGCACGTCACCTCCGCACGTGGATTCCTCACGCTTCGCGGGGTGCACGTCTGGAGCACGTACAGTCCAGTCGTTATGGGGCCTGGTGGGAGCGTTTGGGGGCCTCTTGGGGGCTTCTTGGTGCCTGTTGGGGGCTTCTTTGGGGCCTCTTTGGGCCTATTGGGGGCGACTTGGGCCGACTTGGAGCGCTCTTGCGCCGCTTGGCTCCGTCGGAGGCCATCCATCCAGTTGGCCTTTCGCGGCCGCCTTGAGGCTCTCTTGGGGTCCTCTTGGACCGTGTTGGGGGCCTCTTGGCCCGTCTTGGGTGCCTCTCTGGACCGTCTTGGGGCCCTCTTGGGCCGTCTTGGGGGCCCTCTTGGGCAGACTTAGACGCTTCGTCGACCCAAAAGGTGTAGGAGCTTCACTGCTTGCTGCGCAGCGTTCTAAGCAGCTTCGCTGCTTGGGCCGCCATGGGCATCTGAGAGTCGAAAGGCGAGCACGCTAAAACCCCCCGCAAACCTTAAGAGCATCAATGTTTTTGGCTTCTGCTAGTGCTTTTGGGGGGCTCCTTGGGGCCCTCTGGGGCCGTCTTGGGGGCCTCTTGAGACCTCCTAGGGTCATCGTGAGCGGTCTTGGGGCCATCTTGGGCCGTATGGAGGCCATCTTGAGCCATTTAGACGCCCTCTTGGACCTTCAAGGGGCCCAAGGGGCCGATGTGATCGATCTCCGTCGGTTTTGAAAGTGTTTGACCCCAAAGGGAGGGGGCATCCTGGTCGGCAGAAGTGGCGTGACCTCGGGGAGGGTAGGGGGGGGGCTTGTCATAATGTGACAGAATAAAAAGATGTACCAAGATGTCGAGACATGATGCAATCATCGGGTATTTTGGTTACGTGCATTACAGCATCCGTGGACCTGCCTCCGGCAACACGTCAATTCTGGACGTGGACTTCTCTCGCTTCGCGGGGTGCACGTCCGGACTGCGGAGGGCACGGGCGTTTGGGACTTCCTTGGAGTTTTTTGGAAGCCTCATGTGGACCTCTCGGGGGCGTACCGTGGTCTCTTGGGGACCTATTGGAGGCCATGTGTGGATCCCCTGGCGGTGCGGGCGTTACCGGGGGGGAGGGGGCCGGCCACGTCACGAGCCGCACCCGCGAGGGCCAGAGGGAGGGGCACGATAAGCGTTTGGGCTGGGAGCGGCTCGTCTTGGGGCCATCCATGGAGCCGTCTTTGGGCCGTATCGGGCCGTCTCGCAGCCATCTTCGCCGCCCTGAGGTCCTCCTAAAGCCCCAGAGGTCGCCCTCGAGTCTGATCTCTTCGATTTTCCATACGTTTCGTCCGCCTCTGCCTCCGCGGCCGCCTCCTTTTCTGCGGCACGCTCCATCGAATAAGTTGCTTTCGCGCCCGTGCTTCCCTGTGCACGCAGTTGAGCGTTGCGACGCCGCCCCAAAAAAGGTCAGCACAAGGCAACGCCAAGTTCAAGTCCCGATGAACATGGCAACAACGCGCCAGCAACTAGTATACAACTGCGCGGGCCTCTTGGCGGCTTCTTGGGGCCGTTAAGGGGCTTCTTGGGGGCCTATTGGAGGCCTCTTGGGTGTCCCTGGGGGCCTCTTGGGGCCTCTTGAGGGCCTCTTGTGGGCTTTCAGGGGGCTCTTGCGCCATCTGGCCTCTTCGGGGGCCGTCTTGGGGGCTTCCGGGGCCTCTCGGGACCGCCTGGGGCTCTCTTGGGGCCCTGTTGTGCCGGCTTGTGGACCTCTTGGGGCCATCTTGGGCCCTCCTGGGGCCGTCTTGGCCGTCTTAGGGCCATTTTGAGCCGTCGTGAGGCCCTCTTGGGTCCCCAAGAGGCCCGAGAGGCAGATGTTCCATGCGTTTTTGTACATTTTGGAGCCACAGAGTGAGGGTCGTCAGATCGTTACGCGCATGTGGCGCGACTCTAGGGGGGGGGTAGGGGGGAGGCGCTATAACGCAACACAATACACAATATGTAGCAATTGCACAATCTTTGGATACATTGGATACGTTGCATCAAGGCGTTCGCCGAAAAACGCTGCCGCTCAGCACGCCACCGCCGGACGTGGATTCGACAGGCTTGCGCCACATCCGCCAACCTCTTGGCGTTTCGGAGGGAGGCGCCCTGGGCGCTCCAGCCCTGTTCGCATGGGGGCAGCGCTTGCAGGGAAGCGCCACCGAGAGGGGGGGGGGCTCTCGTGGGCACCCCGTGCCCTGACGTCCGCCCATGTGATCTTTTCGGCCCGCGGCCCCAGAGATCCCTGCCGCTTCCCAGGAGGTCGTCTTCTTCGTACGGTGGGGGCGCTCGCGGAAGCAACGTGCCCAGGAGGCTGCAGACCCTGGAGGGTTCCTCGTCTGCGGAGGGCGGTGGCTATATCCATGGCCGATCCACGGCTGGATCTCCACAGGATGCCAGACCCTGGGTTCCTTACCCAAGGGTTCCCTGTCCAATGCCCCCACCGTATTGGATTCGCTGCCGATGGCCCCGCAGCCCGATGATCGCCCCGATTATGCCGTCGGGGAGCCGGGTGCCCCCGCCGCCGGCCCGGCCCGCAGGAGTGAGCCGAGCGAGCGCTTGCCGATGCGCCCCGGCGGCGTGCAGAACCTGAAGGCGTGTCTTCACGGGCTGGGGGCCCCCGCTCCCGCGGTGGCCCGGCGGCCCACACGGCGGGCACCGCCGCCGCCTGGACTCCGGGGAAGCGCGCCGGTCCGCGGGCGAACAAGGGTATAGAAATCGTATGTTCCGCCAGCGGGGACGGTCGGACAGTTGATATATCCCCACGGTGGCAGGTGGAGGCAGCAGTATAAACCTCCCAGCAGCTCTGGGGCAGGCGCCCCCGAGGGTGAGCGACTTCTTCTATGCCGTGACTCTCCAAGCAGGGCGGTACGGGCTCACCAGGGACGCCTCGGCCCCCAATCGCCTACTCATCGCCGTGAGGGGGTCCGATGGCCCACCCCGCCCAGGAGCGTGCGGATTCGTTATCGGGGGTCATCGCCGATCTGTCGGACGTGCACCTCAAACGGTGCGAGAGAAGGACGGCAATGTCCGCTTCAGAGAAGTAGAGCGGGTATTCCCGGAAAGGTATGGCGGGAGCAAATATTGCAAAGCAGGGCAGACATCGGCATCAAAGGTGCCTGAAGACTATGTTCGGGATTTGTGGGATGATGTAGTTCGGCTTTTGCTTCTCCCATGGCCATGAAGGGCGAAGTTGGCGTTCGTTGTGGTGCTCAACGCTGCTGCCGTCTCCGTGCCGTCGCTTGCATGATCAGAGGCGGTCGAGGGAGGAACCTGGAGTTACGGGCAGGGCAATTATATAGGGGAAAATGGGAAGACGGAGAGGCGGAAGAGGAGGAGGAAGAGGAGGAGGAGGATGAGGAGGAAAAATAATAGGAAGAGGAGGCAGGAGGAAACAGAAGAGGAGGATGAAAAGGAGGAGGAGGAATAGGAGGAGTAGGAGTAGGAAGAGGAGGAGGAGGAAGTGGAAGAGGAAGGGGGATGAGGGGAGGAGGAGTTCAGACACAAGACGCATCTTGCTCGCGTACTAGAGGCACGGCAAAGCGCGATCGAATCGAAGCGGCAGCAAGCGCATGCTGGCTTGCACACTAGAATTCACACACCTCGTGCCGTTCGCCGATGGCCATGAACTTGTTCGCCGAGGTTGTAAAGCCGATGACCAAACAGAGACCGTGATGCACGTCCTGATCGTATATGACAGTAACTGGCATGGCGCACCGTGTCCGAGTAGTCCAGGTGTTGTCAGAGTGGCCGCCTTAGAACGGTGATGAATTATGTGAGGTTGCAGTTCATGATGATGATTTTGAAGAACATGATGACGATAATGGTGGTGATAATGATGATGCTGGTGGTTGTGATGATGATGACTATGATGATGAGGATGAACATGATGCTGCTGATGATGATGATGATGATGATGATGATGGTGGTGGTGGTGGTGATGATGATGATGATGATGATGATGATGATGATGATGATGATGATGACGATGGTGATTTTTCGTATTCGTTCAATTCTGTTTTCAGGTCTCGCAACCATAGGCGCAGGAAGACAAGATAATTCAAGGTCCCGTATGTTTGTTCGTGAAGAGACACCTGTTTGAGAATGACGGCGCAGCGCTGCGCACTCCAGGCTGCGAGAGAAAGGGGACCAGTGGGATGTGCCTGCGGCGACGCCAGTCACACGCTTGGTTCGAGGGCTTCAAGTGGGAGGACATGCAGGCGACTTTGTTAGCCGCTGCCGGCAACCGCGGGGGGTGGGGGGGGTCATCTAAGGGACATGTCCAGGATGAGGGTTAGGAGAGAGGGAGGACGAGGAGGAAGAGGAGGAGGAGGAGGAGGAGGAGGAGGAAAATGAGAGACCGAGTCAACCAAGGGCGCATCAACGATGCTGCAATACACCCTTTGGTCCCGAGTCTCCTCATCAGTCCTTTCGAGCCTTCGGCGCCCCCGCGGAAGAGCTGCACCCCTTTTGGCCTGCCGTGCAGGCGAGAGCCGGGTTCCGAAAAGGAATCGCCTCGCATCCTGTGAGGGAGCCGTCGGGAAGGCGAGATGGTATGGTCATACAGTTCGACGGGGTGTCCAGCGAGGTCCCTGCTTTGAGGAAGGACCGCCCTCGCCTGTGTACTTGTTGCAGAGGTCTACTCCTGCGGAGGGTCGAGGAAGGCTTAGGCGAGAGCCCCATTTTGAAAAGGAGCCGCCCTCCATCCGTGCAGCTGTTGCATGTGCTTATGCTTCCGGTATCTAAGACGCCTACGGCGAACCACCGCCGCCCCCCTGTCTTTGGGAAACGCCTCTGTGGCCAAACGAGGGGCCGAAGTCTTGTCAACCTATTGGACTATGTGTCCCCCCAGCCGTTGTGGTCACCTTTGGGGGAGCACTTGTCCGAGGAGGAGAGGGTTCTATAATTGTGGATGCATGTGTATATATATATATATATGTATACGTGTATATATATATACACACCTATAGATATCTCTATATATACATATATACGTATCTATCTATATATAAAGATATATAGCTATCTATCTATCTATCTATCTCTCCGCGCGGGGTCATGCAGCTGGGCAAGCCGCTGTGCAACAGATCAGCCAAGGTCGGGGAAACATTTCCCCGACTTGGGGTGCAGGCATCTGCGGAGTTTGGAGAGCACTTCCCGCTCCGCTTTCGAGGGTGAGCTGCAAGTCCCCCTCAGAGTGCGATGCGGCAGCACCGTACCGAAGCCGCGACATGCAGAACAGCACAAAGCGCCTCGCAGCATTGCAAGATGACGAGTGGAGGAGGAGGAGGAGGAGGAGGACGAGGAGGAGGAGGAGGAGGAGGAGTCATTCTGCTCCGCCAAAGGAGGACCCAAAAAGCACCCCCACAGCCAGACGGTCACAGGTTGTCCGAAGGGGGCCTCGGAGGTCACCGTTCTTCCAAACTCCTCGGCGTGGCAGCAGCGGGATGCAGTGCTGTGTGGTATACCGCTGCTTGCAGGGATCTGAGCAGCAGCTGTACAGCTGGCCGTTTAGTTGACAGCTCTTCGCGCAAACGGGGCACTGAACGACATGGCTCCTCTCGGCAGGGTCGTGCCCAGCATTACGGAGACGGCACACTCCCTCCGCGGAAAGGGCACTCTGACTCGTTAATCCTTCGAGGGGCTTTCTCCCCCAGAACTTGCTCGCTAGAAAACTTCACGCTGGGTGGCCAGTGTCTATACAGGATGTCCGTTGCCAGCCGATCCGCCTCTTTCGTCGCAGCCACATCTTCACCCGAGGTCTGCACTTTCGCGGCGGCGGCATTGGCAACGTGATCTTGCGCCACGGTTGAGGTGCCCTACGACATCTGAAGGCAACATGTTTCGGCTTTGAGCCCGAGTGGGGTGCCCCTTGGTCCAGATGATGTTCATGGAGCCCCCACGGGCCCGCATGAAATGATGACATTCGGCCCACAGGTCTTGCACTTCAGAATTGCTCTTGGCCTTCAAAGACCTTCGAGCTCATGCCACACACCCGATGCCATCACAATATACTCGGCAGTGACCTGTCGTATTCTTCGCTATCTGAAGGAGAACGTGCATAGCTCAGCCCTGGGGGTAGTCTGTCGCAGGGTCGGGAGGGAACCGCTGAGCACGGCGTCGAGCAAGCCAGCAGGACCCAAGTGGACAATGGCCCATCCGCGCCGTCGAAGCCTCCAGTCCTTCGTGTGCCTCTCCCCCGATCCATCGATCCCCCAAGTTTCCCCATGAATGCATCGATCCCCCGATCCATCGATCCCCCAATCCATCGATCCCCCCAGATCCATCGATCCCCCCGACCCGTCGATCCAACGATCCCCGATCCCGCCTCCCTTCAGCCGTCCCCACTTCGGAGCGAGTTCGCTCAGCCGGAGGGAGAGAGGAGGGGGAGGAGAAGGACGATGAGGAGGAGGAGGAGGAGGAGGAGGAGGAGGAGGAGGAGGAGGAGGAGGAGGAGGAGTTTGGGGAGCCTCTGAGGGCCTCTCGGGGTTCTCTGGGGGCCTCTAAGAGGCATCTGGCCGGTCTGGGGACCTCACAAGCCGTCTTGGGGCTACCTTGGAGGGCTCTGTGGCAGTTTCGGGATGTCGAAAGCCCGAAAAGATGAGAGCGCGACAAGTATTGAAAACCTGCTGAGCGTCAATGATCTTGGCTCATGGAGGTCCTTTGGGAGCCCTCTTGGGGCGTCTTGGGAGCGTCTTGCGGCCTCCGGGCCGGGTTGGGCCGTCGCCCTCTTGGGCCGACTCGGTGCCACCATAGCCGTCTTGGGGCGTCTTGGAGGAGGTCGTCTTGGATGTCGTCTTGGGGCCATCTTGGGTGCAGACAGTCGTTGGAATGGGGTTCGCGCGTGTGGACGGCGCGTTTGGCCAGAGGCCCTTGGGATTCTCCACATACGGTCTTGAACAGTAAAACATTTAGCACGCCACGCGCCCCTGTGATAAACAAAGAGCAGCGGGTCGAAGGCGCCTGCGGCGAATCACCGCCGCCCTCTGCCTTTCGGAAGCGCCTATCTGGCCGAACGTTGCGACCAAAGCTCGGCCAAGCCAAGCCATCGGACTATGTGTTCCCCCAGCCGTTGTGGAAGCCATTCGGGGATCACGAGGGAGAGAAAGGAGAGGAGGATGAGAGGGAGGATGAGGCCTTTGAGAGTCGCTTGGGGCACTCTTTGGGCCTCCTTGGGGCCTCTGGGAGGCTTCTTGGGGGCTTCACTGGGCCTCTTTGGGGCCTTTGGAGGCTCCTTGGGAGGCTCTTTAGCCGTCTGAGGGCGTTCCTGGTCAAATGACGCCGTCGAAAACCGTTCTGGGGACTTCTCTGAGCCACGTTGGAGCCCCCTTGAGGCGCTTCGGGGCCGTCTTGGAGGCCATCTTGAGCGTCTTGGGACTTTGAAGGAATCCAGAAGAATCTCTCCGATTCTTGAGGGTTCCTGGACAGGAGCCTCGCTGAAGACGACACTTGTTCAGGCTACAGGACCACGGTTGGCAGGTGTATGTGTGTAGGCGCAGGGCCAGAAGAGTGAACTAAGCAGGATTGTTGGGTTGCTCCGTTGCATGGGGAGGGGCGGGCTGCTCAGGTCTGGGCCGCTTGGTCCGGTGCCGCCTCTTGAGGACAGCCACGGCAGATGCGGCAAAGTGGACGGGCCTTGTGCATCAGGCAAGGGAAGGTAAGGGGGGGCTGGAGGGACAAATGCTCGGCCGCCGTGCAGTGGCGCTGTCGCCCTCGCCGTCGCCGTCGCCGTCGCCGTCGCCGTCGCCGTCGTCGTCAGCGTCGCCGCCGCCGTCGCCGTCGACGTCGTCGTCGTCGTCGTCGTCGTCGTCGTCGTCGTCGTCGTCGTCGTCGTCGTCGTCGCCGCCGCCGCCGCCGCCGCCGTCGCCGTCGCCGTCGCCGTCGCCGTCGCCGTCGCCGTCGCCGTCGCCGTCGCCGTCGTCGACGTCGACGTCGCCGCCAGCAGCAGTCCCGGGAGGGGCCCACCGCGCGCCACCCGCACGCCAGAGCGGCAAGCTGGCCCCCCCGTACAAGCCCGTCGTCAAGAGCAAGAAGGCTTCCCCCCTCCTCCTCCTCCTCCTCCCCCTCCTCCCCTCCCCCTCCTCCTCCTCCTCCTCCTCCTCCTCCTCCTCCTCCTCCTCCTCCTCCTCCCCCTCCTCCTCCTCCTCCTCCTCCACCTCCTCCTCCTCCTGCTCCTCCTCCCCCTCATCCTCCTCCTCCTCCTCCTCCTCCTCCTCCTCCTTCTTCTCTTCTGCGCGCCTCCACGCTCGCGCAGCCGCGGGCCTCCTCCCCAGCCTCGGCGCCTCCTCCGCGCTCTCCGGGGGGCGCCGCTCGGCGCTCTTCTCCCCTGGCGGCCTCGTGCGCGGGCAGGGTGGCGAGGGCAGAAGCACGGGGACCATGACCAAGATATCGCGGGAGCTTGTCGATGCCGAGCCGATGCCGATCTTGGTCATGGTCCATGTCGGCCGCCGCCGCTTTGCGAGGAGGATCCACGAACCGACGCTGACCAGGATGGACGCTGACTAAGATCGGCACGACGTTTCCGCGTTCAGTCTTGGTCGTGGTCCCCATGTTCTCCCCCTCCTGGGGAGGCTTGGAGCGGCGTCGGCGGTGCGCGGAGGGCGCGGAGGTGCGCGGCGAGCGTGCCGCGGAGACGTCTAGCCGCAGGCGGGCCAGGCGGGCCACAGGGGCGGGCGGACGAGGGGGCGCGAGGGGGCGAGGATGGGGGGCGAGGAGGGGGAGGAGAGCACGAGGGGGCACGAGGGGGCACGGAGGGTGCACGAGGGGGCACGGAGGGGGGCGAGGAGGGGTAGGAGGGGGGGAGGAGCTGGACGGCGGCGGCCAGGGCGGCGAAGAGAGACGGCACGGGGGGGATCAGCTCAGGCGGGGATGATGGCCCCTGCGATCGCCGTCTCTGCGCTTCGGCGAGCTCGAGGGATCACCACGTAGAGGGCACTTTTTCCCAGTTGCACTTGTCTCGAGAGGGTTTGGCCACTGGCCTCCTATCTCTCGCTGCATCGAATGCATCGAAGGCATCGATCCCCAATCGCGCACTGAACGCCGATAGGGGCCCGACAGCCCCTCCCGCACAGGAACATGCGGTTTGCCATCGGGGGCTCGTCATCGATCTTTCGGCGATGTATTGCCGGTTCTGGGTTGATGGCTCCCCCCCTGAGCTGGTCCACCCATGGCGTTCCCCCTCAGGCCACGGAGGGGGGCGAGGACGGGGAGGGGTTGGAGCACGACAGCGGTGGCCACGGCGGCAATGAGAGGTGCTGGGTAGTGGTGATGATGATGGATGGAGGGTGGCTGATGATGGTGATGGTGTTGCTGCTCGTGGTGGTGGTGATGAAGGTGATCTCATTGATAATGATGATGGTAATGATGTTGATGGCGATGATGATTTGATCAGGAGGACAATGAAGACGATGATGCTGATGACTGTGATGCTGATGCTGTTGACTATGATACCGGTGACGATGATGACGAGGACGATGATGATGAGGATGATGATGATGCTGATGCGGCTGATCATGCTGATGATGGTGATCGTGGTGACCGTGATGATGATAATGATGGTGATGATGGTGATAGCTGTGCTGACGATTATGATGATGATTATGATGATGATGATGATGATGATGATGATGATGATGATGATGACGCTGCTTATAGTGATGATGATGATGCTGCTGATGATGATGATGACGATGATGATGATCGGGCCGGGCGTGAGGAGGGGTGATAGGGAAGGGGGGAGGTACGACATTTGCCGCGTGCAGCTGGTTTCGGCCCCGCCGCTTGGCGCTTTTCCTCGTTGCATTGGCGCTTCCCGGCGCCCGTGGACGCCAGCTACGCAAGTTGATTTGCAACCCACCCCCTTTGACTTCCCTCCCCGTGTCGGCCCGAGATGACGACGGCGATGGTAAGGATGATGAAGATGAGGATCGTGGTGGTGGTTTTCATTGTAGTCATGACGGCGATGTTTATGATGATGCCGAGGGCGACGACGATGGTGTTGGTGATGGTGATGGTGATGGTGATGATAGTGGTCGTGATGGAGGTGATGGTGATTATCGAATGGCCTTCGGCCTATCCCGCCGCCGTGCCTGAGTTGCGGGTGTGAAGCTTACTGGATGTTCGTTGGGATCTCGTGGGAGGCTTCTCGGGGGCCTCTTCGGAGGCAGTTTGGACGCCTCTTGGGGGCCTCTTGGGGCCTCTTTTGGGCCTTTTGGGGGCCTCTTGGGGCCTCTTGGGGGCATCTTGGGGCCTCCTGGGCGCCTCTTGGGGCCTCCTGGGGATCTTGGGGCGGAAGGCTCGGATTTTGGGTTTGTGTTTCCTCGTTTGGGCCTCTTTCGGGGCCTTCTTGGGCGCCTCTTGGTCTGTCTTGGGGCCCTCTTGGGCCGTTTTGAGGTTGGGCCGTCTTGGGGCGGTTCTGGGGGCCTCTGGGGCCGTTTGCGAGCGTCGGGAAGCCGAAACGGTGGCAACGCCCAAACACATAAGACAAGTTAATGATTTTGGCCTCTTGGGGCCCTCTTGGGAGGCTTCTTGGAGGCCTCTTTGGGCGTCTTGGCGGCATCTTGGGACGTCTGGGGGGCAATCTTGGGCGTCCTGGGGCGATCGTTCGGCGACTCGGGGCCCTCTTGGACCGTCTTGGCGGCCTTTGGGAGCCCTCTTGCCCGCCTTAGGGCCCTTGTTGGCCCGCAAAAAGTCACACGAGAAGACGCGGGAATTGAGGGTCCGAGCCTCTGAGAGACTCCTCAGGATTGAGGTCTAAGGCTCAGTTGATTGTGCAAAGCACCTGAGGACACGCCCACTCCGTGCCCAAAAGCACGATGGCAGACGATTTTTAAGATGGGGATGATGAGCAGAAGGAGGAGGATGAGTACGATGAGGACGAATGCTATGCGGAGGAGTACGATGAGGATGAGGAGGAGTGCGACCAGTGTAAACTCATCAAGCATCAACGACGTTGCTCTTTTCATATGTCCCTTGAAGAATGTGTTATCATTGCGGGAAGTGGCCCGCTAGAAGACAACAGTCCGAGAATCTTCAGTCGTGCCGAAGCACCGTTCCTGGGACTCCAACGCCGCAGATTTATGTGAGAGTTGCGTTCTGGTAGTCAGAAATCGTGCCAGGACGCCATTCCTGGGACTTGCGCGAATCAAGGTGACTGCTGCGTCCTGACAATCCTAGGTCGTGCCAGAACACCGTCCCTGGGAACTCGACCATACGAAACTTGGCACTGGTACAAACTTGTTAGACGAATGTGCGCGGCGCTGAGGAGAGAGCCATATTGAAAAGGAGGCGCCCTCCATCAGTCAAATTGTTGCAATTGATTCAGACGAATGTGCGCGACGCCGGAATCACATTTTGGCATGGACCCGCCCAGCATCTGCTGAACACTTTGGAAACATGTGTGCGGCGCTTTTGCGAAAACCACATTTTGATAAGGACCCGCCCTCCATCCGTGAAGCTGCTGTGAACTTTTAAGACGAATGTGCGCGGCGCTAAAGCGATAACCGCATTCTGAAAAGGACATGCCCTCCGTCCGTACATCTGCTGCAACATTAGGAGACGAATGTTCGCGGCGCTGAGGCGAGAGTCACATTTTGCGAAGGACCTGCGCTCCATCGATGAAAAAATGGCAACTCTCAAGTTTCAGGATCATCAATGGCGAGGAAGCTCTAGGCGAGACGCCAGGCCCGCTCTACCGACACGTCTGGGGTGCGACAGGGTTGGAGCTGTTCATAAGCTGGGACGTGGCGGCCGATCTGTTTCGGGCTTTTCGTTTTCGGAATCCAGAGTCAGGCGGCAGGAAGCAGGGTTCAGCGCAAGCTGGGCTCAGCCAGAGCGCCAGGTCCTGCAGAATCCTGCAGTGCCGGGTTTTGGCCAAGCTAGGTTTGGGAGCCAGTCGTGGCCTTGAAGTTGGCCTTACATATTGGCTGAGCCGGCTTTGCATCGCCCCAGAATTGCAGCGCAGGGCTGTCTGAGTTGGCCAAGCCGGGCTTGCGCTGAGCCGTGTTGGCCCACACCCGTGACAAAAATACAGCGCCGGAGGAGAGGGCAAATGTTGTCTGCGGTCTGCTGCTTTTGCCGCTGCTGCTACCTGCCATCCTCGAGCCTCGGTCCTCGAGGGTCTAGGGGATGGAGGTTCGAGGACTGAGGTTTCGACGCTTTCGGTTCTCCTTTCAAGCAGTGGCGAAGCGTCCTGCCTCGCCTATAGCCCTACCAAACAATGTTCTAAGAACCTTTCGCGGTTTCCACCAAACTGTTCTTAGAACATGTCTGGCGAAGTCTGTCTTGTTTGAACACTTCGTGTTTATGTTCTAAGAACATTGTTTTTGTTTTCGGTTCTAAGAACATTTCGTGGTAGGACTATAGGAATGCCGGGACGGTCGGTCCCTGCTCAAGTTTTGACGCTTTCGGTGTTCCTTTGAGCCTGCGGGAGGGCTCCTCGTCGCCACGGCCAGATCTCCCCTCAGAGTTCTGGTCGGAGTGCACCCCTGAGCGTGTCTGGTGGCTTGGCTTTGTCCCTGGACAGGTTGCCATGAGCCCTTCACGTAGTGAAAAATCACAGCGGGATGTTTTTGACAGCTTTCGGCGACTGCAGGCTGGGAAAAACGGTTCGGCATGAAACATCAACCCCAGGGAAGCGGAGACCTGTGGTGACCCGTGAGGGTCCTCGTTGTGAAACAGATGCGACGTTGGGGGTTTGGGAGCGCGTCCATCTCTCCCTGATCTCTGCGTGCATGGCAGGTGAAAGCAGACTGCATTCGGAAGCCTAGAGGTCGGCACCAGCAACAAGATCGGCGGTCACATCCCCCGAGGGAAGGTTGGCCCCGATCCTGGTGGTGGTGGGATTATTAATCGCTTCGCTCATTCCGCCGGCCCATATTGTCGCACCGTTGTGGGCTAGCCGAGTTTTGGGGCCTCTTGGGGGCCGTTTTGGGGCCTCTTGGGGCCTCTTTTGGGCCTCTTGGGCGCCTCTTGGGGCGTCTTGGGGGCCTCTTGGGGGCCTCTTGGGGCCTTTTTGGGGCCTCCTGGGCGCCTTCTGGGGCGGAGGGCTCGATTTTTCAGTTCTCGGTTCCCCTCTTGAGCCCCTCTTGGGCCCGTCTTGGGGCCTCTTGGTCCGTCTTGGGCGGCACTTGGGCCGTCTTGGGGGCCCTCCTGGGCCGTTCCGGGGCCGTCTTGGGAGCCTCGTGGGCCGTCTTGGAGCGGTCTTGGGGGCCTCTTGGGCCGTCTTGGAGCGTCCGGAAGCCGAAAAAGCCAGAACGCAAAAAACATCGAAAAAAACAATGAAAATCAACGATTTTGGCCTCTTGGGGCTCTCTTCGGAGGCCTCTTGGAAGGCTCTTGGGGCGTCTTGGAGGCCTCTTGGGCTGTCTTGGGGGCCTTTTGGGCCGTCTTGGGGTCATCTTCGGCGTCTTCGAGCGCTCTTTGGGCGTCTCGGGGGCCTCTTGGGCAGTCTTGGGGGCCTCTTGGGGCACTCTGAGCGCGCTCTGGGGAGCCTGAGAGGCCGCACCCAGAAGGAAAACCATCTCTGAGTAGACTTGGTCGGGCGGCGGTCGGGCGGCGGTCGGGCGGCGACCGGGCGTTGGTCGGGGTACTTTTCGCCGGGGGACCCCCAGGGGCCGCCCCGCGCGCGCGAACTAGAAATACTGTTAATACTGTTAACCAGTTACCGGAGATCTTAGCACGCCCTGGCCCGTTGGGCCGGCGAATTCAGGCCTCGTATGTGACCAACCGAAGATCATCTTCCCATGGTGGAGGCGACCCCCATAGTTATAAAGGTGCAATGTTGTGATCATTCTATGTGCGCACTGATCTGCATGAGTTGTTCAGGCTATGGGGTCCGTGTCAAGGCCCCGTATTTGGTCGTTCTCTGGATACTGCCCTGGCCAGGTTGCTCACGGTCCAATTCGATTCGATCTGATCCACAAATCTCGATTCCAATTCCGATCCGACCCGGCACTACCCGATTCCCTCTCGCGCCTGCAGGGGCGAGCTCGGTCCTCGGTCACAAGCGATCCGATCCCGATCCGATTCTGTGCTGATCTGGCAGGAACCCGATCCGTTACCGATCCGATCCGATTTCGTGATTCAATCCAGAATGATGCCTATGTGGTGCGCTTTTGAAGACATCACCCAAACATTCTTTAGTAATACCGAGTTTGCGTCGGTCCTGCAGTGGCGACGCGCTCATTGAACAGGCCTACATGTATCCTACAATCTCCGTGGCGGACGTCTTCTGGTCAGAGCGCCTGGGTAGCAGCACGCCGTGAGGTGGGTCTGCTACATGTTCCGATCGAACGTGAGCCTCCAAGGGAGCAGTGCGCGATGTTCCTGAGGACGAGTTTTTGCCTCGTGTGTGTTTACCCAGTTCGGCTGCGCCGACAGCGCACAGCTTGTGTCGGCCCTGGTTGCGCCGCCCGCGTCGTATTGAAGTGCTTCCGTGGACAAGCACGCGTTGACACTCCTCGGCGGCGAGCGATGGGGGGGACGTGCGCAGGAGAGGGCCTTCTCGGGAGGCGGCGGGGCTTCTCGGAGGCCCTCGCGCCTTCCGAGATAGGTGTCCTCTGTCTTCGGGGAAGGCCGAGGACATCTCTCGGGAGGCCGGGGACCTTCCGAGCCCTCCGAGAAGGCCCGCCCCCCTTCTCGCCCTCCCCCCTCCCCCTGCAGGCGCGCCGCCGAGTGGCCCTCCGCGCCTCCCGCCGCCCCCGCCCCCCCCCCCCCGCCCCTCCAGCGGAGCGAGGCGGCGGAAGGGGAGCAGCAGCAGCAGCAGCAGCAGCAGCAGCAGCAGCAGCAGCAGCAGCAGCAGCAGCAGCAGCAGCAGCGGCAGCGGCAGCGGCAGCGGCAGCGGCAGCGGCAGCGGCAGCGGCAGCAGCAGCAGCAGCGATGGGCGAGGAGGGGGCAGGCCCCCCGCCCCTACCCCTTCCAAGAGTGCCAGAGGGCAGCCCCTCCAGACTTGCAGACCTGCTGCCGGACTGCTCCGAACCCCGGCCAGAATTCAGACGTCAGGGTCCAGGTGCCATTTTGTTGGCCTTCCTGGAAGGTCTGTCCTGGGCGCCGCCCTGGGTGCCCCCGCCCCGCGCCAGGACTTGGCCAACTTTTCCGCCCGCCCCGAGGACCCGCCGAGAGCCCCTGCTGCCGCTCCCCTCCCCCCCTTCGCCACCGCAGCCACTCCGGGGGAGGGTGGCAGGATGGCCTCGGGCGGATGGCGAAGGATGGCCACTCGGCGGCGAGCGAGGGGGGGAAGTGAGAAGGGGGCGGGCCTTCTCAGAAGGCTCGGAAGGTCCCCGGCCTTCCGAGAAGTTTTCCAAGCCTTCCCCGAAGACAGAGGACACCTCTCTCGGAAGGCGCGAGGGCTTCTGAGAAGCCCCGCCGCCTTCTGAGAAGGCCCTCTCCTTCTCACTTCCCCCCGCTCGCCGCCGAGCCACGGGAATTGGCGAGTGGGACTCGCCTCGATCCGACTCGGTATGGACCTCGGCCACCCCGAGCCGGCTCGGCTCCGCTGCTCCGGCGATATCCCGTGCGGCCCCCGTGCCCGCATGGCGCTGCTGTGCCTCCTGGCAAGGCCGAGCCGGTTCGAGTTCAGTGCCGCGCGGGGGCATGGAGCTCGTTCTTGGGGTACAGTGGGGGCCCATGTCAAGAAACACCCTTCTTGCCTCCAGGGTGCGCTGGGTTTCTTGGGTTTCAATGGTCTTGCCATGGAGAGCGCGACGCTCCCACACCAAAAATCCATGGACGTCCTGGGGTCTCAGGGTTGGGTTTCTTGTGGAAGGTTTCGCGTGGTCGGGCCTCCACCGTATCTTCCCGGCGTAGCGGGCGTCACCAGTGGGGTGAGGAGCTCAGTTTTGGGAGGGGTCCAGAACAGCTGGGGCTGTGAGGATGCCCGGACCCCGCCGGCGCCGAGCGTTTCGTCACCGATTGGGGGGGTGAGGGCCCGGTGGCGGCCGTTACTCCGAATAATAAAACGCGCTCGCGGCGAAGGATGGGGCGAAGCATGGCCACGGTCAGTATCGTTTAGCCGACCCCCATCCCCATCCCCATCCATATCCAGACCCCCACCATCTCAGCACACCAGTTGGGGATAGATACCCCTCGAAACCCGAAGGACACCGCCTGCATCCCCATCTAGGATGGCAAATCGGCCAGTGGGACCCAGGCCGCTCCCCGTGGGGATAGGGGCTCTGTCTGCCGGAGCTCCCGTTCCCCAAGCAGTGCTTGCACTAAGGGGGCTCCTGTCCGCTCTTGCAGCAACCTTTCCCTGGCCACCTGCTTTTGCCAGTGGGCGCCCAGGCCCGCCCCCTGCCTTCTGGAAACGCCCATGCGGCCAAACGTTGGGCCAGAGTCTGGCCACGCTATCGGACGATGCGTTTCCCCAGCCGCTGTGGAACAGAAATAGAAAGGAGGATGGGGGGGAGGAGAAGGAGGACTAGGACGAGGACGAGGACGAGGAGGATACGGCACTGCCGAGGGAAGCGTCGCGCTGAGCACGAGCGCCCACCAAGGGCGCCAAGCTGCTGGCAGCCTGGCTGGCCTGCGAGGAGGCTGGGACCCCACCGAAAGGATCTCGGGTACCAGCCACACAGACAAAAGAGACTGGGGATTAAGTCCCGCAACCTGGGTGAGAAGGTGGGCTCCCGTGGAGCCTGACCCAGGGAGTCTCAGGGTCTGAGACGAGTAGCGGACGAGGTGCGGGAACTCGACGTGAGCCCTCCATTCTTTCGTCCGCAGGATGAAAACCCTGCATGAAGAGGCGTCGGTTGCGCACCGCCCGTTCTGACAGACGGTGCGTGCTCCCCGACGGGCAATCAATTAGGAGGTGACCAGCCGTGCCCGTGGTGAAAGCCCCACAGGAAACGCACAGGCAAACATGACCCGAGGAAACCCAGAGTCTGTGGCCGCGAGCGGCCGTGGCAGGAACGGGGCCCGCTCCAGGCATGGGCTCGGCTGGTAGTGTCGTGTCAGCCAGCGAGGGCCGACTTGGGCGCTTGGAGCCGATCCGCCTCCGCTTGTCTGGGAGGAAGGTGGGTCCCGAGTGCTCTGGAAAAGAGAGAACCCTGGCAGCGGCATCAGCCTGTGCACTCGCAGCTCCATCCCAGGCAACAGCGACGGGCTCGAAGCCCACGCGTGGCCTGACGTGTCTTTCAAAGCCAGGGGAGGGGCTGCGGGGGCGAGGCGAGGAAGGGCCACCCAGGCCCGAGGAGGGAGGGGGGGGATCCGCCTCCCCTTGGACACTCTCCTGACCACGCGTGGGGGACTCCGTCCGAGGGCGCACCGAGCGAAACGAGTCCGATGGGGGAGCGAGATCGCACGGCAGCGCCGAAGCTGCTGCCCTCATTCGTCGGCATCTGCCCTTCATTGTCATCCTGGGCACGCTCAGCGTGTCCAGGAGGAGTGACAGTGGATGGGGTGCCGAGGGATGGCGGCAGCAGCACGCAAACGAGCAGGGCAGGCAAGCACAGAGAGACGACGACGGGTCCTTTCTAGCTTCGAGCCCTTCCTACAAAACTCGCATCTTTAAATGCTGCGATGGGGAACCTGGGTGAAAACATGGCGCAGATGAACCGAATCCTCCTTGGGCTCCAGAGAGGCCGTGGTTCGCCGAGGGCGCCGACAGGCTTTCTTGCGGGGCCGAGTATCAACCCGCTGTTCGCCAAAGAAAAGCCCCAGGGCAGTAGTACTCCATCGCAGGATGCGAGTGTAATGTTGGTGGCCAAGCTTCGTAGCTTTGACCTGAGTTCTGGGGATGGAGTGGAGGTCTCTGCCGTTGCGCGCAGCAAGGTCGGTCCACCGGTTGCCTCGGGCATCGGTGCTCTGGCCCTGCTGGTGTCCTTTAACTAGGGTAACTCGCACATCAGACCCCGCCTCGCCCAGGTCAGAAATCTTGGCCCATATGCGTTCCCAAAGGTCGACGTTTAAACGCCGAGGCGAGCAGCGCCATCGGGCTCCAAGGGCAAGGCCGTCAACCAGGCCTTTGAAGTCGGCGTGCGCACAAACGGGGGGGGGCAGACCTGGAGGACCTGAAGGAAAGCGAAAAGCTCGGCCCTGGGCGAGGACTGTATGGGGCCTGGGAGAGCCCCAAAAACAAGAATATCTACCCCTGGAGGCGGCTCACTCAACTGACAGAAACCCCAGCCTGCACGTATGGCCTCAGGCCAGTACCACATACGCTGACACGCACCGTCCGTGTACACGTTCCCTGTGATACCTTGCGGGTCGCCATATTGGATGTGCCAGTGCCCAGTGCTGTCCCGTGGTGGTAGTGGTGGGAAGCATGAGCGAGAGACGAGTCCTGCCGACCATAACATAGAGTCACGCACTTGCCTAGGGAATCCGCCCGTGCGAATGTAAGACATGTGTAGCTGACGCTGTGTATGTAGTGCTGGACACTCGTGCACAATATGATACAAATCACATGATGCCGCCGTGCACCGAGGGCATGTGTCCGTGTCCCTGTATCCATACTTCGCAAGCCTTGATGGGCTCCAGAGACCGCCTCCCAGATACGCACGTAAAAGACCTGCTTATTTGAGGGAGGGCTTCCACTTGTCAGCAAACGGGTTGGGTCCTACAGGGGTCGGGGTCGGGCCTCATGATCGGGATCGCCATGCTCGTCCTCCTCCCCTGAGTCGCCGCCTTCGTGTAGTTCAACCTTGGATAGGATCTGCAATATTGGCTCGATCCAATATCCAATAGGCTCCCGAGGAATGGCATCGTGTCCTGGGAGAGGTGGCCGTCGGGCCCACTTTTCCCAGAGTCGTCGCACTCCAGTATCCCGAGCATGCTGACGGATGGTGGACGGCGCCTCATCACGAACGATGATCCGAACCCCTAGGTCCGTTCTCCAAACAGTGCTGCTGATAGTGGCCCAACCGAGCTCTCGTAGTGCAAGCACTGTGGCACCAGCGGGACCCGACACGTGCCGCCACGGGTGGGGAGAGTGATAGATCTTCTGGGTCTGGGGGAGCCATGCCGACTGCAAGACACAACGGGGCACTTGCGGATCGCGAAACAGGAGGGGGCACTGGTACAGCGGCGCGGCCCATGCCTCCACCTGAGGATCACTGAAAATAGATCGCTGGAGGCATGATGTAATCCAACACGATGTTCTGGAGCCTGGGGCGTGCCACACACCTCGCTGTGCCTGCCGCATGTGTTCTACAAGTCGTGGGGGAGCTCCGTGCACGCCTAGCCCGTAGGTCAAGGCTGGTGGGAGATGGTGGGAGAGCCTGCCTGTGGAAACGACTGAGGAGAGGACCAGCTCTGTGCAGAGAGATAAAGCGCGGTCGACGACTGGCCACACCCCTCACACGTTGCCGAAGCCTACTGTAGCGTACTGGGCGTCCCGAGACCTCAATCCCAAGAACCTCCAATGCCTCCGCGTAGACGTACCCAAGATCTCGTAGTTGATAGGCCACATGTTTTCCCAACGCAGGGATGGAGCTGGTGAGCCTCATCTTGTGGGCAGCTGGAGGGAGCCCTAGGGCCTTAAGTATTGGCACCAAAAGCCGTAGGACCCGCTGAGACCATGATCCGATGTGCCGTAGTACGCCATATATGTGTACTGTAATGTCGTCCGCATACACGTCGATGCTACGTGGTATGTCCATAGTGCTGCGTGTGAGATGATCGAAGGGGGCAATCATGATACACTGCAACGCGAACATGGCCATCGAGCATCCTGGTAATACACCACACTGCGCATACACGACACCCGAGTAGCAATTGCCCCATACCAAACGTGGGCTGCACGTGTATATCCTAAATGCGAGGAGGAGCAGTGGCCCAGGAAAGCCTTGCTGGATCCCCGCGCGCAGCCGCCACAGCCACAGCACTTTGTCAACGCACTTTGCTACATCAACGATCGCATGCACTGATGCCAGCGATTCTGGTCGCAGATGCCCATCTGCCCCTGCTGTTGCCACCGCGCGAGCTGCAACGTCCGTCGTTGATCGCTGCGAGCCAAGTGCAATATACTGGCGATCTAGACGGGACGCCCACGCCCTGGCCCAAGCTAGTCGGGCGTGGGCCCATACTCGATAGATGGATGGAAGCAACGCAATAGGTCGGTACCCACCCGTCGGTTTGCCCAGTAGAATGATGTGTACGCGTCTAGTACCCGTGGGCCATGTCCCAAAGGCCTCACATAGATGTAGTAGGTATCCCAAGACAGCCAGGGCCCCGTTGGTGGCCAACGCCCAATGTCGAGGTCTGAACTGATCTGGCCCAAGGGCCGTGCGTCCAGAGAAACTCCTTGCCGCTTGCCGAAGGGCTTCGATGCTCAAGGGAGGCATGCGTGGACCAGCCTGACATAGGCCGCGCATTTCGACGATGAGGTCGCCATCGCCATCGTCATGGACGCTCTGGGTGAGGAGGGGGGGGGGGGGCGTCGCATCCTTCCCACACATCCTTCCAAGACCGCCGCTGGACCTGACATCTGTCCTCAGAGGTGGTGGATGGTCCCAAGGCTGTGTCAACTTGTGAAATCGTCCAACCACGGGGTTTCGACCAACGGTGTATGGGTCCTGATCGCTGCCTCAAGTGCTGTCGGATCCATTTTGTGAAAGAGCGGGCCCTAGCCGTAGCCATCCTTCTCTCGATGACTGCGGCAGTCCGTCCGAGGTAGGACGACGCTAGCCCGGGCAAGTGATGTTGCAGGGTAGGCTGCTGGGCGGCTGTGTGTAGTAGATACACAAGTACAGCTGTGGCGGAAGGGGAGATGTGCTTCCTCATCCTGCCTTCCTTACCTTCTTGAGCGAGGAATGAGTAGAGGTGTGCCCATGCCTGCGCGACCTGGTGAGGTCGTCTCACCTGGGCCAGCTGAACATCACTGACGCGCAACTGCAGTAGGCGCAGGGCACGGGCCTCGGCTGACGCAGCAGGCTGGTGCCTCGCCAGGGCTCCCCCTGCCGTGGTGCGCTTGTACCTCGGCGCAGCTCCTCGCTCTGTGCGCCTTAAATCATTGGGCGGCAAGCTAAATAGTGGGAGCAACTCCGCCCCCCACTCCACGATGCAAGTGTGTGCATATGTTGCCCAACCGCGTGGGGTAGTCGTCACAAGGTCCTAACCGATGTTGAGAGTCGTCCCTCATGAGTTCCACCCAAGATAGCCCAGGGTCCCCACGCAAGACAGTGTACTGTGGTTCGCCATCGACATCCTCCAAGTCCTTACGCAGGGATGCCGTGGGTTGGTGTGGGAAAGGCTTGCGTCATCGGAGTGCTCGAATGGTTTGCGCGCGAGCCTGTGGTCACAGGGAGGCCTCCGCAACGTAGTGATTGCGCGGCGGAAATTGTGATGCCCGCAAGGGCTGGGATAGCACACTGGCCAGGCAATCGCTGAGTACGAACTAGTCCAAATCCGAGACATTCCCCGTGGCAGGATCCCGATATGTACCGTTGGACGTACCCACAACACGGGCCCGAAGTCGCATGGGCCACTCAGAGCCGTCAAGCATGGCAGGGGGCATGTTCCAATCCCCACCCAAGAGAAAAGGGGGCCCGTAGTGCGACAGCAGGGCCCCGAGGTCTTTTAGGATCTGTGCATTGCGTCCTGCCAGGCGAAGCCCCTGTTCGAGATACACAGATGCAGCAACAAAGCCATGCCTCAGACCGCCCTGGATCATGATTGCAACCACGTGTGCTGGCACGAGTACGTGAGTGCTGATACATGAGGTGAGTGCAGTTGCGCCAATATGCTCGCGTACAAAGATGCTGACTCCCCCACAAGGGCCGCCATCTGGGCCTGTTACAGCTTCTGTAAGAAATGGTTTCCAGCCGCTGTTGATGGCCCACTCCTGGGCGGGCTTGACCTGGTCGTTTCGCAACTTCAACTCCTGAGCGAAGACGAGGTGCGCGCCGTTGCAGTTGGCCAGGTAGTCCTGAACCTGCGGCCAACCACTGCCGTTGAAGGTGGCTACCTTGAAATCCTTCCTGCGGTGCGCGGCGTGGTCTCGTGGATGCCGGGGTCAGCGGTGCCGTCGGCTGCAGGGCCGTAGTAGTATTGATCCCACCATTGGACTGTATCGAGCCAGATAGTGAGCCGTCGTGAATGCCGCTGTGGTGGCCCGTATGCCGAGAGCACCCTGCTGCGACACTAGTGGCACACCCAGGGGCATCGACCACCCCTTCGTCAAGGGCCCTGGGCGTGACTCGAGCGAGCGTGGGAGACTCACACAGCCTCAGCCCCAAGGGGGAAGCCGCCTGCCCGTCGGCAGCCACGCTCGTCGGAGTTAGCCCCGCAGCAACATGCCTCGCATCGTAGTGAGTGTCGTTGTGACGGGCCACGGCCTGAGAGCACCCTGCTGCGACACTAGTGACACGCCCAGGGGCATCGACCACCCCTTCGTCAAGGGCCCTGGGCGTGACTCGAGCGAGCGTGGGGGAAACGTCACGCAGCTTCACCTTCGAGAGGGACGCCGCCTGCCCGTCGGCAGCCACGCTCGTCGAAGTTAGCCCCGCAGCAACATGCCTCTCGACGTAGTGAACGTCGCTGTGATGGCCCACGTCCTGAGTACACCCTACTGCGACACTAGTGACACTCCCAGGGGCGTCGACCACCCCTTCGTCAAGGGCCCTGGGGGTGACTCGAGCAAGCGCGGGGGCAACCTCGCGCGGCTTCAACCTCGAAAGGGGAACCGCCTGCCCGTCGGCAGCCATGCTCGTCGGATTTAGCCCCGCAGGAACATGTCTCGTGGACGGATGCGTGCCCGAGGTAGGGGCGTGGCTCCCCTGATCGACCTCACTGTTACTCGATCTCACCGCCACGTATCTCGAGTCTCGCACGCGTCGTTCAACAACAAGACGTCGCACAGGGATGAGGGAGACCTCTGCCGCCATTGTAGTACTGCATCGAACTTGTATGAGTGCTGCGGCATCGCCAGGGGCAGAATGTTGCACGTCATCCTCGGTATCGGGGAAAGGTGTGTGCTCCAGGTCTTGTGGTGGTGGAGGCCCTTCTGGTGCGGCCATTGCCGATGAAACCAAAGTGCTGCCACCTGCCAGTAAGGTGCGCTGGTGTAGGATATTGACCATCGAGGCTCCAACGGCACGGTGGGCTTCGATGAGCCTTGTACCTGCATGCACTCCCTCCTGTTCGTGTATGTACTGGGCCTGGGCCAGTAGGAGTCGTGCCTCTCGCAGCTGTAGGAGGAGTTGCCTCGCCTCAGCATACCGAGAGCCAGGATTCGCCAAGTGCGTGGCTAGGGCCAACAATACCTGTGCATTGTGGTCAGCAGCGTCACGCCAGGCGGTCTCACAGCCGGCGACGGCCATGTCGTGTATGGCGGCCTCATCTGGCGCCATCTCCCGAAGCTGAGGTATCCGCCTGATCATGAGCTCGGCGTATGGTACACACCACCAAGCCCAGTCCTCGTGCGCCATGGTCACATCTTGCCAAGATACCGTGTCCGCACTCCACCGCTCGGCGCAGGCGTTGAGATGCGCACGGGAAGTCTGAGACGCGTCGCTCGGATGATGTAGGAGGAAAGCGTCCACGAGCGAGTGCCGCTGCAAGCCGTGATAATCGACGGAGTCGCCATCCGCCTGAACAGCCAAAACTGCAGAGTCCTCGCACGGGGCCATTCGCATATGTGAAGGCGTAGACATAGACTCCAAAGAACCGTTGTCAAGGCCATTCAAGTAGGAGCTGACCGCCATCGTATCACGTACCTGGTGTGCTGGTAGGCTGGCCACGTGCATCTCCGTGTGCGTCGGTGCCTTCCAAATCTTGATCGATGGCTGCGTCCCAAGGGTGGGCGCCGCCTGAGTGCATACTGCCAGGAGTACGAGGCATGACAACTTCCATGGGCGCGGCGAGCACAGGGGCAGCATCATGAGGCTCTGCGTGCGGCTCTGCGCCTGGGCCACCAGGGACGACGGCGCGCCGATGCAATACAGCGGCGCGCTGGAGCTCCACAAGGTGCGTGCTGAGCGACTGGAGGAGCATGTCTGGGTTGCCAGCGGCCATGGCGCGTGGTGCCGCTGCGACCACTCCTTGCAGACGGCCCATGGCCTCCTCCAGGCTGCCGACCGTTGAGTCGCCAGGTGAGATTGCCATGATGGCTGCACGCGCCGTGGCGACTTCTGCTTGAATGGCGGCCAACTCCGCGGCGGCAGTAGTGAGCTCCATCTGCTTCGCTGTGAGCTGCTCCTGCAGCGTGTCGACCTGCGTCTTGAGGTCGTTGTGCTCACGCAGCTTAGAGGCTTGGCGGTCCAAAGCACGGCGAAGCATGTCATCAGGGGTCCGAGCAGCACGTTCACGTTCTTCTGCACCTGCCAGCTGCTTTTTGGCTGAGAGCACCACCTCGGAGTCCTCAGGAAGCTGCAGACGGCGCAGAGCGGCAAGGGCCTTACGCGCTCGGGCAACGTCATCGTGCTCACCTTGACCTCCTGTGGAGGTACTCTCGGCGTCCTGGGGCGGGACGCTGCTGGGGGCCCCGCGCGACTGCCTGCTGCCCGACTGGGCGCGCCGCTTGGCCCCAGGCGGCTCGGCGCCAGACGGGTCAGGTCGCCCGAGCTTGTCCCTGCCGCACATGTAGCAGCGCTCGTTCTGCTGAAAGTTCGTGCGAAACCCGCACTGGCGGCTAGCAGCACAAGCCCATGTGCCAGCAGGCGCGCCAGGGCCCGTTGTGCCACGGCCCTCCTGGGGACCACGGCTGCGGCCGCGCCCTGCTTTGCCCATGGCAGGGGGCCTGGAGCCGTGGTGCCGCGTGAGGACGTCGTGGTCGGCAGCGAGCCGCAGGCGGCGGCGTGCCGATGCACGGATGCGTCTGAGACGCCGGTGCCACGCTGGAGAGCGAGACCGCGATGGGTCGCCCTCCGTGGCGAGAGGGAAGGGTTGGCCTCTGGGCTGCGCGCCAGGGCCATTGCTGGGTGCGGCCGCCTCGCGAGCACAGGCTCGCGGCAGCCGCATCGCGCCAGGCAGCGCCTGGGGCTGGGGGCTCCCTATTGCACGGGCCCCGCGCCCCCCGCGGGCAAAATGGCTGCGGGGGGGAGGGGGGGGGCCACGCAGGGAGCCACCTACGAGGACGAGGAGGAGGAGGAGGAGGAGGAGGAGGAGGAGGAGGAGGAGAGGAGGAGGGAGGGAGGAGGAGGAGGAGGAGGAGGAGGAAGAGAAAAACGAGGCCTCTTGAGGCCGTCTGGTGACTTTTGGGGGGCCTCCTGGGAGCCTTTGGGAGGCTTCCGAGGTGTCTCTTGGGGGCCTCCTGGGGCATCCTGGGTGCTTCTTGGGGGCCTCTCCGTAGGCATTCTGGCTCAAGCGGGCTGGCTCACGGGAGGCTTCCTCCGGCATGTTCGTCCGCGCGGAAGCGGGGGTCAGGCACCCACGGCTCCCACGAGTGGTCTTCGCGCGCGCGCGGGGCGGTTTGGGGCGCGGAGACTCCGCGGTTGCGGAAGAGTGCCCGATAGCTCTCGTGATTCCATACGTTTGGTCCCAGCCATCGGGTGGTCCCCGAGCAGATTTGGGCAGCAAAACCCGTTGGTTTCCTTTCGGATGTCGCGCAGTCCGAGTCCCGCGAAGGGTGGACCTGTGCTTGTGGATTCACATGCGGCCAGAGCCTAGAGTTCCCCCTCGTTAAGGCCGTCTCATGCCAATGCGTCTTTGGGCAACTATATGACTCTAACTCCCTCATGGTCGCGGGGTCCCATGTCATTCACAAGGCGGTTATTGGATGCCTGCGGTAGCGTTGTGAGTACATGTCCTATCATAGCGTCTCGTAACCTAGACCCGATCTTGGTGCTGGGCTGGAAAGACTCTGGTGCGCTTCGGTGCCCTTGGATTCTTACACGGCGAGGTCGAATCGCTGTGGGGGCGGCCTCACGAAGAGTATCTCCAACACGTCGAGGGTGGAGAGTCTCAGGGACCTTCTCGGAACACCCTGCAGCTTTGCATGACAACCAATGGAATTCAATGAAAAGCGCACTGCTTCACAAACAAACATGAACAAGTGTCATGTTCATGGTTTTGGCTTGCTGGAACGGCAACAGTGATGACGACGACAGTAGTGACCATGACGACTGACGCAACGACCATCGGGACCCAGCCGACGGGTGGGACTCATCGGCTGGAGCCTGCAGGACGTCTGTTGCATTTTCCGCAATTTTCGGATGTCGCTCGCCCGAAAGCTACGCGCTGCTTTTTGGGAAACGTGGGTGCGTGAGCCCTGAAAATTGTGGAACATGTTGCCTCCGAGTTTCCCCAGGTTCCAGCCAGTTAGTCCCACACATCTCGGGGGCCAGGCGACCACATAAGCATAAACCGAAACTAACTGTGCCCGCTGGGTCGAAACGGTTCTGTCGCCGAAGGCGCCGCCAATGGTGTATGGGGGGCCGCGGGTGACTGACCTGGATCCCCATAAAACCCGACCTCCGCTGCACCCCATCAGAGACGTGCCAGGGGCCTGCTGGGAGCGTGCGGGGGGGGGCAGCAGGAAGTAGTGCAAGGAGGAGGGAGGGCGGGGAGGAGCGAGGAGGAGGAGAGGCGGGGAGGAGGAGCAGCCGGGGTCTACTCCCAAAACGAGTACCCAACCAGAGGAGAGCTGGGAACGACAGCTAGCACGTCAATTGTGGGTATCATTTCCCAGCAGGACGGGAGCCGCAGCGTACATGCGACCTTCGCTGCTGCTCCGTAGCGGTTCTGTCTCGACCAGTTTCATGGTGCTTTGCACTTCGTCATGGATGGCGAGCAGTTGCGTCTGTCTTGATGGCAACGAGAGGTTGTGTGGAAGGCTGTGTTGGGCCGCATACTTCCGTTGGCAAGGATTCGCGCGGGGGGGCTGGGGAAAGCAAGCGTGTTGACGGTGAAGAACGAATGCTGTCACGAAAGCGACCCTGCGCGGCAAGCACGACCATACCAATACAAGTCGACAGTATGGGCAGTTGCGTTTGGACAGTGTGACCTCGCACCACCACCCACATCATCGCCCCCACACGCACCACCCCAACAACCTAATCATGCAGGACTGCGCACTCAACACGACGAATATTACATTACGTGGTATTGCCGGTTGGCCTATGGGCACGCGAGGAACATTGTCACCAGACTCGTCTTTCCAGTCGTGTATGCTTCCATCAGATAAGCAGCATATTTACCAGTACAGGGCCCGAACACGCTCTTCTCGACGCGCGAATGCGTCGTCGAGCTGTGGGGATCCCAAGATTTGTGGTGTGCGTTATGGGCAAAGCATTAATCGCTTGCCGCGAGCGAGCAGGGTCATCCAGATGCACGTCGGCTGGCAACCATGCCGACACGGATGTGCTGTGCGAAAGTTGGGACAGTGGTGCGCATGATTTTAGAAATGGTCACGTATGGTTCTCGTGAGTTGGGGCATCGTTCCCCAGTGTGGGCGTGCTCTTGCGTGCTCATGGCTGATGTTGATTCGGCAAGACTGTGGCCCACGCAATCTTCCGCGCTGACGCAGGGTATGCCTGGATGCCTGGACGTACGCCAAGGACGAACCAACCGCTCGACGGTCGGCGGCTCTATGCAGATCAACGGGGGTGGGGCTGGCGACCACATGGCTGTGACGATGACTCCCCTCGCTTCGCGGGGTGCTCGCCCGGAGCACGTGAAGGCCAGGCGTTGGGCGGTCTGTTTCTGTCGCCTGCCGCGCTGCTCCACCGTGCCGACGGGGCGGGATGCGCCTCCCCCCCGCCCCCGCTTCAGCCGCTGGAGCGAGCGTGCGAATGTCCACGAGGGCAATGAGCACTCACCGCGTGTCAGCACAGGGCAGCGCCAAGCTCAAGTTCCGAGGAGCATGCCAGCACCGCCCCATTCGCACAAACTTCCGCGGGCCTCCTGGTGGTTCCTTGGGGCCGTTTGGGGGCGTCTTGGGGCCCTCTTTGAGGCTCATCGGGGGGCCCTCGGAGCCTCTCGGGGGCTTCTTTGGGGCCTCTTGGGGGCCTCTTTGGACGTGTTGGGTTACGCCGTCTGGCCCCTCTTCGGAGGCTATCTTGGGGGCCTCTCGGGGCCGCCTTGTGGTTTTCTTGGGTTCCTTTTGTGCCGCGTGGTCGGCCCCTTTGGGCCATCTTGGGGCCATTTTGAGCCGTCTCGGGGTGCTTCTGGAGGCCTCTGGGGCCGTCCTGGTGCCATCCCGCAGGCTGTTTGGGCCGTCAAGGGCCCCCGAATGTCGCAGAAGGCGAGGGCGCGAGCATGGCTGAAAACCGCCAGGGGAGCCGTGTTGTTGGCCTCTGGAGGTGCTTTTGGGGGCTCCCTTGGGACCTTCTGGGGCCATCTTGGGGCCTCTTGGGTTCTCTTGGGACTATCCTGGGCCGTCTTGGGCCGTCTGTAGGCCATGTTGAGCCGTTTTGAGTTCATGTGGGGCTTCGAGGTCCAAATCCGAGATTCTCTTTGAGATGGATTGGTATTTCTCTGATGGCGTATCGCTAGAGGTTTCTGACAGGGTCAAAGATTCCTTTCACCAGACTCTCCTCAGGGAGGCCTGGGGAAGGCGTCTCGCCTACCTGGCGGCGTTCTGCTCAGATTTGGTCCAGACATGCGTCTCACTGTTGTGTTCTGGCTCGACCTCCTTTCACCAGAATCTCCACAGGGGAGGCCGGAGGGAGGCGTCTCACCGGTCCAGCGGTCGTCCGGGGAATCGATTCGCTGTTATTGCATTCCGGCTCGATTTCAGCCCTCGCAGATCCAGAACTGAGACTCGCTCTGGCGTTTTGGTCCGATTTGGTCCAGAACTGAGGCGCGCTATTGTGTTTTGGCCAGATTTCCGGCCTCGCAGATACATGCATAAGACTCATTCTGATGTTCTGGCTCGATGAGACTCACTATTGTATCCTGGCACTGTTTTGTGGTTAATAATCTGATTTTCGTTGGAATCTCCACAAGGGTGGCCAGGCGTTCTGGCTCTATTTTAGCCCTCGCAGATCCAGAAATGAGACCCACTCTAGCGTTCTGGCCCGGTTTGGTGCAGAAATGGAGCGCGGTGAAGGTTTCGGCTCGATTTCAGGCCTCGCATATCTAGACATGAGACTCACTACGGTATTATGGCTCGACTTGGCCCAGAAAGGAGACTCACTCTAATGTTTAGTCTCGAGCTCAATGACAATCTTATCTTCACCCGGATCTCCACAGCGAGGGGCCGAGTGTTCTGGCTCGATGTCAGCCTTCGCAGATATTCAGAAGTAAGACTCGGTGTGTGTGTGTGTGGACCCCCCATCAATTTTCCTGGAAGGAGGGGGTTCAGACGATTCGGGGGTGGTAGGGTTGTGGACCCCACCTTCGATTTTCCTGGAGGTGGGGTCAGACCGCCCCCTTTAATTGTCCCAGGATGGGGGGGAGGGTCCCGACCCCTGGGTTCTTCCGAGGGGGTGGGGGGTTGGGGGTGGGGACCTGGTTTCTGACCTCCCCCTCTGCGGATCTTTGTTGTGGGGGGAAGGGCCCCCTGGTTTCTGACCCCCCCATAGAGACAGTTTTCAGGTCAGCGACGGTGGATCGCGCTCCCTCAGAGGAAACGTTCCGGAGCGTTTCGAAACGCTCCCAGAGTGTTAGTGTTCTGGAGCGCTCTGGAATGGCCGCGGCGCACAACACATCTTCCAGGACCGATGGAGTTCAGAGCTCCCAGATGTTGTCCCGGTCCTGGCTTCGTCTTACTTCTCAGAAGGCCACCCCCTTCGCCCTGCCACCCCGTGCGCGCCACCAAGCTTTCCAGATTCCTCTGCGCGCCGCCCGCCCCCCCCCCCCCCCAACTCGTCGCCCTCGGCCTCAGAGGAGGGAACGGTGCGGATACCGCTGCCTTTCCCTGGTCTCCGCGGCGGGATTCGCCTCGAGATCGAGGTGAGCGGCGCAAGGCAGCGGGGTCGCGCGCGCGGGCATGCGCGCGTCAGCTGCCCGCGCCAATGCAGCGTGCCGCGCTGGCGGCCCGCGGGAGCCGCGGCGGAAGGTCGCCGTGGCATCTTGCGTAGGACCCGTTTCTGCTCTGCGCCCAGGTCAGAACGCACCCCGGGAGAGTGCGGGCAATAATTATATCCACATCCACTGCGCCTTGGAGTCTTGGGCTCTCTTCCCCAGAAGCCGTAGACGCACAGGATATGGATAAAAATCTGGCCCCAAGAGGCTTGATTTTATCCATATCCAGTGCGCCTCGGCGTTGCGGCACCTCTTTCCGAAAAGTCCAAGACGCTCTGGATATGGATATAAGTACTGCCCGCAGAGAGGTCCGTGGAGCAGCGGTGTGAGCATCGTTTGGCCCCCCCCCACTGCCCGCGAGCCCCGTGCTGCGGCGGTGAGGACCGGCCCAGGCAGATCGAGTACACGGACCCTGGCGCCGGGGGGGTGGAGCGGGCGGCGGGCGGGAGCGGCGGGCAACGTCGAGGGGGGATGGGCTCGGCCGCGAGAGGGGCGGAGGGGGGGGGTGGCCAGGAGGGTGCCGACGAGGGGGGGCGAGGAGGGGGATAGCTCCGCTGCGAGAGGGGCACAGGGCGGGCCGGGAAGGGGGAGGGGTCACGACGGCGGCGGCCACGGCGGCGATGAGAACTGCGAGGTGGTAGTGACGATGGGTGTTGAGGTGGATGTTGAGGCGAGGGGGGGACAGGGCTCGTAGGGTTGAGATTCGAGGATCGAGGTTCGCTTTCTGGAGGTTTTTGATCGTCCTGGGGCGCCACAGTGGCCACGGCTGGATTCGTGTTGAAATTCTGGTCGGAACGCACCCCAGGAGAGGTCCATGGATCGATTTTTGACCCCTGATCGGGGGAATCGATCGAGGGGATACAGGCTCAGGTGGGGATGTATGGGCCCCCAATCGCCCATTCATCGCCGAGAGGGGCCCGATAGCCCACCCCGCCCAGGAACGTCCGCAGTCGCTAGCGAGGGCCTATCGCCGATCTATCGGCGATGTGTCGCTGATTCCATCTCGATGTTTCCCCCGGAGTCAGTCCCCCCCTGACGTTTCCCTCACAGGCGCGGGAGCATACGGAGGATTGTTTTCCCCAAGCGATACTCGCACTCAGGGGTTCTTGCCTGTGTCAGCTGGTCACCTCCAGCACGCACCCAGCCTTCGTCCCAGCCTCCTCGCCACACGGCCGTGTAGCTCCGCGATCGCGGCCATGACGTGCTGCCATATCCAGGGGGCTGACGACGTTCACGAGAGTAGTTTCCTCGCATTTAGCCTGACAAGCGATGCGCTTCCACCAGATCCGCTACCTCTCCCAATCTTTCCCAAGCGAGTCAAGGTTCTCGCCCAGGACCTGACGCCTCTCGGTGGTGCCAGGCTGCCTGAGCCTGATGTGCTGGGCTCGTAAAGTCGGCCCTGAGTAGTAGGTCGACCCTGCCAAATCGAGGGTACTCTTGTGTCCTGTGTCTCGCGATCCATGCTTCCTAGATTCCTATCGCTAAGTGGCCCTCGGAAGGGTCTTGTGTCTGCTCGCGTGTCCTGTCCAATCAAGTCCGGCCCTAGCTGAGAAGAAGAACGTGCGCGCAGCTGCGCGGTCAGCCCACAAACTCGCCTGAGGCCAGACTGGCATGGCCCAGCATCGGGCATGTGCCCTGCGCTCGGGCCAAGCCCTCCCCCTCCGCGGGGGCTCCCGCCAGGCGGGGCCGACCTCCCCCCCCCACTGGGACAGAGAGACTGGGGGAGGGCCCGTCCCAGGCAGCACCCCGAGCCAGATCGGCGGGCGCCAACTGTGCACCAACACCGATCCTGGCCAAGCCGGGATCGGTCCAGGTGCCTAGTTGGCGCCCTCCGACCAGAGGCTCTGGCCTGCATCCATGCAGTGGGGGCGCGCATCAAGAAACCATCTGGTTTTCGTCAGGGCATCCTGGGCTTCTTTGCTCCTCGCGCTGCGCGGCGACTTCCGCGGCCGTTGAAGGAGCTGCTGCGTTCGGGGTGCTCCAGGCTTCCCCTCCGGTGCACCTCGCGCGCGGGTTCTCAGGGTTGGGTTTCTTGCGAGGGTTTCTTGCGGCCGCGCCCGCACTGTACCTCACCCAGGGGTCAGCCAAGGATGTTGCGCTTGACGCTCAGATCCCCAACGGCCTCCTCCGTGTCCCTGTCCTCCCTGCCACCCCGCCGGCCTCGCCCCACGGGGGCGTGCGGCCGTCGGCTCCCGACGGGGGCGCGCGCGCGGCCCCGCGAGGCACCGGCTGGGACAAGAACTTCGCCACCTGCTCCTGATGAGCCGCGCCGGTGCAGGGCCAGCGATGTGCCGCGCGCCGCCAGGGCGTCGGCCCACGCGCAGTCTGCTCGCCGCGGAGACCACGGGGTCCTGAAGGCGTCGCCGCCGCCGCCGCCGTCGTCGACGTATCCTCACTTCCAGAGAACAGGTATCGTTGGTCGTCGTCGTCGCCGTCCTCGTCGCTGTCGTCGTCGTCGTCGTCGTCGTCGTCGTCGTCGTCGTCGAATGTTCACTTCGAGAGAGCAGCTGTTGTTGATACATGGAGGCGGTGCTGGGCGCTCTCGCCTCGACGCCGGCAACATTTCTTTTGAAAGCGAAGTCCCCGCTCGTGCGCGGGCTTGGGTCCCAATCGTGGCCCTTGACGGCCCACCTACGACGACAACGGCTCCTGCACAATTTCCTCGGAGACGCCCTGGTCAGAGAGGCCCCCGAACTCAGAATTGGCGCTCTTGCCCGAGACTTCCTCGCCATCCAGATAAATTTGCAAAGGCCCGCAACGACAACTTTTCCTTTCGACATGTCCTTACAATTTACTCCGAGACGCCATGGCCACAGAAGCCCCCGATCGCTAGGGAAAGGTGTTCTATGCTGAGTGCTTCTCCCAGGAGCAGGTATGAATAGAAGCCTCCCAAAATGGGGCTGGCCTATGGATTTAAGGGCGGGAGGAAAACAAGTCAAGGCCAACGCTGCTTGTTTAATGACATGTTCGCAAGATGACTGTCGTCGTTGTTCTCGACGTCGTCGTGCTCGCCGTGCTCGTCGTCATCGTCGTACTCGTCGTCTCCGTCTCCCGGTTCTCTCCTGTTTCCTCCTCCTCGTCCTCCCCCCCTTCCGCCGCGACTGTGCTTTGAATTGTGTTATGTGAAGCCCAGAGCACAGATGTTGCCACTGACGGGAGCCTTAATCGCCTCCCCGTCGTCTCCTCCTCCTCCTCCTCCTCCTCCTCCTCCTCCTCCTCCTCCTCCTCCACTCTGCACTGCAGCGTCGTCGCCTTGCGCGCGCCCGCCCGCAAAGGCGTCCGGGCGCTGCCATCAGGGGCCCGTTTTCCCTTCTGCCTGGGTCTTAGGGGTCGCGGCTCGCTCGCAGGCCAGAGTGAGCTTAAGCATCTCAGCAGGCAAGGAGCATCTGGTTGACTTTACGTCGGCGCGGCCTAGGACTTCTGACCGCTCTTTGCAGCGCGCAGACTCCGTTCGGTGAGCCATTTCAGGCTGTCGTAGGCGCTCCAGCCCGAAACCCAGCACCACCTACCAGGTGTGCAAAGTGGGGCGCTGCCGCAGTCGTGCCCGTCTTGCTTGCCGTTCTCGTCCTCGTCCTCGTCCTCGTCCTCGTCGTCGGCCTCGGTCCTGAGAGTGTCGACTGTTTTTGGCGTCTCGAAGCCCTTGCTTAGCGGATGGGGGAAAGCCCTGTGGTATCCAGGACAAGTCTTCTTCGGGACTCCCTTCCCTCATGGCATTTGTGTGTTTTGTAAGGGGCATTCTGCGTCCACGCGCGAGGGGACAGAACAGCGAGCTTTAGCACGAAAGGGGTGCTCCAAGAACCAGTAGCGGAACAAAGACTTCCTCTTGGATGAATGCACATGGTATTCGAGATAGGACATTACGCGAGCGTTCGTGACATGAGGGCGGCTTCACGAACTGGAGGGCATCTTCGCATATGTGGATGGGCGCGTACTCTCCCTCGTGGCTCCCTAAAGGAGGGCCTTCCAGAGGTACGTATACACAGCCCGCCTGTTGAAGACACGTGATGCCGCCCTGCCCGCTTTTTCCCGTTTTTCCCCTTCTCCAGCTACACACGCTGGAGATGAAGAGTCGGATGGAGCGCCGCTGCTCCCGCAAAGCGGAGAGCAAATGCAGGCACCGTCTTTTTCCGCCCACGCGCTCAGGCGTATGGCTTTGACCGACGGACTGACAGGAGTGCCTATTTGGTATCCTCGCCCGCGGTGGAGGCCGGCGCTGGCCGGAGCAAAAACGAGGTCGGGTCTGCTTGCGGAGGAGGGTCAGCCGAGGGGTCGGGAGGAGGGGGCGGGGGAATTTCGACGTTGACTCCAACATGGGCCATCTGGAACGCAGTCATTTGAAGTCGCTACTCCACCTCTCTCTCCCCCCTCCTCCCTCCATCGCTTTTCCTTGTGAATGCCTGCTCCCTGTCGCACCCTTAGACGTGCCCGTAAGCTGGGCCAAGCGCGTTTTGCTTGAGATGTCCTCACTGCTTATGGACTTGACGCTCGAAGTTTGTAACAGCTTGAAGGATGGAGGTCGGTTCGTTTTCAAACTGGAGCTGCCGCCATAGCGTCGCGCACCTTCGTCTCAAAGCTTGCAACATATTCAAGGAAGGAGGCCGGCTCCTCTTCGATGTGGCTCTCGCCTTAGCGCCGCGCGCATGTGTTTCAAGAACATGCGACTGTTTCAAGGGTGAGTTGCGTTCTGGCGCGATTTAGGATTGTCAAGACGCAACAGCCACATGTATTCGCGGTGCTGGAGTCTCAGGAATGATGTTCTGGCGCGACTCATGATGGTCAGGACGCAACAGTCACGTTGATTCGCGGCGTTGCAGTCCCAGCAGCTGTGTTTGGGCACGGTTCATTATTGTGTTGGCCTTACGGCTGGTGCCGCCGACCCAGAAAGACGACGACCACCACCACACAACGACAACGACGAGCTGATGACCCTGCCACAGGCTCGGGACATGGTGCGGAGGACGAGGAGGCGGAAGAGGAGGGGGAGGGGGAGGGGGAGGGGGAGGGGAGGAGGAGGAGGGAGGAGGAGGAGGAGGAGAGGAGGGAGGAGGAGGAGGAGGAGGAGGAGGAGGAGGAGAGGAGAGGAGGAGGGAGGAGGAGGAGGGAGGAGAGGAGGATGAGGAGGAGGAGGAGGAGGAGGAGGGAGGAGAGGAGGAGGAGGAGGGAGGAGGGAGGAGGAGGAGAAGAAGAGCCGTCTGTCTCCTGGGGGGCGGGCGTCTGAGAGGCGAAACCTCACGGGGAACGCCTCCAGCGGGGGAAGGGTCGCCACCCCCGGGGCCCGCCCCGGGACCCCCACCAGGAACACCCCCCGGAACCATCCCCTGGGAACCCCCCCGGACGCCCCCCGCCCCAGCGGGGAAGCGCCGAATGGAAGGAGTTTTCCTTTGACGTAATGACAACAGTGTTCGATCCCCTTTTTACGACGATGACGATTCAAAAGAGTCTGGCGTAAAAAACAGTTTGGGTTGGGCTGGCCTCGCGTCGAAGGTCCTCGCACACGCCGACTGTGTCGGCGGATTACCGTCAAGAGTTAGGGCATACGCAAAACCCAAGGTGAGGCAACACGTACGGTATTAAGAACATGTTACGTACGGTTTTCTCGACTGCTGCCAGACAACTCTTGAAGCGCCGCTTGGGTTGCCGTCGACGGCAGATGCCGGTTTTCATGTTACTTTGACTCCTGGGTGCGGAATCTAAAACTCCATGGCATACGCGATGGTCTCTGGGTCAAAATATGTACAATACGTGTGCGACATGTTGTATATCAGACGGCCACGCTCGGTAAACACAACCAATTTGATCTGAACGCAAATATTTAGCACGGGCGATAAAACATTGCGAACTTCATCTACGCACGTTTGCGAAGAACGCAATTTACTGTTGTCAAGGGCCTTCATCAATCGGCCACCTTCTCGTGGGCGAACGGGTCCAAGTCCCGAGCGGATTGTGCCCGAATGCGTTTGTTTTCGTGGTTTGGCGTTGCTTTCGCCCGTGGATGTAGCGACATGCAGAGGAGATGTTCGCGTGGTGTGACGTGCGTCCTGTCTGGATAAGCATGTGCGTTGTTCGTGGTGAAGTGTTGCAGTGTTTTGCTAGCCGTCGTTCTCAAGGGTCGGTCGTGGTCGATCGCTTCTTGCGATTGACGTGGAGCGTTGATTCGTTGCCGGACGATGGCTCGGTTGGGTCTAGATGGATGGCTCGTGGTGGTTTTCGGGGCCGCGAGAGTGTTATGTCTATTATTTGGCCCGTTATTTGCGGGGCCTTTGCTTCGCGTCTAGTTAGGCCGTTCAGTGCCTTGCGCACCTGCGCGTGTGGCGCGCCTGCCATTCCTGCGGCAAGTGGCGAACCGGGCGCATTTGGCGAACCTGGCGCGGCCAGAGCAGCACCTGGCGTACTTCGCGCAGTTGGTGTATCTGGCGCATTCGGTGCGCTCGGCATTTCTCGCGCCCCGCGCGCCAGAGCGTTGTTGCGCGGCCCCCAATCGCGAGGCACCTTGAACGCGCGTCGCGGGCGAGGAGGAGGAGGAAAGGGAATAGATGCGGACGAAAATTGCCAGACGGGGAGGATCATGGGGGTGAGACCATGATATATACATTGCCAGAAGCGGAGGGTCATGGGGGTGAGGAGGGGTGCTCAGAGGAGGAGACGGAGGACGAGTCGGGGGGGGAGATGATGGATTTGCGGGGGGGGCCAGGGAAGGAATTGTTCGGGGCAGGCGGGGCGGGGGGGGGGATTGCGAGGAGAGGGGCGGGGGGGGGGGCGCCGCCGTCGTCGTCGCCGCTTGTTTGATTCCGTTCACAGAAATTCTGCTCGCATCTGACCACGAGAAAGGGAGGGAAAACGATGGGGAGGAAGAGCGCGCAGGAACGGGCGCACGGAGCGGGGGGGGGAGGGAAGGGGCGGGAACCGGGGGGCCAACGGTAACGGGCAGAGGAGATGTCGGAAGGGAGGGTCGGGCCCCAGCTTGTTTCCGCCTCGCGCCTGCCGTTGCCATGGCGGCCGCCCTCTCTTCACTGCCTGTGGCGTCTCCACATATCGGGCCTCTCCTTGCTGCTCCCCCCCCTTTCTTGCTGCTGCCAGTGCCCCTCCTCGACTTATGGAAGACCCGGTTGCGGCTTCGCTGCCTGCGCGCACCGCGTGGGGGCGACCCGCGCGCATGCGCCCCGCGTGACGGGTCTGCCGACATGGGCTGTGTCTCAGGGGCTTCAGGGTTCCAGGCTAAACGGCCCCCCAGGGCCCCAGGGTGCCTTTCCGGGTTCAGGAAGTCTTGTGTCAGGGCCCACGGCGGCCCACGAGTTAGATCGGCCTAGCGCGGCGCACGGTTCGGTAAAAGGCGGAGGGGTGGAGATATCGGGGGAGGGTCAGGCGGCAGGGGGGGTCAATGAGGGGACAAAAACCAGTGCTTCAGCAAGTAAATGGGGCCGTCGTGGGCCCCGCGGGCGCGGTTCGGGCCACCCGTGGTCTTTCGCGGGCCTTCCAAAAGTTTTCTTATGGGCATTATTGGAGCCTTGTCTAAACCTCATCAAAACCGAGCGGGCGAGAAAGCGAAAAGGCAATCATCGTCGACCCTGTGTGAGTGTATGAAGTATATGGGGTTGGCGAGGGGCGCCTTGGGAGACTCCGTGGCCGGCCGGGGCCGCCCTGGGGCTGTCTTCGGGGTTCTTGGGCGCGCGTTGGGCCATGTGTTGTCCCTTCCTGGGCTACCCAGTGCCATGTTGGAGGCCCCCTTGGGCTATCAGGGGCCTTCTTGGGGACGCGCTCGCCCCCCTCCGACGCTGTGCCATTCTGCAGGCGTTTCGCGAGCGGCAGCGCCTCCAACGCAGCCAACATCGTTGCCTGTCGCCGCAACGTGCATCACCACTGTCGAGTTCGTTGCCGCGGCGACCGCCATTCAGCGCCACTGTTAACACCCCCCTGTAGGCCGTTCCCGAACGGACCCTTCCCGCGCCGATGGCCACGCCGGCACCCCCGCCTCTGCCAGCGACCCCAACGGAGACACTTCAACCGTCGGCATCATCACCGCAGCTAACGCCGCCATCACCGCCAACGCCGCTTGGCGCGACATTACCGACACCTCTGACATGATGGCTTTCCTGGCAGCGACTGCGACTGCCCGCAGTGACGCCTGACCCAGCCACCTTCCTTCCTCTCCCTCCTCAGCAAACGCGGACGCCACAGGTGCCCCGACTGCCGCTGCTGGCCCCAGGCGCCACCTACCGCGCGCGCGACAGCGGCCAGCACCGCCGCCACTGCGCCGATGCCCGCTACTGCCGCCGCCACCGCCGCGGCGTGCCCGAATGCGGCGCTCGCGCGACCGACTCCCCGACGCGCTTGCCGTCGGCCCACGTTTCGCCCGGCCGCGCCCGGATGGCGCCCGGATTGACGGGTCGAAAGTGCACGGGGCCGCCCCCGATCGGTGCCCGAATCGGCGCCCGAATCGGTGCCCGAATCGGTGCCCGAATCGATGCCCGAATCGATGCGGTCGTCTTGGCGTGCCCGAAGTATTTGATTTTAGAGGGATGTCTCAGGCGTTTTGCTTTTTTTCTATTCGGGCAGATCATCGTTTCCACTCGGCCGCGCATTTTCCATTCGGGCACGTAATCTTTTTCTTCCAAGTCCATTCGGGCACAGTATTGCTTCCATTCGGGCGCATCATCGCTTTCATTCCAATGCCACTCGGGCACATTATCGTTTCCATTCGGGCACATTTTCGTTTTCATTCGGGCACCCATTCGGGCACATCATTCGGGCTCCGACTCGGGCACGAAATGCACCGCGGCCGAATCCACGCGCATTTCCCCAGAGCACGGACGGGTTGCTTCGATCGCATTTTGCAGTTGTTGCCGCAAACTGTCCGCCGCCCCGAGGTCGATGATCCGCTTTCGTCGTGCCGCGGCCTTGGGGTGCGAGCGTTGGGCTTCGCAGTTGTGGGCCACTTCCACGGGCGCCGTTGGGGGTCGCGGTTTATCTCCCCGTGGCCCCCGACGGTTAACGGGGCGTCAGACGCGGGCATTTTGGGGGCCGACGGGTTGCACGAAGGCCCCCCCCCCGACGAGATCTTTCGGGGGCTGTTTGGGGGCCTTTTCCCTGCTCTCGTTCATCCGCCACCCGTCGTTGAAAGGCGAGCGCGTGGGGGGGGGGGCCTTGCGGGGCGGTCGGAGGGGCGAGGGCGCGCAGGGTGGGCAGAAGGGCGGGCGCGCTTGGTCCCCCTCCCCCCCCCCCCAACGAGGCTACCAGGCGCGTTGAGGTAGCTCGCGGGCGCGCCCAAGGTGCCGCCAAGGGGGCCCGAGAGACCTTGCAGACGGCCCCAGAGGCTTGCGACTTCCGAGACGACCCAAGACAGGCCAAAACGGGCCCTCATCTTGGAGCTCTATCGCGGCTGTGAGAGCGCCCCCACGGGATGGCGCGAGGCCGTGTACGGGGCTTCGAGGAGCCCGACCACCCGCGGGGAAAGCGTTCCAGGGGGATGTTCCATATGCTCCGCGTTGCAAGCTCGTAGGTGTGTCTCTGGGAGTTCCTGCGCGCCCCAGAAGGGCCCTAAGAGGCCCCCGCCTGGGTCCCGAAGGGCCGCTATTACAAGTCGCGCGGTGCGATGTGAAATTGGGCCCTATTGGACTCCCTCGGGGCCCTCTTGGAGCGCCTCTCGTGCCACAAACCAGAAGACGTTTGCGCCCAGTCCTGGAAGTTATTGCTGCGTTTGCTAGTGTTTGAGTATCCATCTGTCTGCGGCACGTCCTGCCACCGTACCAGCCCAGCTCCTTGGGTGGTGATTGCCAGGATGCCGTAACGCATGTCACTTTGTCTCCCGAGGTTTGGAGAGCCATAGCACGTGACATGCTCTTCCGCGTCGCGTCCGTTTTGAAACGTAGAAATGAGCACGATAATGATAATTGTGGCGGACGACGGGGATACACAACATGTTCGGATGATGATGTTGGTGGTGACGACGATTGTGATGGCAGTGGTGCTGATATCGGTAACCATCATACTGATGCCAGTGATGATCACGATATTGATGATGATGATGATGGTGCTGCTGCTGATGATGCTGATGATGATGATGACGTTGTTGACCATTAACGACTGTGATAATGATGATGATGAGGAGGAGGAATACGAGGATGAGGACGATTATGAGGATTAGGCTGATGATGATGATGCTGATGACGGTGATGATGATGATGATGATGATGATGATGATGATGATGATGATGATGATGATGATGCTGATGATGATGATGAGGATGATGATGATGATGATGCTGATGATGATGTTGACGACGATTATGATGATAATTTTGATGATGACTATGGTGGTGGTGTTGGTGTTGTTGATGATGGTGGTGGTGTTGTTGATGGTGGTGGTGATGCTACTGATGATATTTATGACGGTGATTGTGTTGATGGTGTTGCTGAGGATGACCATGATGATGGTGGTGGTGAATGTTATGACGATGCTGATGACGAGGATGGATGTGACGATGATTAGCATGAGGATGAGGATGAGGATGAGGATAATGATGCCGACGACGACGGCGGCGGCGATGATGCTACTGCTGCTGAGGAGGAGGAGGAGGAGGAGGAGGAGGAGGAAAAGGACGGCCGTCGCATGTGATTCGTTTCGTCTTCATTCTTGCGGAGCTCTCATGGAGCTCATTCTTGCCGCCTTGGGGCTGTACGAGGTTCCTTTGGGGCTATATTGGGGGTCCCTTGCGTGGCTTTGGGCCGCCCTGGGGCCCTCTTGGCCATGTTGGGGCTCTCTTGGGCTGTCTTCAGGCGCTCATGGCCGTCTTGGGAGTCTCTTGCGGCCACCGTGGGGCCGTCTCGGGGACCGTCGAGAGGCTCTCTAAGCCCGTCCTGGGTCCCTCCAGAGGCCTTCTTAGGCTGGTTTCTGGCTCTCTCGGGCCGTCCTCGCCCGCCCTCTTGGACATCTTGGAGGCCTCTCGGGCCATGTGGTGCTGAATGAAGCCCGAACACGTGAAGACGCCCAACTCTTTCCAGGACCTGGTTGAACGATCAATGCTGTTGGCCCCTCCGAGGCCTACTGGGAGGGCCCCGCGCTCTCGGTGCTGGGCCTCCCAGGAGCCTACGACAGCGGTGACCGTTTCGCAGTCCGCGGCCCCCAGGGACGGCGAGGCACCTTTCGAGTTGTGATGACGTCCCTGTGCTTGGCCACCCAGGGGCCAACGACAGATCTGACAGTCTCGCAGCTCGCAGCCCCCAGGGGCGGCAATGTCTACAGTGGGGGCGCGCATCAAGAAACCACATATTTTCGTCGGGGTACCCTGGGTTTCTTCGCTCCGCGCGCTGCGCGGTGGCTTCCCGCAGCCGTTGAAGAAGCTGCTGCGTTCAGGGTGCTCTGGGTCTCCCCTCAGGTACACTTCGCGCGCTGGTTTTCGGGGTTGGGTCTCTTGCGACGATTTCTTGCGGCCGCGCCCGCACTGTAGTTAAGGTCGGGGTCTCATGTTTATCAAAAGCGATACCTTCCTTGCTTTTTCCTGGGCAGTTCCTCTGGCAACACCTGGCCCAAGCCAGCATTCTTCTCAGAAGATCAGTTTTCCTTGGTTCGCCCTTCGCTGACTCTGACCCCCAGCAGTCTGACCCCCATGAGCAGGTGAATGAGTTAAGGTTTGGGTCTGACGCCATCCATTTGGGTCCCCCAGGCGCCCACGAACGTGGCGACAGTTTCGCAGTTCGCAGCCGCCCAGAGGGGGGGCGAGGCCCGCCACGATTTCGGACCCGGCGTCCTTCCGAGGGGCCTCGCTGGAGCCCACCAGAGGGGGCTGGCAGGTTTGCAGGGGACGGCGAGGCCTCATCTGGATCGGGAACGCCCCGCTGCCTCCTCCTCCTCCTGCTCCTCCTCCTTCTCCTCCTCCTCCTCCTCTTCCTCCTCCTCCTCCTCTTCCTCCTCCTCCTCCTCCCCCTCCTCCTCTTCTTCCTCCTCCTCCTCCTCCTCCTCTCCTCCTCCATTCCTTTTCCTGATGAAAGTAGTTTCTCCCTGTCGCACCCGAGGCCAGTCCTGAGGGCTGGCCGGGCGTTTCGCCCGAGACTTCCTCACCGTTTGTGACCAGATGGAGGGCGGGTCGTTTTCAAGATCTGGCTCTCGCTTTGACGCCGGGCACACCCGTTTAACAATAGCTGCAAGAGTTTCGCTGATCGAGGGCGGCGCGTTTTCAAAGTGTGGCTCTCGTTCTAGCGCCGCGCACACTCGTTCAAACAAAGTGCAGGAGCTTCACCGACTGAGGGCGGCCCGGTTTCAAGGTGTGGTTCTCGCCTTCGCGGCGCGTGCACTCGTTTCAAAATGCTGCACGAGCTTCATGGATCGAGGGCGGCCCGTTTCCAAAACGTGGCTCTCGCCGCACGTTCGTTTCAAACATTTGCAAGAAGTTCACGGGTTCCCATAATCAACATACGAGAAATCATGCTTTGGAAGGATTCAGGATCGTGAGGGTGCAACAGTTACGTTGATTCGCGGTGTTGAAGTCCCAGGAATGGCGTCCTGGCACGATTCAGGATCGTCAAGAGGCAAAAATCAGGTTGATCCGTTGCGTTGGAATCCCGAGAACAATGCTTTGGCATGCTTCAGGGTCTTCAAACGGTTGTCTTCCAACGAGGCAGTTCCCTCAGCGAAAGTACATCGTTGTAGGGGCCTATGAAGAGGGAGCCTGGAGGGTTGATTACAACATCGTTGATGACTCTTTGGTTTACACTGGTCCTCCTCCTCCTTCTCCTCCTCCTCCTCCTTCTCCTCCTCCTCCTCCTCCTCCTCCCCCTCCTCCCCCTTCTCCCCCTCCTCCTCATGCCCCTCCTCCCCTTCCTCCTCCTCCTCCTCCTCCTCCTCCTCCTCCTCCTCCTCCCCCTCCTCCTCTGTCGCCTCCTCCTCCTTCTCCTCCTCCTCCTCCTCCTGCAGGGCGGCGTAGCCTGCCGCTGGCCGTCTGGCCCAAGCCGATCGTCGGGCCTGGACTGTCGTGTCCCTGCGTTGAAGAAACTGCGGAAGTGGTTTCAGGCCTGCATCTCCCAGTCCCGAGCGACGGCGACCTCCAGTTCTGGCTTGGGCACGGGGGCGATTTTTCTGGGCATCCCAGGTGCTATAGCTGGACCTAAACGCTGTTTAGCTGGACGTCG
>CAUYUJ010013425.1:168981-206298 GCA_963575745.1 Prorocentrum cordatum
TTTTCAGTTTTTAATTGGTTTCAAATAAAATTTATTTGTGTGAGAATTACAATTAAATTCCCTCTGTGGCGAGTTTACAAAAGGATTCCCTTTGTGAGGCGATTTACAATTAATTTCCCTGTTTGACGGGGTTACAATGAAATTCCTTTTGTTGCGAGTTTACAATTGAATTCCTTTTCTGTTTGGCGCCACATAAGGAATTCTATTGAGAGCTGGGAAAAACTGAAAAAACAGAAAAAACTGAAAAAAATGAAATAAACTGAAAAACAGAAAAACACTGAAACCCTACAATAATTTATTTTGGATTTGCGTTACAATCAAATCCCTTTTGTGGCGGGTTTACAATTGGATGTTCTTTGTGGCGGGATTACAGAGGAATTCCTTTTGTGGCGGGTTTACAATTGAATTTCTGTTGTGGCGATTGCAATTAGAATTCTCCTCGTGGGGGTTGTGGAGATTTCATTTTTTTCATTTTTCATTTTTTTTCTATTTATATATATATATACATATATATATATATATATATATATAGTTTTTTTCTTCAGTTTTTGCAGTTTTTTAGTTTTTTTCAGTTTTTTTTTTCAGTTTTTTTCCAGTTTTTTAATTGGTTTCAAATAAAATTTATTTGTATGAGAATTACAATTAAATTCCCTCTGTGGCGAGTTTACAAAAGGATTCCCTTTGTGAGGCGATTTACAATTAATTTTCCTGTTTGACGGGGTTACAATGAAATTCCTTTTGTGGCGAGTTTACAATTGAATTCCTTTTGTGTTTGGCGCCACATAAGGAATTCTATTGAGAGCTGGGAAAAACTGAAAAAACAGAAAAAACTGAAAAAAATGAAATAAACTGAAAAACAGAAAAACACTGAAACCCTACAATAATTTATTTTGGATTTGCGTTACAATCAAATCCCTTTTGTGGCGGGTTTACAATTGGATTTCCTTTGTGGCTTGATTACGGAGGAATTCCTTTTGCGGCGGGTTTACACTTGAATTTCTTTTGTGGCGATTGCAATGAGAATTCTCCTTGTGGGGGTTCTGGAGATTTCAGTTTTTTTTTGTTTTTTGTTTCAGTTTTTTTTCCATTTTTTTTTCAGCTTGTCAGTCTTTTTCTATTTTTTGATTGGTTTCAAATAGGTTTTAGTTGTCTGAGAATTACACTTGAATTCCTTTTGTGGTGAGTTTACAAAAAGGATTTCCTTTGTGAGGCGATTTACAATGAACTTCCTTTTGTGGCTGCTTTTACAATGAAATCCCTTTTGTGGCGAGTTTACAATTGAATTCCTTTTGTGTTTGGCGCCACATAAAGAATTCGATTGAGAGCTGGGAAAAACTGAAAAAACTGAAGAAAAACAAAAACTGAAAACATTGAAACAACATTTTTTTGTATTATTATTATACGTATATATACACACATATATATAAAACTGATAACATTGTTGAAACCCTACTGCGTTACAAATCCCTTTTGTGGCGGTTTACAAATTTCCTTTGTGGCGCGATTGCAACGATTGAATTTCTTTTGTGGCGATTGATGAGAATTCTCCTTGTGGTGGTTCATTTCAGAGTTTTTTTTTTCAACTGGAACGATGTGCTGGAGAGGGAACCTTCCCTGTACAGTTCACACGGAAGAATCAAGAAAACACGCCCGCCAATCAAGAAAACCAGGGAACCATAGAATCCAATGCTGGCGAGGGAGGGCTGCGGGCACGCTTACGAGATGATCGTGGATGCCTCTGGGGCTTCCTCGGAGGAGGAGGGGGAGGTTCCCAGGGGCTGAGTGGTGGTAGTAGTTGCAGCAGTAGTTGTAATAAGGTGTACCAACGAGGACTCCTGAAGCTACTAGTAGCAGTAGTAGTAGTAGTAGCAGTAGTAGTAGTAGTAGTAGTAGTAGTAGTAGTAGCAGTAGTAGTAGTAGTAGTAGTAGTATTAGTAGTAGTAGTAGTAGTAGTAGTAGTAGTAGTAGTAGTAGTAGTAGTAGTAGTTTTGGTAGTAGTAGTTATCGTAGTAATTTTTAGCAGCAAAAGTGGGGTAGTAGTAGTAGTAGTAGTAGTAGTAGTAGTAGTAGTAGTAGTAGTAGTAGTAGTAGTAGTAGTAGTAGTAGTAGTAGTAGTAGTAGTAGTAGTAGTAGTAGCAGTAGTAGTAGTAGTAGTAGTAGTAGTAGTAGTAGTAGTAGTAGTAGTAGTAGTAGTAGTAGTAGTAGTAGTAGTAGTAGTAGTAGTCGTAGTCGTAGTAGTAGTAGTATAGTAGTAGTAGTAGTAGTAGTAGTAGTAGTAGTAGTAGTAGTAGTAGTAGTAGTAGTAGTAGTAGTAGTAGTAGTAGTAGTAGTAGTAGTAGTAGTAGTAGTAGTAGTAGTAGTAGTAGTAGTAGTAGTAGTAGTAGTAGTAGTAGTAGTAGTAGTAGTAGTAGTAGTAGTAGTAGTAGTAGTAGTAGTAGTAGTAGTAGTAGTAGTAGTAGTAGTAGTAGTAGTAGTAGTAGTAGTAGTAGTAGTAGTAGTAGTAGTAGTAGTAGTAGTAGTAGTAGTAGTAGTAGTAGTAGTAGTAGTAGTAGTAGTAGTAGTAGTAGTAGTAGTAGTAGTAGTAGTAGTAGTAGTAGTAGTAGTAGTAGTAGTAGTAGTGGCAGTTTTCATTTTCCAGTCAGAGCTTCCCTCTGTAGGGGTCCTAGCGGATTCATATGGTTCGGAGGTTGGGGGGTGAGATCGAAGTGGAACGGATAGCCCCCCTACCATGAAATTGATTTCGGTTTCGTGTTCGTGCGTGCCGTGCGTGCGGGCGAGGCGAAGCTGCGTGGGCGGGCGAGAAGAAAGTCTCCTGTGGCTGAGGCGCGGCCGGACCGAATGATTCCTTACCGGCGTCCGGTGGCCCGCGGTGTCCCGCCGGTGTCCCGCCTCCGGCTGAGGCGCGGCCGGACCAAATGATTCCGGACCGGCGTCCGGTGGCCCGCGGTGTCCCGCCGGTGTCTCGCATCCGGCTGAGGCGCGGCCGGACCAAATGATTCCGGACCGGCGTCCTGTGGCCCGCGATGTCCCGCTGGTGTCCCGTCGGTGTCCCGTCGGTGTCCCGATGATGATGATGTTGATGATGTTGATTATGATGATGGTGGTGGTGGTGATGATGACGATGTTGATGATGATGGTGATGTTACTTATGGTGATGATGGTGTCCCGATGATGATGATGATGTAGGTGATCATGACGATGTTGTTGATGATGAAATGATGAAATGATGAGATAATGATGGTGGTGATGATGGTGGTGTCCCGATGATCATGATGATGAGGTTGAAGGTGATGCTGTTGATGCTGATTATGGTGATGATGATGGTGTCCCGACGATGATGATGTTGATAATGATGATGATGACGATGCTGGTGTCCCGATGATGATGCTGATGATGAGGATGATGATGATGTAAGTATGATAAGTTTGATGGTGATCGATTCTCACACGATCGAATGAGATCGATTGTGGGATCGATAGTGAGATCGATTGTGATATCAATCGTGAGATCCATTGTCGGATCGATAGTGATATCGATTGTGACATCGATAGATCGGGATCGATAGTGAGAGATCGATAGTGCGATATGTAGTGATATCGAACGTGATATCGATAGTGATATCGATAATGATATCGCCGACAACGACATCGCCTGTGAGAGCGATAGAGAGATTTATCGTGATATCGATCGAGTGGGAATCGATATTGACATCGATAGTGAGATCGATCGAGCGAGATCGATCGTGTGATCGATCGGGGGAGATCGACTGTGAAATCGATGGTGGGGTCCCTTGTGGGATCGATTGAGTGAGACGTTGGGTCCGCCCCCCGTCAACTCTCCTACAATTCAGGGATTTCGGCTCAAGGCGTCTGTTGCGCAGGGCACGCGACGTGACCGCGAACGCGCCCACTTCGGTCACGCACTTCCTTCGGCTTCGCTACGAGGGGCCAGGCTTTGCCAGCCGAAATGCTCTACAATAATGTGGAGACGCTGAAGAACATGAACGCCCAGACGGCCAAGTACGCCAAGTGGTGCGCGAGGGTCCTCGACCCGAAGGTCATTGATTACGCGTTCACTGCGAGGAACGAAAAAGTGGAGGCGCAAAAGTTCAGTTGCGTTTTGGTGTCAAACGCGCCCGCGCAGTATATGCTCGCGCCCGCGCAGTACATGCTGGCTTGGATGTCTGGGGCCCCGTGCGCACCGAGGCGCTGTGCGCTCGATGGGTGCAGAAGCTGGCAACCAAAGACTACGCGGACGAGTCGGCGGTGATGTCGGCCGCCTTGGAGTTCGGCATCCGCGTCACTGGCGCCCCTTTCACTCCACCAACGGCGCTGGCGCAGTGGGCGTCCTGTCTCATGGGCCAGAAAACGCCGCCGTCGTTGTTCGCGCGGGCAACAATGATTTGCATTATGTTTATCTGTCGCGGGGATCGTGACGGCGCCGGGTGCCCGCGCCAGACTTTGCCAGTGCGTCGCAGCTCCGCCTCGCATCGCTGCGCGCGGCGCGCGCAGTCGCTGCCCGGAGCTCGGCGCGGCGCGGGGGAGATCCGAGCCACTTTGCCGAGCAAGAAGTGAGCGCAGGGGGCGCGCGCTGCGCCAGGCTTTGCCAGCGCTTCCGTGTTCCCTGACACGGCGAGGCGTAATTTCGCCGGCTTTCCAGTCGTTTGCCCGGCATCGGCTGGCTGTGCCTTCGGATGTCGGCGCGAGCTTGAGAGAGCCAGGAAAAAAAAGTGACGATGGCGGCGCGTCGTCCTCTACCGCCGAGGGGCCGCCGTTGAGCAATTCTTCGAGGCGATTAAAGAAGCGGCGACGACAGGGGCCTCGGGAGCCCTCGAACCAAAGAAACCGCCCTCGTCCATCGCCGGTAGTGGGCGCAGTTCCCGGGGGGGTTGGTGCCAAGCCGCCCAAGAGCGAAGTGCGACGTAAAGAGTCGACGCCGTGGCTCCCGTGGGCGAGCGGCAACGCAACAATCTCCGCCGCTGCCCATTGCTGGGGCCCTCCCCCCCAACCTCCCTGTCACCCGCAGGGTGGTCGGATAGGCAGGTTAGGTTTGCCGCCGATTTTCGCCGCGCGCCGCCCCATGGCTCAACAAAAGGGCGGTGGTTAATTTAGCCCCCCCCCTCTCGGAGGTTCAAGAGGGCCCAGTGGGCCCTCTTTGGGTGTTTTTGGGCTTTTTTGGGGCTTATGAAAGGGCAGAGGGGGCATCTTAACCCGCAGGGGCCTCAGAAGGGTCTGGCTGCTTTCAAGAATCGCTCTCAGAAGACGCAAGGGTTTCTAAGAGGCTTTCTGCATTCTCAGAACCCCCATCGCATTCGTAGGAGACCACATTCCTCGCGCCTGCCCCCTGTGCTCGCCGCCAGAGCAAGCACGGCGCCGACGGCTGACGTGGGGCTGCAGCAGGTGCGTGTGGGGCAGTGGCCCGAACTGCTCCGATCGCGCGCGCCGCCAGAGAGGGGCGGCGCTCGGGCCGCGAGCGCATCGATGTGTATCGCAGTGCTGAGTTGATGGCGAAGATGGAGGAGGATCGTCCCATTTGTAGCATCATGGCACGAATCGGCTGCCACCACCGTGATGTTTGCGGGGGCGGTGCTCGGCGATTCGAGGACACCTGTCTCCTGGCCTGAACCGCGGAGGAGGAACATTCCACGGGTCGACAATATGTACACCCTGTGATGATCTACGGCGATGGTGCCCCGCACTGGCCCCGTGAGGGCCCCAGAGGTCCCGCGAGGCTCCCAGAGGCCCCCAAAACAAAACTGTCAAAAGCCTCGCCTCACTTGCCAAAGGTTTCGCCTGCGGGTCCAGTCGGCGCTGGGGCACGGGACGCCCCTGCCAGGGTCCACCCGGCTGCGGGTGTTCCTCCAGGTCGGAGGCCCCGCCGAGGCCTGACACGACTGACTTGCAGGGGGAGGGCCGCATGTGGTCGTTTGCTCCGATCCTCGATCCTCGGCCGTCCTGGGCAGAAGCGAGCGACAACGAAGGAGCGCGCCGAGGGCCGCCGAGGCCCTGGCTGCCCAGCGCGGTGTTGGCCATCGCGCCCTACCTGTGCTTTGCGTGCAGTTGGGCGGAGCGGGGCGACACCCTGAAGTTCGTCATGCTCTTCGCGGCCCAGGGCTTTGGGGGACGCTGCGAGCAGGAGGCAGAGCAGGGAAAGGATGTATATGATGATGTTGATGTTCATATTGACGCTGATGCTGATGATGGTTATGTTATGTTATGTTATGTTATGTTATGCTATGTTTTGTTATGCTATGTTTTGTTATATTATGTTATGTTATGTTATAATGATGATGATGGTGCTGATGATGATGATGATGATGGGGGTGGTGGTGAAGGTGGTGGTAGTGGTGATGATGATGGTGGTGGTCGTGGTAGTGTTGATGATGATGATGATGATGATGATGGTGGGGGTGATGATGATGATGGTGGTAGTGCTGATGATGATGCCGACGATGATGATGGTGATGATAACGTCGATGCTGATGATAATGATGATAATTATTATGATGATGATGATGATGATGATGATGATGATGATGATGATGATGATGGTGGTTGTTATGATGCTGATGATGATGAGACGGAGGAGGAGGAGTAAGAGGATGATGATGATGATGATGATGCTGATGATGATGCTGATGATGATGACGACGATGATGATGGGAGGAGGAGGAGGAGGATTCGAAGGATGAGCGGGCTGGAGCTCGCTCACTCGGGCGCATCGGCTGGAGAGGGCGCCGCGTCGTCACACATGCTGGTCACCTACGGCGGCAACGATCTTCCCTCAGTTGGTGTAGGCTTTTATTCAAGAGCCATCTGTGGTGGCTAGCTCACGATCTATTATGTCGCTGGACAATGATGTGCCAATGGTCCCTCTTGCAGGCGAGTGCTCGGCTCGTTTGAGATGCAGACGCCGAACGCCAACACTTGGAACCCTGTCAAGGAAACGCTGCTATGGCGATTTAGTCATGATGGTATCCCTCCTCTCATCTGTGTTCAGGAGACGCGCTTCCCCCGCCTGGAAGCTCAGCGATCCGCTAACCAATGGTGCCGCATCGGTTCGATGAAGCTTGCGGCGTCGGTGCTGGCGTCGCCGTGGCCCTACGCTTTGGGCGGTGACTGGAGCGTCGACCCCGAGGACATCCTTGATGGTGGGTGGCTGGTGCTTGTGCATGTGGTTTTCAGATCACCTGTGAAGGATACTTGCGGCAAGGCTGTGAGATAGAGAGCACGTGCAGTCCAGACGTTGTGGGGCCTGGTGGAAGCCTATTTGGGGCCTCTTGGAGGCCTCTTGTGGGCTTCTTGAGGCCTCGTGCGGGCTTCTTTGGGGCCTCTTGGGGCCTCTTGGGGGCGTCTTGGGCCGTCTTGGGGCGCTCTTGCGCCGCTTGGCTTCTTCGGAGGCCATCCTGTGGCCCTCTCGCGGCCGCCTTAGGGCTCTCTTGGGGTCCTCTTGGGCCGTTGGGCCGTCCTGAGGGCCTCTTTGGGCCGTCCTGGGTCCCTCTTGAGCTGTCTTGGTGTCCTCTTGGGGGCCTCTGGGGTCGTCCTGGGACCATTTTGGTGGCTGCTTGGGCCGTCATGGGCCTCGAAGGATCGACAACGACGCGAACGCTGACATCCTTCAAAAAACCAGCGGAAAATCAATGGTTTGGGTCCCTGGAAGCGCCTTTGGGGTCCTCTTGGGGCCCTCTTGGGCGTTCTTGGAGGCTTTTTGGGCCCTCTTGGGCATCTTGGACCGTCTTGGGGTCTTCTTGGCCCGTCTTGAAGCCATCTTGAGCCGTCTTGACGCACTCCTGGACCCCCAGGAAGGCCCCAGGGGCCGAAATCATTGATGTTCCATTGGTTTGTGTAGGTTTCGAAGCCCAAAAGAAGTCCGTCACGCTTGTGTCGACGGAAGTGGCGCGACTCCAGGGGGTAGGGGGAGAGACACAATTTTGCAACACAACACAACAAGTAGAAATGGTGCAGTCACTGGATACATTGGATCCATTGCTGGCTTGATTTGGGGCGGATTTTGGTTGAGTCGGTTGAGTGTTCTTGTGTTTTGATGCCGACGACGATTGTAATGATGGTGGTTATTAAATCGTAGTGCTGATGGTGGCGGGGATGGTGATGGTGATGATGGTGGTGCTCATCACATCCAGAATCACCTTCATCACCATCACCATCATCACCATCACAACCGCCCTCACCATACCATCATCACCATCCCCATCATCATCATCATCATCATCATCATCATCGTCACCATCATCATGATCATCATCACCATCCATACCATCAGCATCGCCATCACCATCACCACCGTCACCATTGTGGTCCGTGGGACCTGGCTCAAAATAATGACGTCGTCCGCTGGGGCGGTTTCCCCGAGCCCTCCAGCCTCGTCCTCTCCTTTGATTTCCCCGAGCCCTGCGGCCTCGTCCTCTCCTTTGATTTCCCCGAGCCATGCTTCCCCGAGCCCTGCTTCTTCTTCGAGGGCAGCTTCGCCGAGCCCGGGCCCGAGCCCTGCGGCCTCGTCGAGGGCAGCTTCGCCAAGCCGTGGCAGCTGCAACAGCTCGGACGCCGATGCTGACGTAGGGTCCGACGCCGACGGCGCCGACGGAGTTGCCGACGCAGCGGGCTCCGAAGAGGACAGCGGCTCCAACAGCGGCTCCGACAGCGGCTCCGAAGAGGACAGCGGCTCCAGCAGCGAGGCAGCCGCGGCTGCAAGAGCGAAGGCGAAGGCCGCCCCGAGCAAAGTAGTCGAGAAGTTCCCGCCTTCGTTGTCCATGACCCTGGAGGAGCACGTCGCCAGCCACGACTACCCAAAGCACGTCTCCACCTGCGGCGCTTGCAAATTTTGGAAGAACAAGGAGAAGTGGAGCGCCTCGATGTCTGCGACGAATCCAGTAACACTGAAGAGTGAAACTTGGATAGGCTGCGTAGGTGGTAGATTTGCAGTCTGCTTGTTCTGCTCGGCGTTCAAGGGCGCTCGCTGCTATTCCACCATCGGCCAGGGATCCGCGAGTTTCCAACGCAAGGAAAACCTCGCGCGCCATGCACAGCGCGAGGAGCAGCAGGCAGCAGAAGCGGCGTGGAAAGAGCGGATTCGAGCGGAAAGTGCGCACCAGGGTCTCCCCGTGTCTGTGTTCCCCACAACGGCTGCATCAGCTGCAGCAGCTGCAACAGCCGTGGCGCCTGCGCCCGCCGTCGTCCGCAACGCCGACCAGCGCCCTGGCTGCCGCGCAGTGGTCGCCACCCGTGCAATGTTGGAGACAACCAGTTCCTTCAGTAGTTTCGACGTGTGGCGGGATGCGTTCGCTGGGGGCGACCGCCAAGTTTTGGAGTCTAGTCGGCGGTGCCGAAGGCCGGTGACCACCATGGCTCAGCACGAGAAGATCATCGCGCAGAGGATCCTCAAACATGGTGCTGTTTTTCGTTTGGCTGCGGACGGCCTCGGCCGCGCGTGCCAGGTCGAAATTGGCGCCGTGCTGCGGTCGATCCCGAAGGCTTTGGACTTCCTCCCAAGCTACGGTCTCAAGGCAGGCTGGCTGGAACAGCTGGGCCCCAGAGGGCCCTGGATCGTGGATCGGGTGATCGGGGTGCGGGAGTTCCCGCGGGGCATGGACTGCGACGGCAAGGCTTCCATGCTGGAGGAGTGCGCCCGTCGCGCGTGCCAGACGGCAGGCGGGGGGCTGGACGGGGACTTGCACAGGCGTGTGCGACGGGAGACTCGGGCATGGCGCAGCGATGGGGCGGATCTAAGTGCACCCCTGGCTGCAACAGCTACGTTCCCTGGGCTGGCGTTCCACGCGTGGGGCGAGTCTCAGTCGTCCCAGAAGGTTCTGGCCAATTCGATGAAAGGAGACAGTGAAATAACGTCCACGGACGAGCTGCTGGCAACGGGTAAGAAGCCGTCAAGTCTGGCCAAGCTCTTGACTACCTCCACCGTGTTCCGCAACGCACTCGGGGAGCAGCAGCTGGTGGAAGACGGCGCTGCGTTCGTCAGAAACTTCGGCTGGGCCCCCCAGCGTTTCAACAGTCGGGCGAGGCCCCCAGCGCGGGAAAGTCGGCGTGGGGAAGTCATTTTCGAGGCGCTCGGAGTGGAGTCCCAGGGGAAGGACAAAGATCGGCGCATTCTCGCCCGACAGATTCTGGAAGGGCTAGGGGGCGAGAACAGTTCGCGCCTGCTCCTGGGGGGGTTGCTGGCCGACTTGAGCGCGGAGCACCACTCCTGGGTCGCCACTGGGGACAAGAGCAACCCCGGCGCTGCCAGCGTTCAATCCAGGGCCGCCGCTTTCTTCTCCAAGCTGGATACATTGTTCGTCCAGGGGAATATTCTGGCCATCCCCGACACGTTTACTGGCGTCACCCTCAAGTTTCTGAAGGCCACGAAGCGGTTCGCGTGCGGCACTGGCGCCCAGACCGTTGGCATCGGCGATTGGAGCACGGAGCCCCGAGCCCGCGAAGCCGTCCACGCCGCTCTTCGACGAGCGCAGGGGACCGCGGCCGATGAGAAGGAGAACATGAAGCTATATCGGCCGGAGCATTCTTGGTTGCACGCCTTTACAGCCTTCCGCTTGCCTTCCACCCTGTCCCTGTCTGCAACGGCAGAGCATGCAGCAGAAGCCGAGGCCTGTTTGAAGCGCATCTGCCAGGCGGCGGACCTCCCCGAGCAGAAGGCAATCTCCCAGCTGCGGCAAATGTTGCCCCGTGCTGAGGTGCATCATCGAGACGGGGGCGCCACGCGGCAGGCTTGGGGCCGCGCTGCGGTGGAGTGGCCCGAGCTCCCTAGCGGCCGTCGCCTCGTGGAGCTCTTCCTTGTATGGAAAACGAGCACGGGCAACGTGGAGAGGCGATTCCGCCGTTTCTCGGAGGTGCATTGCCCCGAGAGGGCGCGGCTCCTCGACGTGTCCGTCGAGGAGTGCACGCTCGTGGACCAGGCGCCCTCCAGCAGGTTGCTGCGCACGTGGCTGGGCGACAACGACGAGGGCAGCTCTGCCGCCACTCGTTGGTACAGGCATGTGCTCAAGCTACATGAGGTCGCGCAGGGGAAGATCGTGCCGCTGAGGAGGGCCGAGAGGCGCGACAAGGGAAGCACGCGGGAGCCTGGGGCAGCACGTCGGACAGAAGTAGGCTTCGGGCGCAGGCGAGCAGCTGCCGTCGACGCCGCGGTGGCCGCTTCCCCGAGCAAGCGCGCCCGCCTTCTCGCGGAGGGCGCCCCCGATCTCGCCGCGCTGGCTCAGGGGGCGGCCCAGGCGAGCGGCGCAGACCCAGTCGGGCCCGCTGCAAAAGTCGTCGCCGCCGTCGCCAAGCGGGAGGCCCAGGTCCGAGAGCGCAATCTTGGAGGGGCGAAGGCCGCCGCCAAGGCCAGGAGCACCCGAGAGAAGAAATGCCTGCGCAGTGCCAGGCCAGCTGCGGGCCGTGACGCTTACTTGCTGCCCCCCCCCGCCCCGCTGGGCTCATGCTGGCTCGCATGGTAGATGGGGGCGCTCGCAACAAGGCGCAGCGCTTGCGTTTCAAGGCGTTTCAGGACCCGGTGGACTTCCTGGACTATCTTGCCCGTCATGCGGCCCAGGGGAAGAAGGGGAACGTAGTCTTGGCGCCAACAGCTGACACCGACTATTGCATCGTCGCCCAGATTGTAGCAGCGTTCACGGGGGCTTTTTTTTTCACAACGCCGACTGATTTAGCACGGGAGGATTCTCCAAAAAGGCATCCAGTACACGGAGAAGCTTCGGAACTCGAGCAAGAGCTACCACGCGGCTGTAACAGAGGCTCTCGCGGAAGACCTGCCTACGCTGCCCCACGTTTTGCGAGCGCTTGCCCAGACGCCGAGTGGGTGTGTGATCTATTACAGGAGCCCCAGGAAGCTCTGCAAGTTCTTCAAGAGGCAGGCCAACCCCCGCCCGGCGCAGCGAACTTGCGTGCTGCGCCGCTCGGGAGAAGAAGCGGGTGTCGACAGAGCCGTCGAACAGCTCTACAACTCTACAACAGCCCGAGGAACTGGGTTCTGCGTTTCGACGCGACGGTTGAAGCACTGTGCCCGGGCACCAAGGCCGTGCCATAGATTGCGATCGTGCCAGTTTTGTTGAAAAAGAGCGCCGCCCAACGTCGCCCGACCTTACCTCCCCTGCGCCCCTCAGTGGGCGCCGCTGCCGCGGGCGGCGCTGCCCGCCGCTGGGGGCCTGAAGGTCGCCGATGGGGGGGGGGGGGGGGCTGCTGTTGCCCGTGGCGGCGGTTGTCGGCGGCGAGGGTGGGGGGGTGGGGGATGGGAAGCATCGGGCGCCCAGGGCCGCCCTCAGGAGGAGGGGGATGAGGGGGGTGATGGGGCTGAAGGAGGAGGGGGGGGCAGGACGAGGCAGGAGTAGCGACGAGGCCGTCTTCCACCGCACTTGTCCAGCCCAGCCCCCAGTCCACCTGCGTGTTCGCGTGCATGCGAGCGATCTCCATCGAAACCTCCAGAGCGATGATCCCCCCCCCCTTTTGCCACAGCTGAGACAGTTCAACCTTCCCCTCCCCATCGGAACCTTTGCAGTGATCTCATCCGAAAACTTTGGGGATCTCTCTCTCCCTCTCTCTGTCTCCCTCGTCTCCGTAGCTGTCGGCTCGACCCCCTGCTCTGCCCGCGCGCCGCGCGCGCGCTGGCAATGGGCAAGGGCGCCGAGGGCAAGGGCAGCGACGCGCGCAAGGGCAAGGGCAAAGGGCGCCAGGTCAGACCAGCCACATCTGGGCTAGCTGTAGTACCCCCCCCTGTCTGATAAGAGCTCCCATGGAGCTCTAACATGCCATGTTAGAGCTCCCATGGGGCTCTAACATGGCAGGTTAGAGGATGTTAGAGCTACATTGGAGCTCTAACATGCCATGTTAGAGCCCACCTGGAGCTCTAACGTGGCATGCTACATTATATTCGAGCTCCCTGGGAGCTCTAACATGGCATTTTCGAGGGTGTTAGAGCTCCATTGGATCTCTAACATACCATGTTAGAGCTCCCATGGATATCTAACATGGCATGCTAGGGGATGTTAGAGCTCCCATCTTCAGGTCGGCACCTTGGAGCACTTGCACAACCAGCGCGAAGGCTTGCGGAGCCAGAGGGAGCGGTGCGAGTTGAATTTAAAGTTAGCGCGCCAGGAGGGCGAACACGATGAGGCGTTGGATCATGAGCGCCGCCTGCGCTGGGTCCAACATAAGCAGCAGCAGTTGGACAATGACGACATGATGATCTTCGACCGTCCAGGAGTCTGGGAAGGCCAGGGGAGACCCTGCGGATGCCTGGACGCGACCGCACGCAGGCAGTTGAGCGATGAGGAGATCAGGTGGAACACTCACATGATAGACTGGGAGCGTCGGAACCCGCCATGGGCGACTGGGATCGAAGACTGTGCACGGTCTCGCTGGGATCTGCAGCGGTGGGTGAGGCAGCAGCGGCGCCTGTCAAACGCCCAGAGTCGCCAGAGAGAGGCGTCGCCGCGCCAGCGCCAGTTGGCTGCAACAGCGTCAAGCGGGCGGCGAGAGGCAGCAACAGCTCGTGAGGGCGCAGGCGCTAGTGGCCCGCCGATGGCGGCGAGGAGCGGGCTCAGGCTGACGGAGCTTCCGTCGGAGGCCGACAGAACGCGGGCCCAGGCCGAGCAGTCGGGTGATCCGCACCACACGATTGTGATCTCCGACAGCGACTCCCCCCGAGAGGCTGGTGACCGTACCCGCAGAGGCAGAGAGCGCACCCGCAGCACGGCGCGGGATGCTCCTGTCACGGCACGGACACGGCCAGAAAGCCATGCACGGCGCGGGATGGGTGCTCCTCTCACATCTCCGCTTCGGCAGGAGGAGGATGATTGGAGACAAAAGACTCCGTGGGCCAAGCGCGCGCCAGCGAAGAGGGTCAGTGACGCGCCCGCGGAGGGCCAGCCTCTTCCGAAACGGATGCCCCCCCCGCCCGCCACGGCCAATCGATTTATCGGGCAGGGTCGTGCCGCCGCCGACGCCGATGACGAGAGAGCAGCAGCGACAAGAGGCGGACCACTAAAAGCCCGAGCCAGAGCGAGCGCGGCAGGAACACATGGAGGCTGAGCGGCGCCAGCTCTTATCCCAGGCTCCACGTGGGTCAGCCACACGGGCGACGACGGTTTCTGCCACCATGAAGCACAGCGAGGAGCCTATCGAGCGCGGGGAACTTCTTAAGCGGCAGGCGGAACAGACGACGAATGCCCGCATAGCTGCAAGAGCCAAGGCAGCCTTCCCACCATGTGCAAAGGTCGGTCAGACGGCGGAGCAGTCCAAAGGTTACAAGTCCATCGCCAAGTTGCCCCCCGAGGAGGCCGCAGTCGTCGAGCAGAGCAAGCCGAAGCGCCTTCCGCCCTTTGTTTTGTCGTCCCCGCACGAGGCCATTCCCGTGTTCCACAAGGACTGGACGCTGGTCGAGGGTGCAGCGTCGGACCCCGACAAGTTCGTTCTGGGATTAAAGCTGCAGGCAGAGAGGAACACGATGATACATGCGTACCTCCTAGCCGGCTTTCCCGTGTGGTACCCGAGCTCGTGAATTTCCATGTGGCCTCTGGTGCGGTCGCACGACTTCTGCACCTTTCACCTCATCGAAGCTGTAACAGCGGAAGCGGGCCCCAGCTGCGTCGTGAAGGAGGCGTCCACCGTGCAGAAAGGAGACATCGTCTTCTGCCTGGTGCAACCGCAGCACCAATACTACGCGCACATTGTGATCAAGGCAGAATGGGACTTCCACAGGCCCGAGTACAAGTACTGGATCGGCGGCATGAGGCAGAACATCAATGGCTATTGTTTCAGGGAGCACATCTTCGGGATCCTCGTGGACGTGCAGGTGCAGTACAATGGCAACTACTACAGTCGCCCGCAGCCAAAAAGGCTGTGCGACAGAGTCGCGCCCATGTATTACACGCACCCTGACGAGGCAAAGCAACTCTGTGAGCCTCGGTGGGACCAGCCCGCGTCTGGGAGCAGCTGACAGCTTGCACAGACTGTCACAGTAAATCGCGGGGCCCCTCCGAGCGCGCTTCTGGTAGACTGCAACAGTCGACTGCGACGCGCCAGTTCTGGTTTAGGCATTGCTTCTGTCAGCGCCAGTTTTGGCCGACCTGCGCAGATGCGCCTCTCGGATGAGCCCTGCCTTCCGCTATGCAACAGATACGCACACAATTCGAGTACGCGGCACCCTCGCACACATTTCGAGTGTGGTTGTGGGCGGCTAGCATGACTGAACACCGCAAGTTCTCGAGCGCCTGACCCGGTCGGCGAAGTGCTTCCAGTCGCGTCGGGCGGTGACTGTCTGTCAGATACCCTTCGGCGCGGGTGACCTGCAGTTTGCCTTAGTACTGTAACAGTGGCACGCCTGTGCGGCCCACCGCATGCGCTTTGACGCTGTGCGGACTGGGTTTGTCTTGCGGTTTTCCTTGATGCTGAGCCGGCTGCGCGACTGAGGTGTGTGTGTGTGTGTGTGTTTGTATATGATTAGCACACATATCAACACGAAGTACATGTATTGTGTGTGGTATTGTCCTCTCGTGCGTCTCATCTTAGGAGCGTGCCACTCGTTCAGGGACCCTGGCATCCAGCTCGCTGGCCTCAGGTTGCCAGTTGACTTACTCAGGGGGATGGCAGTGGTGAGGGGAATGGGAAGGGGCTGGGACGGGGACGGTTGCCAGGTTGCGCGGAATCGGCAGAGTCTTTGTGGCCAGCGCTCCGCTGCAACAGCGCCTCCGCTCGGCGTGCCGCCGTTGTCGTGCTGGAGGCAGGTAATGTGTAGTTTCCCTTGCAAGCTCTCCCCAGAGGAGCGCCGCCCTCCGTCTCTCGGCGTGCAGAAGCCTGTCCAGTAGGCTCCTAGTGATAGGCATGCGGGTGTGCGCCCGGGGTTCGATAGGGCCAGGCATCGTAGGAACAGCTGCTTATGCAGAGAAGCGTGGCAACAAAACGGCGAGCTTCTCCGACTCGTCTCCTCTCGCCGTCTGCTGCGCCTCCGCTGCGACAGCTCCTGCGCCTCCCCACCCCCCAGGTCCCTGGTGGCGGGCGGCGCCGCCGCGGGCGGCCGCGGCGCCCCCGCAGGCCCACGTGGGGGAACCAGGATGACGATGACGAGGAGGACGAGGCTAGGAGGAGGAGCAGGAGGAGGAGTCCAGGTGGGAGGAGGGGGGTGGAGCGCATCCCGCTCTGAGCTAAGGTGCCCGCGAGAGCATCTGTTACTGGCGCGAGTGGGAATGGGCCCACGATAGGACTCTGCGCATGTGCTGCGCATGGCTGGAACAGCGAGCGCAGGCGCTCCCATGCATCCCTGAGCTCAGAGATGAGGAGAAAGACGCCCATATTCAGATCAACTGCGTTCCTTATGCAGGTTGTCTCACTCTCCAGGCCGCTAGGCGCTAGGCGCTTGGATGCTTGGGCTGCCTGGTTCGAATTGTTCTAGCCTGTAGCCTTCGGCTTTCTGGTGCCCAGCGCCTCCCTGGTCGCCGCCAGCTGGACGCAGCAAGCGAGGAGGAAGAGGCCACCAGAGAAGGCCCTAGGGCCCTAGGGCACCACACCCAGGACCCCACAGAGCCCCGAGCACCCCAGCAGATCCGCGACAGGATTCGCATCCTTACATCATCTTGGCATATTGGCCCAAGCTAGTTCCCCATGGCTGGGGCAAGAGCCATGGGTGATCCTTTATTCAGCACCTCATCCCAGGGGTCCCCCAGCGCGGGCTCGCAGTCGGTGTCTGCCTGCCTTCTGCGAGACATGTTCGGCGGCTCGGATGCCGAGGCCACTGAAGGCATGACGCTCTATGTTGAAGCCAGAGTTCCCGTGGACGTTCGGACCGTGGCCGCCGCCGCTGCGAGTCCGCAACAAGCCAACCAGGGAGGTTTTGCAGCGGGCGTGGGCGCCGCTGGCGGGACCCGCAGAGCAGCGCGAGATCCAGACAGCATCGCTTCCTCCAGAGATAAGGGCTTGCAAGAGCCGTCGGCATCGCCTCCAGAGATCAGGGCCTGCGAGATCCAGACAGCATCGCCCTCTCCAGCACAGGTGCATCCAGCATCAGCATCGTCGCTTCCTCCAGGGAGCGTCGGAGACGGCGGAGCAGCTCGAGGGCCTTGCGGCGTGAACGTCAAGGTCAAGGTCATGGCCAATGACACCATCAGCGCCGGGGGCGTCAATGGTGGTGGCATGGGCAAGGGGAACAATGACGCATTTTCGTTCATCGCAGATCGCCTGGGGCTCGACCTCTCACGCGGGGGACCGCCTACCGACGCTGTCGAGGGCCGAGCAGGATGCGGCGACGGCGGCGACAAGGCCCCTGGAGTTCGGAGCCCGAGGGCCTTTCCAGGGGTCGATGGCGGCAGCGCATTTCAGTTCGCGAAGGTCGCCTGCTTCGACGACAGCGGCAAAAGAGTGACAGCGCCTGCCAGGCGTCGCATGCGCTCGCGCAGCCGAGAGACGCGGCTTAAGATGATGTGGGAAGGCGCCCGGGAGGACGCTCGACAGGTGCTTAGTGATTGTCGCGGCATGCAATCGATGTTTGTGCACCAGCCCCTCATCGACATCGACGTTGGTCTAGTGATGAAGCGCGTGCGGCACCTCCACGATCGTGCCATCGCCTCTGGGCGCTCCGTCTACATCGGCACGACGAGCGACCCTTCATGGCGATGGAATGGAGGATGGGGGTGGCGAGGAAACGACCGAAGCTTCATGCGCGGGCACAAGCTCAGCTACGATGAGATGCAAGTGGTCGCGTCCTTCTCCGACAAACAATGCGGAGAGGTTGAGAAGCATGTGATCGCGCACTTCCCCCGTGCTGACAACAAGGTCGCGTCGCAGCAGGGGCTTGCGGGCAGGCGCTGCGCATGCAGCTTCCTATATGTCTGTAGGACATTATGAGCGCCATTTGCGAGGCTGCCCAGCTCCGCTGTCTTGTGCGTGCAGTGGCCACTACCCAGACGTGGTACGTGGTGGGGGCGACTGAGGCTGCGATGCAGAAGTGACAGAATCGCCAGTCCGCTGCAACAGCCGCTGCAACAGCCGCTGCAACAGCCGCTGCAACGGCCGCTGCAACAGCCGCTGCAACAGCCGCTGCAACAGCCGCTGCAACAACAGCCGCTGCAACAGCCGCTGCAACAGCCGCTGCAACAGCCGCTGCAACAGCCGCTGCAACAGCCGCTGCAACAGCCGCTGCAACAGCCGCAGCCGCTGCAACAGCCGCTGCAACAGCCGCTGCAACAGCCGCTGCAACAGCCGCTGCAACAGCCGCTGCAACAGCCGCTGCAACAGCCGCTGCAGTAGCCGCTAGAGCTGCAACCCAGAAACTGGCGAGCGTGAGGACGATCTCCCGTTTCGACCTCACCTCTGGGGGCGACTGAGGCTGCGATGCAGAAGTGGCAGAATCGCCAGTACGCTGCAACAGCCGCTGCAACAGCCGCTGCAACAGCCGCTGCAACGGCCGCTGCAACAGCCGCTGCAACAGCCGCTGCAACAACAGCCGCTGCACAGCCGCTGCAACAGCCGCTGCAACAGCCGCCGCAACAGCCGCTGCAACAGCCGCTGCAACAGCCGCTGCAACAGCCGCTGCAACAGCCGCTGCAACAGCCGCTGCAACAGCCGCTGCAACAGCCGCTGCAACAGCCGCTGCAACAGCCGCTGCAACAGCCGCTGCAACGGCCGCTGCAACAGCCGCTGCAGTAGTAGAGCTCAACCTAGACACTGGCGAGCGTGAGGACGATCTCCCGTTTCGACCTCACCTCTGGGACGACTGAGGCCGCGATGCAGAAGTGACAGAATCGCCAGTACGCTGCAACAGCCGCTGCAACAGCCGCTGCAACAGCCGCTGCAACAGCCGCTGCAACAACAGCCGCTGCCGCTGCACCAGCCACTGCAACAGCCGCTGCAACAGCCGCTGCAACAGCCGCTGCAACAGCCGCTGCAACAGCCGCTGCAACAGCCGCTGCAACAGCCGCTGCAACACAACAGCCGCTGCCACAGCCGCTGCCAACAGCCGCCGCAACAGCCGCTACAACAGCCGCTACAACAGCCGCTGCACCAGCCGCTGCACCAGCCGCTGCAACAGCCGCTGCACCTGCCGCTGCAACAGCCGCTGCAACAGCCGCTGCAACAGCCGCTGCAACAGCCGCTGCAACAGCCGCTGCAGCAGCCGCTGCAGTAGTAGAGCTCAACCCAGAAACTGGCGAGCGTGAGGAAAATCCACCGTTTCGGCGTCGCCTCTGGGGCGACTGAGGCTGCGATGCAGAAGTGGCAGAATCGCCAGTCCGCTGCAACAGCCGCTGCAACAGCCGCTGCAGCAGCCGCTGCAACAGCCGCTGCAACAGCCGCTGCAACAGCCGCTGCAACAGCCGCTGCAACAGCCGCTGCAACAGCCGCTGCAACAGCCGCTGCCGCAGCCGCTGCAACAGCCGCTGCAACAGCCGCTGCAACAGCCGCTGCAACAGCCGCTGCGACAGCCGCTGCGACAGCCGCTGCAGTGGTAGATCACACTCAGCTTTCCTGTAGCACAAGCACCTCGGCTCAAGGCATTTCTTGCAGCGCCTGCAGGCTGCCATGCCAGAAATGGGGGGCAGCGCAGGGGGGCCTCCTGGCCCATGTCCAGAAGCCGTCATCATGGACCCTGACACTGGACGCATTGATGCTCCATGGCTACAAGTTAAGGAGTACGGGAGTACGTTTCGAAGACGAGTGGAGAACCTAATGAGCCCTGGTGGCATTGTTCACCGTGCGACAAATGAGCAGCCCCGACGCACCAGATTTCGCAGGACCACATCAAGAATGTAAAGAATACGCATCTCTGGTTCCATGATGCTTGTCCACAGGGTTCTGATGAGGACAAGACCGCATGGTGCTCTACCATCGTGAGCACTGTGGAGCTCCACTCGAGCTACGTCCAGGAGCGGGAAGACGATGAAGCGGAGGACTGGAGGTCGACGAGGAAGGCCACGGTGAAAGCCAGAGAGGGCAGAGGAGAGCAATGGCAACGTGAAGGCCATCAGCAAGAAGCTGGAACAGCTGCAGGAGAGAAGAACAACTGGAAAAGCTGGAACAGCTCAAGGGCTGCGTCATCAGGAGCTGCAACAGCAGGAGCTGATACAGCAGGAACACAGCAGTGGCAGCAGAAGCTTCCGCAGCAGCAACAGCAGGACGGGCTAACCACCGTTATCACCACGATGCTCAATTTCTTGGCCAACGCACAGAACAAGGACGAGAAGATGGATGACATTCTGGCTCTCCTGCGGGCGCAGGGACAGATGCTCACGGCGCCCATGCGGGCACAGGACAACCTGCAGAAGAAAGTCGAGGAGCTCGATCAGTAAGTGGAGGAGCTCAAGCAGAAGGACAAACATCAGCACCAGTGAGCTCAGCAGCAGGACAAGTGACCTCGCATGGGCGTCTGGTAGCCGATGTCGGAGGCGTGCGGCCTGGCTCGCGCGCTGGCTCTTTCGCCGCGCTGACGCGGCGCAGGGGGCTGGCATATGGCTCCTGAAGTTTTGGAAGGCTCTGGATTTGTTCGCAAATTGGGTATGCTCCTTATGGCCCCCACGGCGCCCACCTGTCGGAGCCCCACCTCGAGCTCGATCCTCGGCAACTTCGTTTTGGGAGCAGGTGTTGCTATATTGATTTCTGGCGCTGACTTCGTGCGTCCACGGAGTTCTAAGATATCATGCTGGAGCTCCCACGGAGCTCTAACATGCGATGTTAGAGCTCCATTGGGGCTCTACCAGAATCTAACATGTTATGTATGTTAGAGCTCTACTGGAGCTCTAACATGCCATGTTAGAGCTTCCAGGGAGCTCTAATATATTCGAACGTGCTATGTTAGAGCTCCGTTGGAGCTCTAACATGCAATGTTAGAGCTCCCGGGGAGGTCTAACATGCAAGGTTAGAGGTGCAAGGGAGTTCCCTGGCATCACATGCTTCGGCTCCCAGGGAGCTATATATAACATGACATGTTAGAGGTCCCACGGAGTTCTAACATGCGATGTTAGAACTCCCAAGGAGCTCCAACATACTTTAAGTTGCTATGTTAACAGCATGTTAGAGTTGCCCCCATACTCGATGGGACCTTTAAGATAGCATGTTAGAGCTCCCATCGAGCCGCCCCCCCGGCCGTCGTCGTCGTTGTCGTCGTCGTCCCATTGGGAACGTCCGCGTGCCGTCCCCCCGCCATCGTCGTCGTCGTCGTGATGATGATGATGATGGTGATGATGGTGGTGATGATGGTGATGGATGATGGTGATGATGGTGATGGAGATGATGTTGATTGTATATATACGATCGGATAGTCGCCATTCGAAATTACCATTATCATCGTCATAAACATCGTCATCATCACAATCAGAAAAACAGGACATCGTCATAATCACAATCAAAAAGAACATCAAACAACAGGAAAGACCATATTCACATCAAAAACACATCAAACACATCAACCTAAACCAGCCCTAATCCCAGCCAGTCGAGGGGGCCGCTTCCGACGAGGAGGCCGCGAGCTCTAACATGCCATGTTAGAGCTCCCACGGAGCTCTCACATACCATGTTAGAGCTCCCAGTGAGCTCTAACATACTCTAACATGCTATGTTAGAGCTCCGTTGGAGCTCTAACAAGCCATGTGAGAGCTCCCTGGGAGCTCTAACATAGCATGTTGGAGCATGTTAGAGCTCCCACGGAGCTCTGACATACCATGTTAGAGCTCCCACGGAGCTCTAACATACTCTAACATGCTATGTTAGAGCTCCGTTGGAGCTCGGTATGTTCGAGCTCCCAGGGAGCTCTAATATGGGAGCTCTAACATAGCATGTTAGAGCTCCCTGGGAGCTCTAACATGCTATGCTAGAGCTCCCTGGCCGCTCTAACCCACCCGCCGCCGCCGCCGCTGCCGTGTTAGAGCTCCCACGGAGCTCTAACATGCGATGCTAGAGCCCCCAGGGAGCTCTAGCATAATATCTAACATGCTATGTTAGAGCTCCCTGGGAGCTCTAATTGAACTCTAACATACGATGTTAGAGCTCCCAGGGAGCTCTAACATACTCTAACATGCTATGTTAGAGCTCCCTGGGAGTGCCAACATAACATGTTAGAACTTCCTGAAGCTCGACCATGCCATGTTAGAGCTCCCTGTGAGGTTTAATATGCTAGGTTAGAGGTGCCAGGGAGTTCCCTGGGAGCTCTTACATGACATGTTTCAGCTCCCATGGAGCTATAACATGACATGTTAGAGGTCCCACGGAGTTCTAACATACGATGTTAGAGCTCCCACGGAGCTCTAACATACGATGTTAGAGCTCCCAGGGAGCTCTAACATAATATAACATGCTATGTTAGAGCTCCATTGGAGCTCTAACATACGATGTTATAGCTCCCAGGGAGCTCTAACATAGCATGTTAGAGCCCCCAGGGAGCTCTAACATACTCTAACTTGCTATGTTAGAGCCTCCCTGGGAGCTCTAACATAGCATGTTAGAGCTCCCTTGGAGCACATGCGATTTTAGAGCTCCCAGGGAGCTCTAACATACTTATAACATGATATGTTAGAGCTCCATTGGAGTTCGAACATGCGATGTTAGAGCTCCCAGGGAGCTCTAATACCTCTAACTGCTATGTTTATAGATCCCTTGGGAGCTCTAACACCTCCGCCGCCGCCGCCGCCGCCGCCGCCGCCGCCCTTAAACCGCTTCAACAATCGATTGCGCAAACGGTTAAGACCAGACCCCCCTCTCGCAGGGGGGGGGGGGGGCGTAGCCGTGTCGCAATCTCAGGTAAGCGGTTGAGCCCCCCCCCCCCCCCTCCTCGCCAGGGTGGGGCCTTAACCGCGTCACAATCGATTGCGCAACGGTTAAGGCTACCCCCCTGGCGAGAGGAGGGGGTCTTAACCGTTGCGCGATCGATTGGGTCCTGGTTAAGACCCCCCTCTCGCAATAAGGGGTCTTAGCCGTTCCCCGCTCCGCGATCGGTCGGGGGCGGAGCGGCGGTTAAGACCCCCTATCCCGAGGGGGGTGTGGGGGGGGGGGGTCTTAACCAGGATTTCGAATCGATCGCGCAAACGGCTAAGACCCCCTCCTCTCGCCATGGGGGGGGTGGGGGTGGGGGGGGCTTAAACCGTTCCAACAATCGATCGCGCAACGGGTAAGGCCCCCGCTGGCGGGAGGGGGGGGGGGGGGGGGGGGGGGGGCTTAACCGCGTCGCATCGATCGCGTAACGTTAAGACCCCCCTGGCGAGAGGGGGGGTGGGTGGGGGGGGGGGGGGGGGTGGCTGTAACCGTTGCGCAATCGATTGCGCAACGGTTAAGGCTGCCCCCTGGCGAGAGGGGGTCTTAACCGTTGCGCAATCGATTGTGAAACGGTTAAGGGGCGGCGGCGGCGGCGGTGGCGGCGGCGGCGGCGGAGCGCCTAACCGCTTCACAATCCATTGCGCAACGGCTAAGACCCCCCTGGCGAGAGGGGGGTTGTAACCGTTCCTCACGATTGTGAAACGGTTAAGTGGTTACGGAGCGGCGGCGGGGCGGCGGCGGCGGCTGCGGCGGCTTGCCCGTTTCCACAAACAATCGATTTGCGCAACGTTACGGCCCCCCTGGCGAGAGGGGGGGGCCTTAACCGTTGCGCAATCGATTGTGAAACGGTTAGCGGGGCGGCGGCGGCGGCGGCGCTTAACCGTTTCACAATCGATTGCGCAACGGTTAAGGCCCCCCCTGGCGAGAGGGGGGTCTTAACCGTTGCGCAATCGATTGTGAAACGGTTAAGGGGCGGCGGCGGCGGCGGCGGCGGCGGCGGCGGCGGCGGCGGCGGCGGCGGAGCGCCGAACCGTTTCACAATCGATTGTGAAACGGTTTAAGACCCCCCTGACGAGAGGGGGGTCTTAACCGTTGCGCAATCGATTGTAAAACGGTTAAGGGGCGGCGGCGGCGGCGGGCAGGTTAAAGCACCCAGGGAGCTCTAACATGGTATGTTACAGCTCCAGGGGCTCTAACACGGCATGTTAGAGCTGCCAGGGGGCTCTGACATGGCATGTTAGAGCTCTCACGGAGCTCTAACATAGCATGTTAGAGTACGTTAGAGCTTCCTGGGGGCTTTAACCTCGTATGCTACAGCTCCGTGGGAGCTCTAACATAGCATGTTAGAGCTCCATGGGAGATCTAACATGCCATGGTGGAGTTCCACGGGGGCTCTAACATAGCATGTTAGAGCTCCACGGGAGCTCTAACATCCTATGCTAGAGCTCCCAGGGGGATCTAACATAGCTTGTTCGAGCTCCCTGAAGCTCTAAAATACCATGTTAGAGCTCCCTGGGAGCTCGAACATGTCATGTTAGAGCTCCCTGGGGGCTCTACCATGTGAGGATAATCGGTCAACGAAGGGGGGTCCCTCAAACCGCCCTGCCCCTCGGGAACCCACAAAATAGCCTCCTGGACCCTTCTTGGTTCCATTAATCAGATCACCCAGCTTTCCTGTAGCGCAGGCACCTCGGCCCAAGGCATGTCTTGCAGCGCCTGCAGGCTGCCATGTCAGGAATGGGGGCCAGCGCAGGGAGGCCTGGCCCATGTCCAGAAACCGTCATCATGGACCCTGGCACTGGACCCATTGATGCGCCATGGCTAGAAGTTCGCGAGTACGTTTCGAAGAAGAGTGGGGAACCTAAGGGGCCCTGGTGGTTTTGTTTACCGTGCGAGAAATGGGCAGCCCCGACGCACCAGATTTCGGCGGACCACATCAATAATGTAAAGAATAAGCATCTCTGGTGGCATAATGCTTGTCCACAGGGTTCTGATGAGGAGAAGGCCGCATGGTGCTCTGAGATCATGAACGCTGTGGTGCTCCACTCGAGCTACGCTCCGAAGCCGAAAAAACGATGAAGCGGATGATTGGAGGTCGTCGAAGAAGCCCAAGCTCAAGGGCAGAGGGAGCAGAGAGCAATGGCAAAGTGAAGACCATCAGCAAGAAGCTGGAACAGCTGCAGGAGAGAACACCTGGAAAAGCTGGAACAGCTCAAGAGCTGCGTCACCAGGAGCTGCAACAGCAGGTGCTGCAACAGCAGGAGCACAGCAGTGGCAGCAGAAGCTTACGCAGCAGCAGCAGCAGCAGGACGGGCTAACCACCGTTATCACCTCGATGTCCAATTTCTTGACCAACGCTGCACCAAACCTTATGACACAGAACATGGCCGAGAAGATGGATCAGATTCTGGACCTCCTGCGGGCGCAGGGACAGGCGCTCCAGGGCCTGCAGAAGAAAGTCGAGGAGCTCGATCAGAAAGTGGAGGAGCTCAAGCAGCAGGACAAGCAGCAGGACCAGTGAGCTCAGCAGCAGGACAAGTGACCTCGCATGGGCGTATGGTAGCCGATGTCGGGGGCGTGCAGCCTGGCTCGCGTGCTGGCTCCTTCGCCGCGCTCACGCGGTGCGCCCGTGCAGCGTGCCAGCGAATTCGAAATGATAACATATTTATGGGGTTCTGCATCTAGTAGGACTGAAAAATGAGTGTGTTGAAGATTGGGATCTCCTCTTGACGCCCTGAGGGGCGAGGAAATGCTGGCAATCTCTCTTGAGGCCCTGTGGGGGGATAGAATTTCTGGGATCTCCTCTTGAGGCCCTTAGGGTGGTTAGATGATGTTAGAGCTCCAGGGAGCTGTACCATGACGTGTTAGAGCTCCAACGGTTCTCTGTCATATCATGTTGTTAGATTATGTCAGAGTTCCCTGGGAGCTCTAACATAGCATGTTAGATGATGTGAGAGTTCCCTGGGGGCTCTAACATCGTATGCTAGAGCTCCAAGGGAGCTCTAACATAGCAGGTTAGATTATGTTGGAGCCCCCCCCCTGGGAGCTCTAACATCGTATGTTAGAGCCCCGTGGGAGCTCTAACATGTCATGTCAGAGCTCCCTGGGAGCTCTAACGTCGCATGTTAGAGCTCCGTGGGGGCTCGAGCATGTCAGGACAGATGCCAGATAAATAAACCAAACTACCATGATCGGCTGCTCTACCATAAGAAACCCAGCTACCATAAGATACCAAACTACCGTGAGAAGCCAAGCTATCCTAAGAAACCCAGCTACCATAAGAAACCAAACTACCATAATAAACCAAGCTATCATACGAAGAAGGATGACCGAGTGACCTCACGCGGGCCGCTGCCTGCGGCAGTAGCTTCTCACGCGGGTAGCGTTGTCGTATAAGTCTTCTCACAGCGGCTTGCCGCCGCATTCCCTTGTCACAGTCCCCATCAGGCTTCTCGCAGCAGCCTCGCGCAATTATGCTGAGGCCTTCCTGTGCTGGCTCATCCTTGGGTCCCCCAGTAGGCTCTTCCAATGCTCATCCTGACCCTGGCCTGAAGTATCCACAACCGCTCTGGAGTCTTCCAGTTTCCTGGCCCGCACCATCTGATTGTACGTAGTCTCGCTTGGCTCGAGAAGTTGTTGGCGAGTTTGCTCTATCGAGGGCCCGCCGCCTTTCTTTCCGATGGCCACGAAGGTCTTGAACCTCCGTGGCAAGAGCGAAATCGCGGTACACCGCGCCCACGGCCATAAATCGATCTTCCCTCAGGCGTTGACCGAGAGGATATCGGTTGGGGGCGGCGCCAACTTGGTTACCACGGCGGCCATGCTTCAATCGCTGGCCATAGCACTCCTTACGGAGCTCAACGAGAAGCGCGTCTCCATATTGCCAGGAGTGGGTACTTTCCCAGCGAAGAGCTCGCCAGCGCGGGACGGATGCATGATGAAAGTCGGCGGTGCGTGGAGGGCGGTGAAGCCTTCCTCCTCCTCCTCCTCCTTCTTCTCCTCCTCCTCCTCTTCCTCCTCCCCACCTTCTAGTTCTGATTCAGAAGTCCCTGAATCCCCTCCGCCCCTGATCCCCGACTGCGCCCCAGGGAGCAAGGCCGCCCGGCGAGGGCGGGGAGGGCCGCGCCCTATTCATGTTTCACCGTGGTCGAAGACAGGGCCCCACCCCCATGTTTCACCGTGGTCGAAGACAGGGCCCCACCCCTGTGCCCCCGCTTTTCAAGGGGGAAGCCTTCGTTCTCGAGGTCGAGGACAGGGCGTCGGTGCGTACGAGAGCGCGGCCGTGTTCGGACATGTTTCCCTACTTATGTGCGCTTAAAAGGAGGGGTGTGGGGGGCCGATGGGACGACGACGACGAACGACGACGACGACGACGACGACGACGACGACGGCGGGGGGGGCGGCTCGATGGGAGCTCTAACATGCTATGCTAGAGCTCCCATCGAGCTCTAACATAGCATGTTAGGGTTCACAACCCTCACATGGGAATCTACCATAACACGTTAGAGCTCCCAAGGAGCTCTTACATAGCATGTTAGAGTTCCATGGGAGTTCTAACATGCCATGAGAGGGCTCCAAGGGATCTCTAACAACATCTTAAGTTAGAGCTCAAGGCTAACATACAATGGTAGAACTCCCTGTTAGCTCGAACATTCTATGTTAGAGCTCCCTGGGAGCTCTAACATACCATGCTGGAGCTCCCTGGGAGCTCTAACATACTCGAACATGCTATGTTAGAGCTCTGTTGGAGCTCTAACATAGCATGTTAGAGCTCCCGCGGGGCTCTAACCTACCATGTTAGAGCTCCCAGGGAGCTCCCACGGAGCTCTAACATGATATGTTAAAGTTCCGTTGGAGCTCGGTATGTTAGAGCTTCCCCCGGGCGAAGCTCTAATATGAGCGAGTCTCTCTCCATAGCCATGTTTAGAGCTTCCCTGGGAGCTCTGACATGCTATGTAGAGCTCCTGGTAGCTCCTTAACCTACCCGCCGCAGCCCGCGCCTCAGAGCTCCACGGACGCTCTAACATAACGAGTTAGGGCTCCCATGGGAGCCTCTTAGCATATTCCCCGGCTTTGGCCATGATAGAGCTCCAAGGGAATATCTAACATCCGATGTTAGAGCTCACGGCTAACATACCATGCTAGAACTCCCCTGGGAGCTCTAACATGCCATGTTAGAGCTCCCACGGAGCCCTAACATACCGTGTTAGAGCTCCCAGGGAGCTCTAACATACTCGAACATGCGATGTTAGAGCTCAGTTGGAGCTCTAACAAGCCACGTTAGAGCTCCCACGGAGCTCTAACATACCATGTTAGAGCTCCCAGGGAGCTCACACGGAGCTCTAACATGATATGTTAAAGCTCCGTTTGGAGCTCGGCATGTTCAAGCTCCCAGGGAGCTCTAAGACATAGCATGTTAGAGCTCCCTGGTAGCTCTAACCTTACCCGCCGCCGCCGCCCGCCGCCCGCCTCAGAGCTCCTCACGGAGCTCGAACATACGTGTTTAGTGCTCCCAGGGAGCTTCCAAACAATAATCTAACATGTACGAATGTTAGAGCTCCCAGGGAGCTCTAACATACTCGAACATTATATGTTAGAGCTCCGTAGGAACTCTAACCTACCATGTTAGAGCTCCCACGGAGCTCTAACATACCATGTTAGAACTCCCAGGGAGCTCTAACATACCCGAACATTATATGTTAGAAGTATTATTCCGTTGGAGCTCCTATCAGCCATGTTTAGAGCTCCAGGGGCGCTTCTAACATACCATGTTAGAGCTCCCACGGAGCTCTAACATACTATGTTAGAGCTACCAGGGAGCTCTAACATACTCGAACATGCTATGTTAGAGCTCCCAGGGAGCTCCCACGGAGCTCTAACATGATATGTTAAAGCTCCGTTGGAGCTCGGTATGTTAGAGCTCCCAGGGAGGTCTAACATGGGAGCTCTAACATAGCATGTTAGAGCTCCCTGGGAGCTCTAACATACTTTGTTCGAGCTCCCTGGTAGCTCTAACATAATCTAACATACGATCTTAGAGCTCCATTGGAGCTCTAACATACGATCAGATTCTCGGGCCCTGGCTGTCGACTCCCGTCGGGAGGGCCGAGTGGTCGAGGGGCCTCCCGACGGAGGGCCCTCGCAGATGAGTCATCGTGCGGCGCCCCCAGACGGTCCGACGGTCTCCCCCGTGGCCGGTGGCCCATGGCCCGTGACCCGTCGTCGTCGTCACCGTCCGTCGGCGTCGCTGCCTCAGCCTCAGCCGTCTGCAGTGCGAAGGTCCAGTGTTTCGGCTGTGCTCCTCCTCAGCCTGAGCAGGCGACCCCCCCCCCGCCTCGGACTCAGGCGTCGACGCGGCGTCGACGCTCGCCGCGATGGCCGCGATGGCAGCATCCGGGCCGTCGACGACGATTCACATCCAGCTCCAGCTTCGTGTGACCATCAATGGAGATGGAGTCGTGGTGGGCGGTGTGACCATCAATGGAGATGGAGTCGTGGTGGGCGGCGGCGACGACCAGCGCGCCCCGGGGGCCGCCGCCGTGTTCCAGCATGCGGTTCATGTGCCAGCTGCTGGTGGTGGTGGCGCTGCGGCCGCAGGCCCTGTGGGCGCCGCTGCAGCTCCGGGTGGCGCAGGGGCCGCGCTCCCACTCCCACCCCCAGCACTTCCTGTCGCTGCCGCTGGGCAGCCTCCTCCTGTCGCTGTGCAGCCTGGGCAGCCTGGGCTGCCTCCGCCGGCACTAGCGGGGCAAGCCTTGGAGGTGCCCGAGGGGTCTGAGGCCAACGACTTCGGCTGGCCAGCCACTGCGACGTGGATCGCACCGCACTTCCGCCGGATCTTGCCCCTCGCGGCTGGCGCGCTCGGGTACCGCAGCAGCCGCGCGATGGCCCGCTATCGCAGCGTTGACATCTGCACCGTATGCGGCGGCTTCTGTGAGCGTGTATGTTCCAGGAAGCTCTGCGCGCCCTGTTCAGGGATCCGCAGTGATCACTATGGCAGGCGCAACCTTCTTCACATGCGCGTCGGCCACCACCCCAAAACTAACCGCGATTTTGCGGGCTGCTAGCGTGGTGAGGGCCCGCCACGCGCCGCGCGTTGGAGTAGATGGGGGGAGGGGGGGGGGGAGATGGGGGCGAGGCGATATGATCAGAGATTTTGACGACCGTGACGACGACCGTGAGGACGACGACGACGCGACGACGACCCGACCCGACTCGCCCTTAATCCTTAGGCCTCATCTGCATTCTGTGCCCTGCAGGACGCCGCCCCCGCGGCTGCTTCCCACGGTCCGTCGGCCCGATGCCACGCGCGCGCTCGATGCGAGGCCGCGTGGGCTGCAGCATGCGCGCCGTCTCATCCCCCGCCCCGCAGCGCGCGCCCCCCCCCCCCCACTGGCACCACTGGACGTTTGCGCAAGTGTCGGGCTTATGCCGATCGGATCAACGCCCCATGGCTCCAGGCCCCCCCAGGGCTCCCCCCCCCCGACTACATGAATTATCCGACGCTGTCCGCCGCGAGGGCGGGGGGGGAGGGGGGGCGCGCTGTAGCTGTTCTCTGTTCTATCGGCTAGCGCAGTCAGTCGAAACCTTCGGCCTGGCAGCGAATCTCGAAAGCATAACAGATTTATGGGGTTCTGGATCTACTGGGACTCAAAAAGTGAGTGTGTTGAAGATTGGGATCTCCTCTTGACGCCCTGAGGGGCGAGGAATTTCTGGCAATCTCTCTTGAGGCCCTGTGGGGAGATAGAATTTCTGGGATCTCCTCTTGAGGCCCTTAGGGTAGTTAGAATTTCTTGGTGCCGTTGGGGTCTTGCAAAATCTCTGGGCCCACCCATCGAGAGCTGGTAGGCCATCTGGGGAGAACTCGACAGGCTCTTGGCGCCCTCGCTCGCTGAAAATGCATTAATCTTCGCATTGTTTCGAGGGAATGGGCGGCTTCCGACATCCGTAAGTTCGTCTAGAATTGGTTGCGGCTATTTTCGCTCTGCTTCCTATCCGCCCTCTGGACGTTCCATCGGCTGCAACGGCCTCTCTTCTTCCATCATTGCCCAATTCCATTCCCGCCACGGCTCCAGCCCGACCTGCAACAGGCGCGCGAGGTGGAACGGCCAGCCCGCAGCTGAACCAGCCCGCTTGAGCGCGATGAGCGGCTTCGCGGCGCAGCCGTGCAAGGACTTCTGGGCCGACAAGGTTTCCCCCCTCATCGAGACTGACTTCAAACGGTTTCTCAAGACCATTCCGAAGCGCGTCGCCGAGAGGGCCGCGCAGGCGAAGAGGGAGAAGCCAGACAAGTCGCAGGAGGACCAGTCGAAGAAGATCTCGAAGAAGGACAGCAAGGAGAGAACTCCATTGCAGGAGAAGCTCGCCAGGATCACCGAAGAGTGCAACGAGAAGGGCGAGCGCAGGAATGCCTATCTGAGCCTGGCGTATACGGCGCCCATCGACAACAGTGAGGAGAATATCACGGCGGGCAAGGTGGAGAACGTGGCTGCGGACATGTTCATGCGGAACGTGCCGACGGACGACGCGGCTGAAACAGCGAACGACTCTCTTGGGCGCTGGCGACGTCGAGTGCACAGCCCAGGGTAACCCACAGCTGCGCATCGTGGAGACGCTAAGCCAGGTCAAGGGTGGCAGGCGTTGGAACATCCCGAAGCAGGTTGAGAAAGGGTTCGAGATCCCCATCATGATCACCAACGTGAACCAGGCCGCTGCGCCCGAGATCGGCAAGTTCAAGCGATTGGGCAGTGACGTCGTGGTCAACGCTGTCTGGCTGGCCTACTACTGGGCGAAAGAGGAAGGCAACAGGCAGGCCGTAGAAGCGGTGGAGGAGTTGATTCTGGATTGGCCCTTCGATTTCGCGCAGATCCCGGGGCGCGCGGCTGAGGAGGTCGAGGAGAACAAGTTCAAGTGGTCTGTCAACCAGAGATCGCGCACCGAGCGCCTGCGCGATTTCCTCGGGCTCGAGAACCAGAACCTCCTGCGCGTCGTGGCACGCGCGGCGGAAATCGCGAAGAGCGGCGGGCCAGCTGGCGGGAAACCCTCGGCAGAGAAGGCGCAGGCGTGGTTGGAGAAAAAACATAAAGTGGGACTTTTTGCACTGCCCCAGCCTGAGGACCGTCAAGACGCACATGGTCAACTGGCTCGCTCTCGAAAAGTGCCCGGGGGCATTGCTGCTTTTGGACGCTGCCGTGAACCGTTGGGGGCGAGACCATCTGCTGGACAGGCCCACACAGCTTGGGATGATCATCGCGAAGACGGACGCTACCTCGCTGGGGTACGTCTTGGAAAGCCTGTACACGCGGATGTGGCGGAAGAGCGGGAAGGGCCCGTACAGCGCCTCCACCATCGGCCAGGCAGTGGGGGAGATCTTGTGGGCGAAGAAATACGCGGCGAACTTTCTGAAACAGTGCCCAGACTTGTTCAAAGGGGGCACTGGCTGCAACAGCACTGCAACAACAGACACAAAGGAGAACGCCGCCGAGAGAAAAGTCATGGTCATGGCGAGGCAATACCTCGACTCGCCGCTCAAGTTCTTCGAGAAGGCTGAGGGGCCTGACAAGGACCCGACCTGGGTGCAGTTACTGCCGACCGAGGCGCTGCGCCTGGCGATGAAACACTTCTTGGAAATAGGCCAGGACTTCTACAAGCAGGAGATCTCTGGCGCCCTCACCCAGCCGTACGCCGAGCGCCACAACATGGACAAGTTCCACAGGAGCGTGCGAGTGAGCAAGAGGTTCTTCGAGAAGTTCCAAATCGCGCACGACTCCCTCGTGGGAAACCCCCTGGAACCGTCGGAGCAAAAGCCTGGAGACAGCGACGCGGTCGGCGCTGCATCAGCGGGCGGCGCTGGAACATCGGAGGCGGCCTCCGAGGACAAGAAGAAGACCGACGTCCCCCCGAGCGACGTGCATAATTTCAAGGCGCTGTGCGAGCAGCAGTGCTCTAGCCAGCTGGATACGCGGGTCGCCACGGTCACGGCGGAGGGCAGCGCCATGGGATATCAACGTTTCGGTTACTAAGAAACGCCTATACCATAACCTCACAGAGAATGCATCGGTGATGGGCTTCTACGACGTCAAGAATGCGAAGTTGTGCTGCGTCTTCGAGGGGCAAGGCCTCACGCACCGTGAGCCCGCGCTGGACGAGGAGGATTTCACACGCTACCTGAAGTCCCTGGAACCGCTGATGGTCGGTGGACGGGGCGTGCTGTGGGTGCTGACGGGCCGCTCGCAGTCGAACCCCCCGAAGATCCTGGAGATCCTCGCCGCGAACAAGTTCCGCACGGTCACATGCCACCTCGCCTACAACACGAAGCAGATGCAGCAGCACGGCCACTTCCAGAGGCAGCGAGGCCTGGCGAACTCGCGCTCGCACGAGGTCATGTTGCTCTGCTACAAGGGCAGGAAGCCGAAGCAAATGGCCAAGGTCAGGCAGTCCGTGGACGCGGGCAGCTCCTTCTTCAACGAAGTGGTGAGGAACGTGCCTGTCCTGCCGCAGAAGAGCCACGCCCTCGTGCCCAAGCAGGTTCGGGATATCAGCTTGGCCAGCATGGTCGGCCAGTGCGTCGCCGAGGTGGAGGCCGAGGAGCGAGAGAAGCTGGGGCGCTGCCAGCCTCTCCAGGAGGACGAGGGCGCGGATTGTGGCGCCGAGGCGCGCGACGAAGCTGCAACAGCCGTCCGCCCCGAGAAGGCCCTCGTGACTGCGGCCGTGAAGAAGCGGAAGCTCTACCGCCAACTCACGGGAACGGAGGTGCCGTGGTTCCCGCACGACAACGACATCGAGCTCCTCAAGGAGCTCTGCCACGAGGCGGGGAAGCCCAGGTGGGTGTACTTCGGCGCGCCTGCGGGCGGCGCAGGTATGCACGGCTGCATCGAGAGCGGGCGCAGTGTGTTGGCCTTGACTTTCGACGACCACCACGCGAAGGTGCTCAAGCCGTTTCTCGTGGAGCGTGCCGTCGAGGCCATGCTCGGGAGCAGCACCGTGGTGTTCGCGAACGGGGACCTGCTTGCACGCTCTGTGCAGTTGCGCCCGACAACAAAGGAGGACCCGAAGGAGGACCCGAAGGATGGGAAGAAGGGGGACGACAACAAGAAGGAGGGCAAGAAGAAGGAGGACAAGAAGAAAGACAAAAAGAATACTAATAAGAAGGACAAGAAGGATGGCACGAATAAGGGTAAGAAGGGTAAGAAGCGCGACGCCGACGCGCCCTCGACCTCAGACTCCTCGTCCTCAGATGACTCCTCGGCCTCGAAGAAGAAGAAGCCGAAGACAGGCTGAAACAGAGCACAGGCTTGAGCACAGGCTGCAACATAATCCGACAGCTCCGACGCAGGAGCCAGCCCGCACGCTCCTGTTCCCGCGCGTGGAGCTGCCACTTGTTTGATTGTGGATTGCAACAGTCGCGCGCTGGCGGCGTCGCCTCCGTTCTCGTAATGGGACGCGCGCCACGTTCTGGCCTGTGCAGTACACGGCACCTCGCGTACAGATAGGAACATAGTCCTCCGTCATCCCTTCGTCGCCATCCGTCGCACTTGGCCCACGGCGCAGGCCGGGCGCAGAGTCAGGATGCTTACCTTTCCAAAGGGTACCCTTGTTGCATCCTGCGCTTTCCGTTCCGAAGCTGGGGAGCTGGATAAACAACAGATACCATGCCGCCAAGGCCCTTGCATCCTTACGGCGCTCTGTAGGGGCGGGCCAGGATGTGGATGCAGCAGGGTAGGGAAGACACGGGGAGCAACGCTCCGAGGAGCGGCCGCAGGGGGAGGAGGGGGACGGAGGAGGGGCCCGCAGGCGTCTCGGTTCACTGAAACTTAGCGGGCCCGCAGGGACGACACTGCCGTCAGCGGGCCTCCGCGGCGATGGCTGCCTCGGGCGGCAGCGGTCGCGACAGGAACATGGTTCTCTTCTATAAGTGGGGCTGTTACCTGCAGGGTGACGGGTCGAACAACGACAAGATCAACAAGAAGCTGAGGGAGACCTGCAGCAATAGCATGGCCAGGGTGGCAAAAGGGGCCCCGACCGCAAAAGTGACGCTGGAGAAGGCAGCGAAGAACAAATGTGTTGACGTGGTCAAAGCCAGTTTCGCATGGCACCTGCACGCGGCTCCTCAAGATTGCGCTGGGCGCCAACTGGAAAGACTACGTGAGCAAGCCTGCGGGGGTGCCAGGGTGCGCGAAATTGGCTGGAACAGCTAACGCTGCAGAAGATGAGCCAGCTGTCGCCGAGGGCCACGGTGTCGCAGGAGAAACCCTAGAGGACGCGCTGGGGAAGGTGCTCGTTCCCGCCGCGGACGGGGTATCGGAGCCTACGCCACCGGCAGCTGCTCGTCGCGGGTCTGCTGGTCCAAGAGCGGTGTCCCACGACGAGGGTCGTGTGAATCTACTTGCACTGAAGCTCGACGCGGTCGGGCACGCGCGCCAAAACAAACAGAATGGCAAGTGCGAGGACCTGCCGCTCGAGTACGACGTGCAGCGGGAAGGAGGGGAGCTCGGTCAGGGCTCTTTCGGCAAGGTCTACTTGGGCACGCGACGGGGCGACAAGACCGGCCTTGCGATCAAGATGCTGCGGGGCGACCCCAGCGATGCGCAGAAGGGGTTCAATACGGATGCCGTCGGAGGGGCTCTGGAGGAGGTCACGCGCCACGCCGCGTCTCGTTCGCTTACTCGACGTGGGCCTTTTCAGGAGGTTGTGCCCAGGAACTGCAACAGTCCCGAAGAAAGCACGCCGAGAACTGCAACAGTCAGTACCAAGGATAGATTGGAAATGGACGGAGCACATCGGCCTCGTGTACGAGTTGTTCGAGATCGATGCCCGCCAATGCCTCAAGCAGTCCTCCTTCGCGCAGAGAGGGATGCGCCACGTCCTGAACAGCGTTCTCGAAGGGCACCAGTACATGCACGACAGGGGCCCCATTCACTGCGACATCAAGCCCGCGAACATCCCGATGCGAGGATCGCCGCAGACGCGCGGCTGCTTCGAGAAGCAGGCACTTGTATCACGTGAGCTTGGCGAATGGGACCCCGTCGCGCCGTGCCCAAAGAGCAAGCTGCAGTTCGACTGGCAGATCCCGAGTTCCTTCGAGGCGCTCGTCGTCGACGTCGTCGTCGCCGTCGTCGTCGCCGTCGTCGTCGTCGTCCTCCTCCTCCTCGTCCTCCTCGTCCTCGTCGCCCTCGTCGTCCTCGCCGTCCTCGTCGTCCTCGTCGTCCTCGTCGTCGTCCTCCTCGTCCTCGTCGTCGTCGTCCTCGTCGTCCTCGTCATCCTCGTCTTCCTCGTCGTCCTCGTCGTCGTCCTCCTCGTCCTCGTCGTCGTCGTCCTCGTCGTCCTCGTCATCATCGTCATCCTCGTCATCCTCGTCGTCGTCGTCGTCATCTTCGTCATCATCGTCGTTCCTTCGACTAAGACCCCGAGTTGTCAGGGCTCACATGGAGCTCTAACATAGTATGTTCGAGCTCCCTGGGAGCTCTGACATGGCACGTGCTACCATGTTAGAGCTCCATGGGAGCTCTAACCTAGCATGTCAGATCTCCCCAGGGAGCTCTAACATAGCATGTGAGAGCTCCGATGGAGCTCTAACATAGCGTGTTAGAGCTCCCATGGAGCTCTAACATAGCATGTTAGAGCTCCGACGACGCCCTCATAGATGAGGTCAGAGCTCAGCTTATCTCACTAGCCTTCATGTTAGGTCTTACACTGAGTTCTAACAAGGGAGGTTCCACCCTTCCCCCGAGATGCCGTCGTCGTGCCCTCTATCCCGCCCTTCCCTCCAGGGGGAGCTCAGTCGCCGTCGCTCCCCTCTCCTCCATCCGCCCCTCTCCGCAGGTGGTGCTCGCCGACCTCGGCTGTGTGGAGATGGCGGATCCCCACGGCAGGTTGAAGAAGAAACTGCGCTACAGCCCGACCTGCGATGACCTCGGAGCATGCACGCCCGCTTACAGAGCGGTAGACGTTTTTTTGGGGAACCAGCGCTACTCAGAGGACCTGCACGCGTGGTCCATCGGGTGCCTGATGGCGGAGTTGTGCACGCGCAAGGCGTTGTTCCAACCAGAGCCTTGCGGCGCGCTCGGGCATCCAGGGGGGGGGGGGGGGGCGCCCGAAAGACTTCGTGGTTTTCTGCAGGGGGGTCTCGGGGGTCCCAGGCAAGGAGCCAGGGCTGGGAGACCTCTACAAGTACGAGGACCAGGAACCCGCCCCGTGGCTGGACAACCTGCCTTTCTTTGAGAAGTGGTTCAAGCGGTCGGGCGAGGATTGGCTAAAGGCTGAAACAGCGAAGGCACTCGACGGCCGAAGACGCTGGCCCGTTGACGAACTTGCAGACTGCCCCCCAGACTTGTTGAAGGCCGCCGAGAGCTGCCTGCTTTGGCACCCTGGCGCCAGAGCGACAATCAGTCGTCTAAGGGCTCGTCGCTTCCTGCAGCCGGCTGGCGCCCAGCTCGACGTGCGCATCTCCATGGCGCAGGGGAAAAAACGGCGCGGGCACGATAGCGGAGGCGGAGCTGGACCCAGACTTGCCCCGCTTCTTGCAGAGAGACCCGTGCTGGCAGAACTTGGCCGAGGAGCGCCTGGACACGGG
>CAUYUJ010013425.1:206398-216398 GCA_963575745.1 Prorocentrum cordatum
AAAAAATCGAGACGCCGCGCGTTTTGTGAGGAGTAGCGACAATCATACAGTACACACCAGCAGGTGGGAGAGGAGAGAGGAGCTGGTCACTAAGCAGCACACCCTGGCACTTCGGGTTCGAACGATGGCAGTGATCCAAATGCGCTGGTGCGCGCATTCGCCACGGCGTTGAGAGTGGGGGGGGCTTGGGAGGGGCAGGGGGGGGGCTTCGGTGTGGACCCAATTGATATCAGTGGTGTGGGGGGGTTGTTGGCTACCGTGGTCACCGGAGTAACGACTGCCAGCGTGGCCCCCAGACAGGAATTGTCAGGAGGGGAAAAAACACAGACACAATTAATCGTCGATTTCCAGGAAAATATGGGAAAATGTGGGAAGTGGGGGGGAAGACGAAAATCAAGAAAATATTGAAAAATATTGGGATTCCTGTTATTTGTGTGTATTTATTTGTGTGTCCTTGGGCCCCTTCAAATTGCTCCCTCGCCGCGAAAGCTCCTTGGGCGGGCGTGGAGGACAGTAGCAGCAGGGCACCATTCGGCGCCCAATCGCAGGGCAGCTACCCAGACCCCCGACGTCCCGACGTCGTGATTTTTTCCCGACGTCGACCCAGGCAAGGGCTCTCGACCCATGCCCTGGGACCGGTTCTTCATCCCGAGTCGTTGCTAGACGGTCCCGCGGCACGGTGAGGGCCACCAGAGGCCGAAGATTCAAGAACCCTCCCGTCGTGATTTTTCCCCAGCGCGGGGGGGCCTGGCACTTGCTGTACCAGGACACTGCACGGCCCCACACTCAGGCCACCAACAGCCGGCGGCATCGGCAGGCAGAGCATCGCAACCACGAGCGCCGGTGGGCCCACGGGGCAGTCACGGCCACGAGTGCCAGACCCCCTCGAGTCCTGAAGAAATCACGACGGAACCCAGAGAGGATCGCGTCGTAAAACATCAGGACGGCAAGTTTTTCGCTATTTTCGGCCCCTGGGAGCCCCCTCGCTGGGCTCTGGGACCGTCAAGAAACGATTCAGGATGAAAAGCCGGCCCCGGTTTTCGCAATTTTCGGCCTGTGGGGGTGCTCACCGGGCCGCGGGACCGTCAAAAAACGACTCAGGATGAAGAACCGGTCCCAGGGAATGGGGAATGGGTCGAAACCCCTGGGGTCGACCCATTCCCAGGGACTGGTTTTGCCTCCCGGGTGGTTTTACAATCCCGAGGCCCGGTGAGGGCCACCAGAGGCTAGAAATGGGGAAAAGCCTGCCGTTGTGATTTGTGTTCACAACGCGAGGGGGTCTGGGGAAGGACCGTTCGCCGAAGTGACCTTGGGTGCTGGCACAGCGGTGTCCCCAGACGGTTCAATCCAGCGCGAGAGCAGCGGCGTGCGCGCTCTGGTGCGGCCACCCCGGCCACCCCAGCGCCCCCGAATGCCGTGCACCAAATGTCCTTCCAGTCTGCGGTCATTCTCACGTGTGGCCTTCAGTCGGGCATGTCCTTCTACAGGAGGAGGAGGAGGAGGAGGAGGAGGAGAAGGAGGAGGAGGAGGAGGAGGAGGAATATCCAAAAATTGGTAAAGCTACTCTGGGGACGCTGTTTCGATCATGCTTGACTAGTTATTTATGACTTTCCTGACTATAATTTATTTTCCTTCCACAATCCGCCTATAGGAGAACATGCCCGAATTAAGCCTGGGGTCACTCTTACGTGTGTAGCCGACTTGTGTAAGCACTTTGAGGGGGAAAGAGCTTGGCAGGCTCGGGGCAACCCCTTGCAAACGACCCAGGAGAACGAGATGGGCCGTTAGGATTCGCCGCCACCCCGCCAGCCCTCCCCAAAGGGGGGGACAGAGAGAGGAGGGGCAGGGCGAGAGGTGGGCGGCAAGCTAGGTGCGCTCGAGCCGAATCTGACAACCTACCCCTTCCACCCCTCCCCTCCGCCCCCCCTCCCGCTGCGATCACTTCTTGTCTATCCCCCAGCTGGTGTGTCCTAGAGGACCTTGATCCCAAAAGAGATCCCTTAATGTGATGCGCAGTTTGAAATGGGGTTTCGGAAATTTGGGCGAGGTTTGAGGTGGTTGGAGGAGGTGGTGGAGGAGTAGGAGGAGGAGGAGGAGGAGGAGGAGGAGGAGGAACACGTGATTCGAGGAAGCGCAAACATGGATCAAGACGCGTGGATTGGCGACAGGTCCCATTTCCGTACGTAATCGGTGCGCTGCATTGCCGAATCGGGCGGCGTTGGCCTCTGGCTTCAGGGGGTACCTTTCTTGACCCGTGTTAGCGTGTGCCCGAACGATACGGAAGGAGCAGGAGCAGCTGCAGAAGGAGCAGGATAAGTATGAGGACCAGGGGAAGGCGGGGGAGGGGAAAGGAGGGGGATGGTAACGACGAGGAATACATCGGTCGGATCCGGACACGTGGCCCAAGCAGGACGGATAGCGCAAATCTGATCGACGGGAGCAAAGCGCCGATCTTGAAATGCGGCCAACGCCGCAGCGGGCAAAGCTGCTTGCGGCACTCATATAACGGTCCAAGTGAAACAAGCACATCGGAAGAACGATGTTTGAAATCTCGTGTAGCGAAACATGCGGGAGCAGGGGCACCTCCGCACAACACAGCATCATTGGAGGGAAGATAGTGGTACGCGTATGGCGTAATTGCGTTAACGGGGGAGCAGCGCCTTCGGTAGCAAATCATGGGAGCCTGGTGTGTCCTCTCCATTCCGTCTTTGGCATCGGCTACTCGACTAGCGTTTGGGAGTCGACGGGACAGCGCCGACTCAGCGTCGGCTAGCGTCGATTTAGCGTCGATTGGCATCGACTAGCGTCGAGTAGTATCGACCCGCAGGAGCCGGCAAGATGGTAACGAGGGCTCCATGAGTTGCCACCGAAAGCGCCCGAAAGAAGATAGCTCCTGATGGACAAGGGTTCCTGAGGTTCTTCGCTCCTTCGGGGCCCTCTCGGGGGCCCTTTGGGCGATCAGCCACAACGGCTCGGGAGGAGAAAACCGTCTGGGGGAACGCCCCACGGTCCAGGGCCCATTGTCGGAGTGGGCTGAGGCGAGGACGAATCCATTCCAGAGAGCTCTGGGGCGCTCCCAGAGCGTCCGGGACGCTCTTCGGGGCGATCGACACGTGTACGGGCAGAACGGGTAGAAAGACCGACAGCAGTTTCTGTTCATTTTGAACAGGTCTCGCTGTCGGTGTCGCCGCAGCCTGTGTCCATCTGAGACAGAGGGCCGCCTGCCCAACAGCGGTTGCTGTTGGTTTGGGACAGAGTTTTCAGGTGCGCATTGTACCCATTTTTCTCCGTACCCATTTCGGGCGTCCAAAGCTCTGAGGAGGCCGCGGCGCCCGAGACATCTTCCAGAGCCGCGGGATCTCGGAGATTCTCGATTGCGAAGGCCCGACGCATCTTTGGAGCCTCTTGGGGGGCCTCTCGGGGCCTCTTGGGGGCTTCCTGGGGGCTTCCTGGGGGCGTCTTGGAAGCCTCTTGGGGTCTCCTGAGAGCCTCTCGGGGGCGAGGGCTCTTGAAGCCGTCTTGGGGGCCCGGCCGGGCCGAGGTAATCATACGATCGACGTCGGTTCGGGGAGGGTGCCCTAGTGTTCTTCGTGCTTATTGGATGTTCTTGTCCCTCTTTGTCCCTCTTGGGGAGGGTGCCCTAGGATGTTCCGTCTGTTGGGGCCGGCAGAGACTCTCGTGGTCTTGAGGGATGCTTTTCTGGCTTCGGTTCGACTTCGTGTATCCTCGGCTCTGGCCCTGGCTGCCGACGGCAGCAGGCGAGGGGAGAGGGAGGGCGGGGGGCCCGCCCGAGCCGACCCCCACTCTGGCAGGAGTAGTGCAGCTCCTCCTGCCTCCCAGCGCGCATCCTTGGAACACCTCAGAGACACTTGCATCGAACAAGCGAGAGACGTATTCCTCCTCCTTCCCCTCCCCCTCCTGCATCCTCCTCCTTCTCCTCCTCCTCCTCCTCCTCCTCCTCCTCCTCCTGCTCCTCTATCGCCCTTCCTCCTCGCTCGCCTCCTCGATCGCCCCCTGCATCATCCTCGATCGCCCCATCCATCGCTTCGACCGCCCCTCCTCCTCGAGCGCACCGTGCACACGCAGAGCCTCATCCGTCGATTGCCCCCCGACGCTGAGCTGCTCCTTCCGCCAGCTCCGGCCGCCGTCAGCCTGGCCTGCTGCCGCTGTCCACGTCAGGTGGCGGCGCAGGTGGAGGGAAAGCGGTGAGCCCCACGCGCCGGCCGCGGCACCTGATGCCACACGCCTCCAGGGCCAGGAGGAGGAGGAGGAGGAGGAGGGGGAAGGAAAAGGGCAGGGAGAGAGATAGAGAGAGCGAGAGAGAGAGAGAACAAAAAAACAAGAGAAAGATAAAGAAAAAGAGATCAGGAGAAGGACGAGCACATGAAGAAAGGAGGAGGAGGAGGAGGAAGAAGAGGCGGAGGAGGAGGAGGAGGAGGAGGAGGAGGAGGAGGAGGCGGAGGCGGAGGCGGAGGCGGAGGCGGAGGCGGAGGCGGATGGCGAGGAGGAGGAGGAGGGGAGGAGGAGGAGGAGGAAGGAGGCGAGGGGGACACGAGCAGGGCAGGAGGGGGAGGAGGAGCAGAGGAGGAGGGGAGGCGGGGGTAGCCTGGGGAGGTTCGCCCGGCCCGCCCCCGCTGGTCTTCCGCCGCTCCTCCCTGCTCGCGCCTCGGAGGGCAGGGGGGCGGGCGGGCGGTGAGGGGCAGGGAGGGCGCGGGGAGGAGGCGCGGGGGGTGGGGGGAGGCGAGGGGGGGAGGAGGTGGAGGGTGGGAGGGAGTGACATGTGAGGGGGCGGAGGCGAGGGACACGTGAGGGCGCGGGGAGGAGGCGTGGAGGGGGTGGGGAGCGGAGGCGAGGGAGGGAGGAGGTGCGGGGAGGGAGGGGGAAGGGAGGGACGTGTGAGAGGGGGGGGGGAGGGGGGGCAGGAGCCACGGGGGGGAGGCGTGGCGAGGAGGAAGGAGGGACGGGGGGCAGGAGGGACATGGGAGACGATCGGGGAGGAGGGGCAGGGAGGGCGCGGGGAGGGGGGGAGGAGGGTCGGAGGAGGAGAAGGTACCCATAGTGGTACCTTTCTCTCGTTCTTCCTCTCTTTGGGCCTCTTAAGAGGCCCTCGTCATCACCGCTGGATTCGCTTGGAAATCGTGGTCAGAGAACGCCCTGGGAGAGGCCCGGGGAGTTGCCCTATCGGCGCCTGATGATGTCCCCAGCGGGAGGCGAGGGGGGAGGAGGTGCGGGGAGGGCGGGGGAAGGGAGGGACGTGTGAGGGGGGGGTAAGAACCAGGTGGGGAGCAGGGGCGAGGAGAATCGTCGGGGAAGGATCAGCGGCGGGCCCGGGGGGGAAGTGAGAAGGGGCGGGCCTTCCCAGCTTCAGAAGGCTCAGGAGTCCCCCGGCCTTCTGAGAAGCTTCCTCGGCCTTCCCCGACGACAACGAGCAGCTTCTCTGAAGGCGCGCGAGGGCTTCCGAGGGTTCCCGCCGCTTTCCGAGAAGGCCTTCTCCCTCTCAGGTCCCCCCCCCCACCCCGCCGCCGAGAGGAAAGTGGGCGGGGAGGACGGGAGGCGAGAGGTCGGGGGAGGGGGGGGGGCGAGGCTCGATACGATAATATGCCGATGGGGGGGGGCTCTCGTGGGCACCCAACCGTTCTCGAGAGGGGGGGGGCCGCCTGCGGCTTCCGTGCACGCCAGGCGCGCCTTCCAGCGGCCCCCTTTGCGATCGTTTTCTCACTCACTGCCTTGCCGATCGGCGCGGGTCCTCGCACCCCCCCTCCCCTCCCCCCCCAGTGTTACGTCGGGCATGTCCCTCTACAGGAGGAATATCCAACACACAGCCAAAACATGACATGGGGACGATGGTTCGATCATGTTTTACTTGCTTTGAGTATGTTTGGCTACTCTTTTGGTCCTCCAAGATCCGCTTGTAGGAAACCATGCCCGACCTAGCTCCATGGAGTCGATCTTGGCTGTTTGGGGCAACTGTTTTAAGCAGGTGGAGTCTCCCTCTTAGGACGCACGGTTGCAAACAGTCGCACCAAGCAGAGGTCCAGAGCCAGACCCCCCTCCCTCCCCCCCCCTTCCGCCTAATGTCGAAACGCCGATTAAGAAAATTCTACATGAGACTTCCGCGTGCCCTGCGCATCTTTCTCCAGCCCCCTTCCGGACCCCTCGTCCCTGGTTCGTGCTCCACGCACGGGCCCACGGCAAGTTTTCGATTCCTCCGTTTCGGTCCGGTCCCGACTCTAGGCTCCGATTTGAACTCCGATTGCCCAACAGGGCCGAAAGGCCTGCCGAGTTCCGCAGATTCGACTCCTCCCGACATGGCTGCCGATTTCCGCCGATCCGGCTCATTTCGATTGCCGATCCGAATCATCGATTCGATTCTGGGTCTCTAGCGGGCCTGTGGAGAAGGAGGAGGAGGAGGACGTGGGGGAAGCAACCAAGAGGGAGGGTGGTGATGCAGAGCGGGGCACGGCAGGGGAGGGCACGCAGGGGGAGATGCGCAGTGTCGAGGACCCGCCCGAGGCGATCTCTTGTCAGGCCTCCCAAACGCGGTCCCTCGAAGAAGAAAAAACTACATAAAATAAACTTGTGGCGCTCCGCGCGGATTTCTTGGATCCGCGCTGGGACCCCCCTGGCGCGCTCCGCGCGCCAGGGAGCGGGATCCAGCGCAGATCCAAGAAATCCGCGGGGAGCGCCAAAAGTTTATGCTTATGCGGTTTTTCTTCTTCTAGTCCGAGTGGATGGATGAATTCGGGCCCCCAGGGGCCAAAATATATGCAGATCCACCGCCCGCTGGGGCACCGTGACGTCGGTTCCAAGGTGGCGGATATGGATACATCCCCGCCTGACAAAGTGGACGGGTTCGGAGGATCGCGCCGCATCGCCGATGCATTTTCGACCTTCTCCACGCCGCCGTCGTCGATGCTCGCTGGCCTCGCCGACGCATCGCCGATGCCTCGGCGATGCATCGGCGACGCGCCGCGACCCTCCGACCCGATCTACTCGGACCCTTGGATGCCCTGGCACGCTCGTTTGAAACGCAACACGCACCGTATTCACAACATCCGTGTTCACCCGTTTCGTGCTGGCTCGGCACGTGCGCTGGCCCGCGTTTGGGCGCACGGTATTGCGCCAGATTCGCGTTGTCAATCTACGTGTTGAGCTCCGTGTCGACACGCAACGGGTTGCGGGTTGCGCAGCGGCGCGCTCCGTTTGGAGGCCTCTTACTTATGCTTTCTCCCAACTCAAGAGGCAGCGAGCAGTCCTACGGGGCTGCTGCCGCACACGCGTGCCCTCACCGGCCCACAGCACCCGCGGGTGGCCGCGACTCGCGCTGGCGCTGCACGGCGCGAGGCCGGCGGCTTTTTTTTTGTTCGAGGCTGCCGCGGCGGAGTGGCGGCGAAAAGGGCTCACGATTGTCGAGGAAGCGCAAGACTCGGGCTCGCCCGCCAGAGCGCGGGTTTGCCGATGCTTTTTCGACGGGCCCATGGCCCCGCATGGCCGACTCGAGTAGTTGCCCCGACTCCGGGTCGTACGTCTCCCTGAGGTTGCGGCTTGCTCTTGAGCGTCCACGCCAGGCTTCTGAAGATCGCTGGCTCACATTTGGCGTAAACACAGTGTTTGCGGTCGGGGATGTTTGGATAGTGTCTCGATCCGCTTGTTCTGGCCCAACGCGCTGCGGCGCGACGCTCTCAGCGTCCACGTCCCGAGCCGATCCGAGTCTCCCGCCCCGCGGAGCGGAGCGACACGCTATTCGCTCTCAAGGGATAGCGTGTCGCCAGGGCCGCCGCGGCGACACGCTATGCAATAGTTCCCGACAGTAGCGTGGTTGCTAAAGAATGCGTGCTCGGTTGGGCAGTGTGGGTGTCCCACATTGCAATGGAGCACCGCGTCTCGGGCAATCACCTCAAACGATGGGTATATAGGCTCCTGTGCTAGATGACAGGTCCAGGAAGCAGTGGGATCCTCCCCCCCACGAAGTGGAACACTGCAGACCGTAACTCCGCGTGCTGCGCGGTGCTGAGTTCTGAGATGGGACAGTTGCGAAGCGCAATAAACATGCTACATGACATCGCACACGTACGTAGCACCCCGCAATTGCGGATAAGAGTGGGGGGACGGGCGTGGGTGGGTCGCGGGTGGGTCGCGGCTGGGTCAAAGATAGGGTCGCGTGGGGACGACGGCAATAAACATCACCAAACAACGACAACAGTAACAACAACAACAAACAGTTCAAGGCTGCTCGCTTTTACTGGCACGCGTGTCTTGCATTCTGCATACCCCAACCCTCGATACCCGCCCACTTCGTCTTCGGTCGCACCCCTTTCCAGGGGGAATCTCTTCCATGTCGGCCACTGACTGAAGTGCGAGGAATTCTTGCGCGAGAGCGCCGTTCCTGAGTTCCGGGACCTCTGTGGCCAGGGGCTCTCGGAATACATATGGAGAACTATCGAACGGGAACCCGTGTCACCGTGTCTGGGCCTCCAGGGAGAGCGCCGCTCTTGAGTTCGGGGGCCTCTCTGGCAAGGGCCTTCTGCTAATACACCTAGGAGAAGTATCGAACGAGAGCCCTTGTCGACGTAGTTGGGCCTCCACCAAGTTGATTGCATCGCGAACAGGTCTCGAGCGAGAGCCCCGTTCCTGACTTCGGAGGCCTTCCTGGCTGGGGGCTCTCGGAGTAAATCGTGAGGAAGTATCGAGCAGGAGCTCTTGTCGTCGTGGCTGGGCCTCCGCCAACTTGGCTGAATTGCGAAAAAGTATCGAGCGAGAGCGCTGTTCCTGAGTTCGGGGGCCTCCCTGGCCAGGGTGTCTCGGGTAAATGGTGAGGAAGTATCGAGCGGGAGCCGTTGTCGTCGCAGCTGGGCCTCCAATGGCCCATTTACACTCAAGCCAACGCTCGCGCGGGAACCTCGTTTGCAGAGAAATTGCATCCGGCGTCGAGGTGAGAGCGCGCGGAACCATCTCCGGATACCAGCAATACTTGTTCTCTAGAATTGAATATTCAACAACACCAACAACAACAGCAACAGCAACAACACCAACAGCTACAGCAAAACAACAACAAACATCATGTTAGGACAGTTCGCTCTCATCTGCTCGCGTGCCATTCAACACGTATGTCCCAAACGCTCGATACCCGCCTTGTTCGTCTTCGATCGTGCTTTCTTTGGGGTATATCTGTCTTACCTGAAGCGTGTGCATTTCGTGCAACCCCTAAGGCAGGGGAAGAGAGGACAGATGAAAGGACAAGGAGGAAGGAGGAAGGAGGCTGGAGCACGAGAGAGAATAGCAGGAGAGGGGGCTAGGAGCAACAAAAACACGTGGCATAACATATCGCAGCAAACCGCAGATGCGGATAAGAGTGAGGGGGCGGTTGGGACGTCGGCAGTCTGCGAGACTCTGGAGAAGCCCGCCGCAGGCGCCAAAGTTGTACAAAATATACAGCGAGCCCGCCGCAGGCGCCGATTTGTTTCTTTTTAAGCCACTGTGGGTAGGTCGCGGGTGGGTCGCAAATGGGTCGCGGGGTGGGTCGCGGCTGGGTCGCTGTTAGGTCGCAGGTGCGTCGCGGGTGGGTCGCGAATGGGTCGCGGTGTGGGTCGCGGGTGGGTCGCGGGTGGATCGCGGGTGGGTCGCGGGTGGGCCTCGGGGTGGGTTGTGTGTGGGTCGCGGGGTGGGTCGCGGGTGGGTCGCGGGGTGGGTCGCGGGGTGGGTCGCAGGGTGGGTCGCAGGTGGGTCGCGGGGTTGGTCGCGGAGTGGGTCGCGGGGTGGGTCGCGGGGTGGGTCGTTGGTGGGTCGCGGGGGGGACGACGACAACAAGCAACAACAACAACATCAACAACAACAATAACAACAACGCCACAAACATATTCCTCACCACGGATTCTCACTTCAGCCACGCACCCAGGGACAATGAATGACCGTTCGGCCCCCTCACTGTGATATATACATATACGTAGCACCCCGCAAATGCAGATAAGAGTGAGGGGGCGGTGGAGACGTCGGCAGGTTG
>CAUYUJ010013425.1:226398-313898 GCA_963575745.1 Prorocentrum cordatum
AGCGCTTCAGCGGGAGCAACTCTTCGAACAAAAGCCCAAGCGAAAACCCAACTCCCGGAAATCCTGTGTCTAAAAAACAATACGCGGAAGGGGGCCGGATATCTCCTGGACGTCATCAGGGGAGAGAGTAGAGGCAAGCTAAAACGATTCATGCGGGGCATATCGCCAGAGAAAATGCCCCGTGTTTCGCCCAACATGTTTTCTCGTCCGCAGCATGGACCCCTGGAGGTCTCGACCGCTCTCCCGTTAGCGGCGTCTCATCCTGAGTAGTTGTTTGGCGGTCCCTGGGCTCGGTGAGGGGCCGAACAAGCAGAAGATGCAATTACAGATGTTGTCTGGATGTCCCACAACGCGGTGGGATTCGGTGGCGAGGCTGATCGCAATGACGGAGAAGAGTCCAGCCGCAAACGGGTGCTAGATTCCAGGGCGTTCCCCTGGACCATCTCTTCCTCATGAGTCGTTGGCTTATGGTCTCGGGGCCCGTCAAGGCCCCGGGCCCAACGAAAAAGTCCACGGCACTCTCCTTCCGGAACCCGTCTGCTTAATGATATGTGCCTCTCGCCCGTGCGATTCGGCTGCGAGGCCAAGGGGTGGAGGGAGCAAGAGGCGGCAGAAGGTGGGGCGGGGGCGTCTCCGAAGCCCCGCGCCTTCTGCGAAGTTTTTTTGTGTCTTCCAAGAGGCCCTCGCGCGAAGCTTCTCAGGAGCCCTCGCGCCCGCAGAAGCCCCCCGCGCCCTCTCCAGAGACTTCCAAAAGACAGCGCGAGGGCTGCTGGCCCCGCCGCCCTCTGAGAAAGCCTGCCCCCTCGCACTTTCCCCCGTGAGCTCGCCGCCGAACGCGGGGGGCGTGAGCCAGAGGGGGCCGGCGCAGGCTAGGCTTCAGTCGGGCATGTCCCTCCAGAGGAGGAGTAGTTAAAAATAGGCTTGGGACGATTTTCCGATCATTTTAAGCTATGCTTGAATCTTTTTTGATTGTGTTCCATTTTTCTTTCAACCTCCGCCTGTGGGAGGACTTGCCCGACTCATAGCTAGGCGTGCTCGCGCCATATCTGGCATCCCACACCTCCTACCCATGTCCCTTTCCCGTTGCGCTGATTTCATCTCTATCCGTTGATGGGTGTCACAGCGGCCTGGATTCCCAGACGTGACCCCATATCGTGCTACGGTCGAGCAGCTGATTCAGAAACCTCCTGCCGAAGAGCTGAGTCAGCATTCCCTGACCAATTCGCCAGAACGCTGGCACCGTTTCTTGAGCACGTTCGCCCCTCCAGCGCGAACAACAGACACTGGCCCAGGCTTCTTTTAAGAAGTTTCCGGGAAGCTGTCCCAGATTGAACGATATTGTATTGACCATTTGTTCGGTTGCATGCCCCCCTCCCGCTTCTCCAGGGGCTCGCCGCCAGTTCGTGTCGCTTGCAGTCGGAGGCTTTCGTTCGGTCGGCCCCTCGACGCGGTTTTGGCTCGATGCGCGAGCCATGCTGTGATGAGCGCTGCCCGCGCGGGCGGAGCCCGCGACGTGCTCATGAGTACACCTGGGCCCGCGAAGAGCGTCGGTGGGCCGCCGCCGCCACGGGTCGGCCGTGAGTCCGATCTGCGGCCCGTGCCCTCCGAGGCGTCCGCGCCTCCGCAGCGCCAAGCGGCGGCGGGCGGCGGCGGCGGGCGGCGGGCGGCGACGACGGGCGGCGTCGTCGACGGCGTGGCGTGGAGGCGGCCACGGCGCCGCGGGGGATCCCGCGGCTCCGGGGGGCCCGCCCAGGACCGTCTGGGGGGCCCCTTGGGAGCCCGACGCACGCTCCAGGACGGCCGAGGTCGGCCCAAGAGGCCAATGATGCACCAAGAGCGTCGAAGGGACTTTGCCGAAGCCTCGGCAGAGCTTCAGGAGAATGATCCACAGACCCCCCGACAGGGAGGATGTCTGATTTCCCACAGGTTGTGCAAACATTGGACGTTCACCGCCCTCTCCGACCGCTCCAGGCAGCCTCAGGGAGGCCTGCAGCATCACTCGAAGGCCGCTCAACAACGGTACTGCTATCTTGGTGTTCTGGCTCAAGTTTTGGCCTAAGCCGTACAGTCAACCCGCATGATAAGGATGGGCAAGCTTCCCAAGGGTACCCTTGCATCCATGTCCCTTCGGCCCTTCCTTGGCCACTTTCGCTGGCCAGCCTCGTTCGAAAAACTTCCACATGTGCCTCCGAGGCCCTTGCGTCCTTACCGCGCATCCTTATGGTATGGGGTGGCTGCGCGCTTCTGACAGCCATCGAGTGCCAGGCGCAGAGCCTGGGCCGCCGCAGCGCGTGGGAGGTGGTCGCCGAGCGCGATGCCGCGGAGCGGTCTCGCCTGTTGGCCTGCCATCCTGCTGGCACTCGCCGCACTCTCGGGCGCCATCGCCTCCGACGCCCAGCAGTGCCCACCCGAGGAGGAGGAGGGGGCGGCCTCGCTGGTGCAGATGCCGCTCGGCCGCTCGCGCGGGCAGGGCCAGGGGCCGATCGCGGCGCTGCGCACCGTGGGCCAAGAGTGGTACGTGCAGCGCCAGCAATGTGGTGGTTACTCGGAAGTGTTCTGGGCCGGAGACTGCCAGACAGCAGTGGACAATCCGATGTGGTCCGTGAAGTTCTCGTGCCCCTCGGGTGTGTCCGGGGATATCAGTAGCCAGCTCTTCTTCAACGAGGACTGTAGCGGGTCGCCACAAACGAACTCTATTGCACAAGGCGTGTGCGTGGAAGGCGCAATGGGCCCAAGTTACAAGTACACTTGTTATTCAAGTGGCTTGCACGATTCCGCGGACCCCCAGAAGGAGCGAGAGCTTGCGGCGATCATGGAAGTTATTTCGTGGGTCAGGAGCCTCGTGGATGCATATGAGGATATTTGTGGGGCTCGTGGGATGCTTCTCAGGTGCATCTTGGACGGCTCTTTGTGGCATCTGTTGTTTGGGGAGGGCTTCTTGGGAGGCTCTAGTGGGTTTCTTGGGGGCCTCTTGGAGACCTCTTGGGGCCTCTTGGGGGCGCCTTGGGTGCCTCTGGGAGTCTCTTGGGGCTATCTTGGGGGGAACGGCTCGAAATGTTAACTCGTATTCGACTTCTTTAGCCACTCTTGGGGCACTCGTGGGCCTCTCTGGGCCATCTTGGGGGCCCCTGGGGCCGTCGTGGGACCCTCCTTGGCCGTCTTGGGGCTCTCTTAGGGGCCGTCTCAGCGATCCTCTGGAAGCACTCTTGGGCCGTCTTGGGGACCTCCGCATTGGGCTGTCCAGGGGGACAGCCACATGCTTCAGTAGCAAATCATGGGAGCCGTGTGTACCCTCGTCATTATGTCTTTCGTGTTGACTAGCGTCGATTAGCGTCTGGGAGTCGATGAGATAGCGCCGATTTGGCGTCGACTAGCGTCGATTAGCGTCGATCTAGCGTCGATTTAGCGTCGACCAGCGTCGATTCGCAAGAGCCGACAAGATGGTATGGGAGGCTCCCATGAGTTGCCACGGGACAAATGTCTCACACTGAATTTCACACCCCGCAAACAGGTGTCGGCGGATTCGGCTACAGGCACCACGGCGGGCCCTGGTTCCCAGTGCTTCGAAGCTGATTTTCACCAGTACAACTTGCAAGGCGTGCAAGCGTATGGAGTGAAAGGCGAGCATGCTGGCGGCGACCTCCTGATCTTCTCATGGTTGGATGGCGGGTTACGCAAGATGGTGTCGACCGATCTGCAGGGCAACATGCAGGAGACGGGCTACGTCAACGCAGGCTTCGCCCCATATTTGATGACCCAGACGTGGACAAAGCGGCCTCCCAGCAAGGGCTACTACATCACCGACTTCCGAGCCTGCGGGGCCCGATGAGGGCGGCTGGCCTGGCAGAGCGGCAGGTGCTCTGCGTAGTAGGAAGAGGGAGGGGAGTAGGGAGAGGACCTGTCATTCGCACCCCGCTCTCCTCACCCTTCCTCAAAGATAGTACGGGTTCTCCCGGATCGGCTCTGCTCCAGCTTTTGTAGCAATATTTTACCTTCCGAATGCTTGTCTTCCACGTGGCGAAGAGGCCCCGCGGGCAACAGGACTACGGTTGTGTGGCTCGCGGCGTTGGCTGCCTCAGTGGAGCGATTTTCATCGCAGGATAGTCGCACGTGAATTGTTTGTCGTTCTGAAGTGCGCGGTGTGTCGATCATGTCTCAGATAAATCGTGTACCGTTTGATGTTGTTGTAACGTAAGTTGGAAATCCGTCGTAGGGGGAGTTTTGTTTTCCAGTGGCGGTCTGCGAATTGTTTCACGTACAACCCACCCTAACGTGGACTACCCACCTAACGTCACCTGGACGTCGGGGACACCAAACCCAGCCCGCGCGGAATGGGTGTGACACTTGTAATCTGGCGACGCGCTTGTCTCGGAATGATACTGCGGCCTGTGCGTGGGTCACATCTCTGATTGCCTAGAAACATGTTGTTGTCGCCTAGGTGCCAGTGACATCCTTCATTGAGCGTGTCGTTCTCTCCTCGCGTGGGCCGCATGTCTGATCGGCAATGTTGCTATCGCCTAGGCGCCAGCGACATCCTTAATTGACCATGCCGTTCTCGCCTGTGCGTGGGTCACATGTGTGATTGAGCGTCAGCCACGTTTCTGATGAAAAATGTTGCTGTGGCCTTGGCGCTGGCGACATCCTTCATTGAGCGTGTCGTTCTCGCCCTGGCGCCGGCCACATCGCTGCTTGAAAATGATGCTGTTGCCTAGGCGATGGCGACATGCCAAGAAGCACCCTGCTTGCCTCCAGGGTGCCCTTGGTTTCTTGGGTGTCGATGGTTTTGCTATGGAAAGCGTGATGTTCCCACACCTAAAAAACCAATGGACGTTCTGGGGTCTGGTTTTTTGTGGGAAGTTTCTTGTGGACTTGCCCCCACTGTACATGCCGAGGATACAGTCGGACCAGAGGATTTGTTAGTGTGGCTCTGTGGTTTTGCAAAAGGAAACCCTCTGTGGAGTTCGCTTGCGCGTCTCTAGATTTCACTGCCCAGTCGCCGTGTCTGTATACTGGCTCATCAACAGGGATCAATGGTATTAGATCTTTGGCGGTTGCCTGACTCAGCATTGACAATGGGGACATTTGTTGCCCTACGTTTTTGTCTTCGGCCCATCCCGCCACCTCGCCAGTGTTCCCGTTGGAGCTTCCTCCCTCTGGTCCCCTCCTCCTCCACTGTTGGTTGTGAAGGTGTCTCCCGGTGTAGCTGGGATTCGAGCTCCATGTTGCCATCGGGGACCGCGGGGGGGCGATGAATCAGTCTTGCTGCTTTTGCTGTCCCCTCCTTGTGTCCGTCGTCGTCCTCCTGCTCTTCGCCCCTCCTCGTCAGAAGAGGCGGGATGGAGGTGGGAGGGGCGGGAGCGGGTGCAGGGAGGACGACGAGGATGAGGATGACGAGGGCGGCGGACCGGGGGAGGGGGGGGGGTGGAAGAGGGGGGGGAAGAGGGGGAGAGTGGGCGGGAGGCGGGTGGGAGAGACGAGGGTGTCGACGCCAGCAGAAAAGCATCTGATTTCGACCACTCGCGAGGGAGGGACGAGGGTGGAGGGAAGGAGGAGGAGGAGGAGGACGACGACGAGAACGACGCACTGGTGGGAGAAGTGGGGCGGAAGGGGGGGAGAAAGAGGGAGGCGGGAGGGAGAGACGAGGATGGAAGGTGGAGGAGGAGGAGGAGGATGAAGATGACGAGGACGACGGTTATGCTCAGGATGATATTTGTGATGGCGATGTCGAGGATGGTGGTGATCATGGTGGTGATGAGTTTGATGGCGACGATGATGATGGTAGTAATTGTGATGATGATGATGATGATGATGATGGCAAATGGGACGAGACTGGGGAGGGTCATGGCGACAAGGAGGGGCAGGAGGAACATGGACTGGTGACGAGGAGGAGGAGGAATCTATAGGAGTGAAGAGTGGTGGGGGTGGTGTGTGGTAGTCAGGGTGATGATGGCGAGGAAAAGGGATAGGAGGTACGATTAAGATCGTGATGGTGACAAGGAAGGGATGGAGGTGGAAGATGCTCATCACTGGGGAGATGAGGATGGATATGAGGTTGACGGTGAGGTTCGCATGATGATCGTGATGGTGATGAGGACAACCTGCCGTGTTGGTTATGTTCATTGTAATGATGAGGGGATGGCGAAGAGCAAGGGTTGATGGGTGATCTGGATGATGATGGTGAAGGTGATGAAAATGATGTTCATGATGATGATGTTGATGAGGATGGTGATGATGGGATGATGGTTCTGATGATACTTCTGATGCTGATGATGCTGATGATGTTGTTGATGAGGCTGTTGACAATGATGATGATGATGATGACGATGATGATGCTGATACGGATGATGATGATGGTGATGATGATGATGATGATGATGATGATGATGATCATGATGATGCTGGTGATGATGCTGGTGATGCTGATGCTGATGCTGATGGTACGTATGCTGATGCTGATGATGATGACGATGCTGATGCTGATGCTGATGCTGATGAACATGATGGTGATGATGATGGTGGTGCTGCTGATGATGATGATGATGATGATGGAGACAGTGATGATGAAGTTGATGATGCTAATGATAATGATGATGATCAGGAGGAGGAGAGGACATATCAAGCGGATCATGAGGGGCATTGGTAGGGAAAATAATGAGGAGAAGGAGTAAGGGGTGAGGGAATTTCAAGTGAGGAGGAGGACGACGAGAAGGAGTGAGCATGTAGAGGACCTCGGGATGATGGTGAAGATTCCACGGGGAGGAACAGCGGCAGAGCAATGCAGGAAGAGGAAGAGGAGGAAGTGACGAGGAGGATTCGGAATCGTGAGAAGCAGGATGACGAGGGATGGGGGGGAGGGACGATGATGTTGGAGATGAAGGCGAGGAGGAGGAGAAGGGGGATGATCATGACGGGCAGGATGATGTGATGAAGATGATGATGATGATGATGAGGATGAGGAGGAGGATATTGGTGATGTTCGGGGTGACAGTTACAATGGTGTTAATGTGGATGATCATGATGATGACGATGTCGCTGCTGCTGCTGATGATGGTGGTGGTGATGATGATGATGATCATACTGGGCACGCAGGTGAGGATAATCGTGATTCGTTTTTAAATGGCTGCTACCACGAGGGTGGCCATGGTGGTAATAATGATAATCGGATCATCAGGGGATGATGCGGACGATGATCATGATGGTGATGATTTTGTTGGTGATGATGTTGATCACCATCATCATGATGGTGATGGTGATGCTGACGACGAGGATGATGATGACGATGAGGCTGATGCTGATTATGCTGATGATGTTGATGATGATGATGATGCTGCTAATGAGGCGGATGATGATGGTGCTGATGATGATGAAGGTGGTGAGTAGAAGGATGATGATATTAATGAGGATGATGAGGAGGAGGAGGATAATAATAATGACGATGATCATGATGACGATGACGATGCCACTGCCGATGAGGAGGATGGCAGCAGCTAAAGGGCAAGGTCAAAGGACGCAGCTCGGAAGCTCCTCCAGTGGCATGGTCATGGACCGCCGCCGCGCTCTTCCCGCCGGAGCGCGCCCAGAGCGGCCAGGGCGGCCAGGGCGGCGGCCTGGCATTCCGCACCGCCGCGACGCCGCGCATGAGCGTGGCGCCCAGCTGGGAGAGCCCGCGGAGCCGCGGGCGGGCCGGCAGGCGGGGCGGCCCCTGCGGTGGGCGCGCCAGGTGTACAGTCAACCCGCGCGGTAAGGGTGGGCAACCTTCCCAAGGGTACCCTTGCATCCTTGGGGGGAACGAGCCAAGACGCAAACGTAAAAACTCGGAGGTTTGCGGGGATTTCTCGGATCGGCGCCGGGGCCCCTTGGCGGCGCCTCGGCCGCCGCCCCTGGCGCTCTCCGCGCGCCAGCAAGGGGGTTCCAGCGCGGATCCACGAACTCCGCGCGGACCTCCGAGTTCTGATGTTTACGTGAGTTCTCGTTCCCCGAATCCTTGCCTCCTTGGCCCATGCTTCGCCACTGTCGCTGGCCGCGCCCCGCTCGAGAAGCTTCGAGAGTGGCCTTCCGAGGCCCCTGCACCCTTGCTGTGCATCCTCACGAGACGGGTCGACTGCAGGCCGCTGCGCAGTACTCGTCGCTCCAGCAGGGCCTCCGCCCGCGCACCGAGCCTGCCGAAGGTCTCGTGCTCGGCGGGCCCTTGCCGCCCTGCCCCTGGCTGGCGGGCAGTGGCCGTCCTTGTTTCGGCCTCGGCAGCGCTCGCCGCCGTGCCCCCTTTGGCGTCCTGAGCGGCGCCCGCTGGCACGACACGGACACCGGGTGCTCGCCAGGCACGTCGACGAGGCAGTTCGTGGTGGGCCAATCGTCCACCGCCACTGCCATAGGTGGGACGGGGGAGAGGATGCGGAAGTCCTCCTCCTCCTCCTCCTCCTCCTTCTCCATTCCTTTTTCTCATCAGTAACTCCTCCCTGTCGCACCCCGAGGCCAGTTTTTAGGGCGGGCCGGGCGTTTCGCCTGAGACTTCCGCACCACTTATGATTTTGAAGTTGAAGAACTTACAAGAGTTTCACGGATTGAGGGCGGGTGGTTTCAAACATGTGGAACTCTCTCGCCCTAGCGCCGCGCACGCTCGTTGTAAACATTGCAAGAGCTTCATGGATTGTTGGCGGGCGGTTTTCAACATGTAGCTCTGCCTTAGCGCCGCGCACATTCGTTGTGAAAAATAGCAGGAGCTTCACGGATTGAGGGCGGGTGGTTTTCAACTTGTGGTTCTCGCCTTCGCGCCGTGCACATTCGTTTTCACGTTGTGCAAGAGCTTCACCGATTGAGGGCGGGTGATTTTCAAGATGTGGTTTTCGCCTTAGCGCCGCGCACATGCGTTATAACAAATTGCAAGAGCTTCGCGGATTTAGGGCGTGTGGTTTTCAACATGTGGCTCTCGCCTTAGCGCCGCGCACATTTGTTACAAACGTTGCAAGGGTTTCACGGGTTGCCATAATCAACGTACCAGCAAGGGTGTTTCGGAAGGGTTCACAATTATGCGGGCGAAGCAGTTCTGTTGATTCGCGGTGTCGAAGTCCCAAAGATGGCGTTCTGGCACGGTTACAGATCGTCAGGACGCAGCAGTGAAATTGATCCGTGGGCTGGAACTCCCGAGAGCAATGTGTTGGCATGCTCCAAGGTCCTCAAACGGTTGCCTTCCAAAGAGGCAGTTCCCTCAATGGACATGAACCGTTGTAGGGGCCTGTGAGGAGGGAGCTTGGAGGGAGGGTTGATTCCAACATCGTTGATGACTCTTGGGTTTACGCTGGTCCTCCTCCTCCTCCTCCTCTTTCCTCCTCCTCCTCCTCCTCCTCCTCCTCCTCCTCCTCCTCCTCCTCCTCCTCCTCCCCCCTCCTCCTCCTCCTCCTCATCCTCCTCCTCTCCTCCTCTCCTCCTCCTCCTCCCCCTCCTCCTCCTCCTCCTCTTCCTCCTCCTCCTCCTCCTCCTCCTCCTCCTCCTCCTCCTCCTCCCCTTCCTACTCCTCTTTATCCTCCTCCCTCTCGTACCTATCGTAGTGGTGGTGGGAGATCGGCCCATCAGTTCGGGAGTTCTGGGGCGTCGTGCGTCCAGACGTCCGGCCGTGCCTCGGCGCGGCTTGCGGAGAGCTCAGGGGCGAAGAGCTCGCGGTGGACGTACCCGCCATCCCCCGCGGGGATATCTGCGCACACTTCCACCAAGCCGTCGTGGCGGCGGGTCGAGAATGGCTGCGCATGGCCGCGTGGTCGCCGTGCGCGTCCAGCTGGTCGAGGTACAGCTCCCGCGTGCACGTCTTCTCCATGAGGCGCTGCGCGCCCGGCGTGCACGGCGTGGGAGTGCACAGGCGGAAACGCATTGCCTCGACCCGCTCTCTGTCCGCGAGGGCGACGTCGGAGACGGATACCTCGGCAGCGAGCGCCGCGCCCGCAGTCGGCCCCGCCGCGCTGAGGAGACGCGTCCGATCCCGCGTCGCAGCCCCCGCGAGCAGGTCCGAGTAGTGCGCCGCGGCCGAATGCTGCGAGAACTTGCCGAGTAGGTGCTGCTCTAGGGCCTCAGGGCCTCTGGGCGGAGCGGATTACTCGCGCTCTTTGCCATGTATGTGGCTGGGCGATCGCATCTGGCAAGGGCGGCGATGCCGTAGTCCCGCAGCATGTCCAGAATGCCGTCTGCAACAGTACCGTCGACACCGTCGCACTGCTTGACGTCGCGGGCGACCGCTGCCGCCTCGCCGCCGCCAGCGGCGTAGGACAGGGTTTCTTGTTCAAGGTTTCTTGTGGTCGGGCCTCCCCTGTACAACGCCATAGCTTGGTCGCCGCGCGCTCTCGTGCCGAGCTGGCTCGACAGCCCGTGGGGCGACCAGGGGCGCTTGCCGCGAGAGAGCCCGCGCGTCGCCTGCAGGGAGCGCCTCCAGCGGTGTTTGCCGGCCAGAGCGCGCGCGTGGAAGGCGCGCTCCGAGGTGACGGGCCGCCGCGGCCGCCGCCACAGCGGCAAAAGGCTACACTACGGCGGAGACCCATGCCAAGAAACACCCTGCCTGCCTCCAGGGTGCCCTGGGTTTCTCGGGTTTCGATGGTTTTTCGATGGAAAGCGTGACGTTCCCACACCAAAAATCAATGGACGTCCTGGGGTCTCAGGGTTGGGTTTCTTGTTGAAGGTTTCTTGTGGTCGGGCCCCTACTGTACAGTCACCAGCGGCGCCTACATCAGCCCATCGTCCACGTACGGCCAATGGCGAATCTCCACCCGGTGGTGCTGCAGGCGCGGATCGTTCGCGACGAGGTGCCACGCGACAGCGGTGACTGTGCAGAAGGCGGGGCGTCCCTCTTGGCTCTCCTAGATGAGGCTGCCGTGCACGAGAGAGTGCAAACCCCTCCCCTCCGCATCCAGGAGGGAGGTTTCGACCCAGAGGTCTCACCAGAGGATGGCCAGCTGGGCACGGCCACCCCGGCCGCAGCCGCCTCGAGGGCGTCGGCCCATGGCAGCTGCCCGAGGGCTCTCTTGATGTCCAGGGCGATGGGCGCGTGCTGCGGGAAGGCCCGCGCTGCTGCCCTGAGCTCAGCGACCTCCAGCTGCGATCCTGTGCAGCGTCGGGCTCCGCACTGGCGCTCCCCGACCGCCTCCGCGACCCGCATGCCGGCGCCCAGCAGGCATGCCCGCTCGGTGAGTTTGAGCAAAGCATCGCCTTGCAGGATGGGGCAGGTGCTCTCGCACAGCGCCCTCTTGTAGAATGGCCAGGCGAGCGCTCCAGACCAGAGACTCGCGAGCCATGGGGTGGAGGCGCCACGAGTCCAGCACGAGCTCCACTCAGCCAAGGCGCGGGGCCCGTCCGAGCTTTCGTAGACGCACAGTGCGTAACTGTTCCGCCAGCCGCTGAACCAGCCGCAGGCATGCTGGCAGCAGCCGTACAGCCGACGAGCCGCTGCGTGAACATTCAGTCGCTTCGTCATTCATTGGGCGGCCGCAGCCGCCGCGAGCGCCTCTCGCAGCGCCAGCTCGTCGGCCGGCTCGAGGGGACTAGTGTGAATTGACGAAGAACAAACGGCATAAACATAAACGTTTGGCGTTCCGCGCGGATTTTTTGGATCCGCGCTGGGCTCCTCCCCCGGCGGCGTCTCCAGCGCCGCCCCTGGCGCGCCCCGCGCGCCAGGGAGGGGGGTCCAGCGCAGATCCAAGAAATCCGCGCGGAGCGCCAAAAGTTTATGTTTATGGCGGTTTCTCTTCTTCCAGTGAAGTGGCGCTTGGGCGCCCTCGTCTTCAGCAGGCCCAGGGGCGGAACCCGAGGGCCACCGAATGACGAGGATGACGGTGAGGGAGGGGATGACGAGGACGATGATGAGGAAGAGGGTCCTGATGATGGTGAGCCCGCCCCCCCCTCCCTCAGTCACTCCTCCGCCCCCACGCCGCGAACGCCCTCACCCCGGCGCCGATGGCCTACAGTTGAGCCCCATGCCAAGAAGCACCCTGCTTGCCTCCAAGGTGCCTCCAGGGTTTCGATGCTTTTGCCGTGGAAAGCCGGACGTTCCCAACCCAAAAATCGATGGACGCCCTGGGATCTCAGGGTTGGGTTCCTTGTGGAAGGTTTCTTGTGGTCAAGCCCCTGCTGTATAGGCCCCACGGGTGTTGGCACACGGCGCGGGGTGGCCCCTGCCCCCCGCCGGGCACAAAAATTCTGACGGACAGCTCCACGGTCAGCTCCTCCCTTTCCCTTTCGTTCCCCCCCATCGCTCCCTCCACCGTCGCCCTCCTCCCCCCCCTGCCCCTCGGGAGGAGTTGGTTAGGAAGGGAAAAACACTCACAGACACAGATCATCGTCGACTCCCAGGAGACTAAGGGAACCTGTGGGGAGTGGTGGGGGGGGACGGAGCTCCAGAGAATACAGGAACATATGGGGGAGTCCTGGGATTTGTGTTGATTCATTGCGAAGGCCTTATTGCCGGTGCCGCCGACCCTGAATGGCGACGACGACGACGACGACGACGACGAGCGCTCTCGGGGGTAGTTTTGAGGCCTCTTGGAAGGCTGTTGGGGGCCGCTTGGGAGCCTCGTTGGGGATTAGTGTCTATTTGTTTGTGTATGTGTGTCCCTGGGCCCCTTCAGCTGGGAGGAGGCCGCCGCAGACGTGAGCTCCACCGATTTTCGCGGCCGATGCGGAGCCTGGCAGCAGGCTGCCGGGTTCCGCATCGGCCTCGTCGTGTCTCTGCTGGGATTCGGCTCTGGGTTTAAGTCGGGCATGTTCCTCTACAGGAGGGATAGTCAAAGCTGGTCAAAGGTTTCGACGGCTGGAGCGCCAAAGAACTGAAGTTGATCCGACGCTCACCAGAGAGCTCTACGATCTTTGGGTTATGACAAGCAAGTGTTGTGTACAACAGCGTGACCAGCTCGACCTGGACATGCTGGACATGCTATTTCCCTGGAGGGTGGTTGGTATCCCGAAGGGTGAGTGTGACGTACGACCTATTAGTGTTGGAAGGATTCCCCTGCGTTTCTGGTTGACGGCTCTTGCTGCGGGACTCCCAGATGGTCCAGACAACCAGTATGCAGACAAGCGAGGATTTTCTCGTGTGTCCATGCGATTTTGGCCTGGCTCGAGCAAGCGAGCCAGACGGATGCAGGAGCGGAGCTCGATCTCACTAAAGCGTATGACGATCTTGATCATCATATTGGCGAAGCAGCATGGAAAGCAGCTGAGGCGCCGTATTCAGTTATTTGTACCTCAGTGGCGGCTTGGAAGGGCCCCAGACACTGCAGCGTGTTGGGTGCGGTAGCACTCCTCATCAGACCTCAACGCGGACTGCCTCAAGGTGACAGTGATGCGCCCGCAGCGATGGTCCTCAGCCTCATGCCATGGCAACCTGTCAGCGGCCAGGCGCACGTGGACGATCGCTCGCTGACCGCGGCGAACAGTGACTTATTTATTGCAGGACGACGTTCAGTACACAGCTCTTTTTGACCGAAGGGCCAGGTTCGTGGAGAACCAAGGCAAACGCCAAACGTGGACGACGGACGACGACCCCCCCGAGCTGATCGAGCACCTGGGGGTCGTGGCCTTCCCGACGTATCCAAAACACCCCACCAGACCACGTGGAAGATGGGAGAAAATAGATACAGCAATACACACGCTTGGCTCCATTCCTGGAGCATCAGAAGTTCGCGAACGGCGTGCAGCCTCATGTGTCCGCCCTCTGTGGATATGGTGTTCCCCGTTGTTTGCAGCCTGCCCTACCGACCTGGCAACAAAAAAACTACGTGCTTCGACCCAACGCACAGGTACTAAGTGGCGGTGGCACGGGCGATGGTTGTGCACGAGAGTGCACGAGTGTGGTCCCAGTTTGTTGATATAGTTGTGGTGAATCATGCTGTATTATTTGTTTAGCTGACCGTGAATGTCTTCTCGAGGTGCGAGAGGATGGCGATCATCGAGAGCATCGAATGGTGCAGGGACTGACGGATGCGCAGGGACGTTTCTGAACACACCTGCCAGGAGAAGAACGACACGCCAAACGTGTACAGCATGTGCTCCGACGGCAGGCGGGACGGCGGCAGACGGGACGGCCTTGCGTTCATTGCGGGGCTCCGTGGCCGAGTTTCAGAGATTCTGTAGGCTTACGCCACATCCGCCGACCCCTTTTTTTCCGCGTGGTCGTTATCACGGCTTCTTTGCAAGCTGCGGGAAAGATTCAGGGGGTGACCGTGAACTGTGTTCGGGTGCTGTTGGGCGGGCCGTCGCGCATGGGCGCCGTTTTGGGGGCCCTGTCGCGGGGGGTATCAGGCATGCACTGGGTGTTTGGGGGTTCTCTCCGAGGGTTCCGTGGTCGTCCTTGGGGCTTTTCGGGCGGCGGAGTCGGGGCAGTACGTTGCACGCCGGTGACATCTCAAGGGTGTCGGCGGATGCCGTCCGGGAGTACTGTGGAGTATCATGGTCGGGGTCTTTCGGGTATTGTGTTGCCAGGTGACGAGGATTGTCCTGCTGACACGACGGCGACCATGACGACGATGGTGATGCTGCTGATTGATGATGGCGATGATGACGACGTTAATGACAATTGCGACGACGACGAGGAAGATGATGGTGATGATGATGGTGGTGGTGATGATGATGATGGGGAGGGTGAAGATGAGGGCGAGGATGAGGATGAGGATGACGAGGAAGAGAAAGAGGAGGAGGGAGGAGGAGGAGGAGGCAGAGCAGCAGGATGAGGAGGAGGAGGAGGGGGGAGGGAGGGGGAGGAGGAAGAGGAGGAGGAGGAACGATGATGAGGTGGAGGAGGAGGAGGGGGAGGAGGGATGAGCAGGAGGCAGAGATTGACAGTATGGGTCACGGGCCCCCGCGATAGGTTTTGTCGCGTTGTCGGGGGCATTCGTTGCCTTGGCTGGACGCGGCTCGAGTGCGTCTTGTGCTGTGAGGCGGTGCTTGGCCCGTTCTCATTGATCAAGGCACAGGCACGAAATTGTTGGTCAACCATTTCGTTCCTTCTGCGACAGGGTTTCCCGTTCCGTTTTTGGCGCGGTCCGTTTTGGGGGTCGGCGGCGCGGGGAGTGCTGTCTCACGTCTCGCGTGCGGTGAGCGCGCTGATCTCTTTCAGCAAGCGGTGTCCCAGAGCAGATGGGACAAAGGGGGGGCAGGGGTGTGGCTTGGGCCACATTCGTGACAGTGTCAGACACGAATGGGAAGCAATTGGAGACGTGCTTGACGCGTCCCGTGCCCCAACCAGCTCATCTAGAAACGATGCCCATGCGAGTTGGTGCGATCAGGCAAGTGCGGGAGCAAGGAGGGGCAGTCGTTATCATTCGAAGCGGGAAGGTGATGGAGGAGGGAGAAAGGAGAGGGAAGGGGAAAAGGCACACAAAGAGGAGGTTGGCGAACAGAAAAGCCAGTGGTTCACTGGATGCATGGAGGTTCTTGGGACATCTCTTGAGGGCTTTTGGGGAGCCTACCCAGGCATCTTGGCGACTTCTCCGCGGTTCAGGTGACATTTCGAGCCGCTTGGCAGCTCGGGGGGACCCTTTCGGGCCCCTTTGTTGCCTCTTGGTAGCTTCTTTGGTGCGTTTTCGGCGCCTCTTTTTTTTTTTTTGTTTGCAATGTTTCTGGGGGCCGCGTTGGCCCTCTTGGGGCGATCATGTACGACATTGAGTGAAGAGGGGGAGCTGCAACAAATGGCTGCCCGTCGATGGCCTACGCGTCGCCTTCTAGGGGCGCTCTTGCGCCTGGTTTGGGGCCACCTGAGCCCCTCTTCGGTTCCCCCTGGGTGCTCTTCAGGCTATCTTGAGGCTTCGACGACCATTGGCAAGGGGGAGATGGTTACGCCAATAGTGAGCGTGACGGCTAGCGGGCGGGCAGGGGTCAAGCTATCCATTCCGTCTGCTGGCCGTCTCCCTCACTCCCACCCGCCGTCCTGTCTCAGAAGGTCAGCGCAGTAGCATGTCTACGAACCGTTCCAGACGACGATGATGACGAGGATGCTCATGATGATGATGCGTATGACGGTGATGATGATAATGCTGATGATGCTGGCGATGATGGTGATCATGGGCAGGGCGATGAGGATGGATGGAGTGGGGAGACGATGACGAGGAGTTCGCGGATGATGGTGATGATGATGATGCTGATGACGGCGGCGGTGGTGATAACGGTGATGATGATCACGACGATGATCATGATGATGAGGAGGTGAATGGGGAGGAGTCACAATATGATGGATCAGAGATGATCGATCAGTATGATGAGTAGGTTGCGGCAGTGAACAGACGGAGTAAAGGGCTCTCGACTCCTCTCTGGGGGTCTCTGTGGCCACTTGGACTCATACTGGCAGCCATCTTCAGTCGCCAGGCGCCGCCCAGAAGTCGAAAAGGTGCCAGACTGTTGTCGCCGGTGCCGAACTTTGCGCGGCAGTTTCGAGCTCCCATGAGAGCCAGGTGCCGTCGCCACGTGCCCCAGTACCCATGAGTGACGGGTTTCGCAGTGTGTAAGCGGCGGCGACATGTGGTGGCTTTGATTCGGCCCAGACCGCCACCGTGCTCTCTTCGGGTCTTTGCGGTCTTTGAGAGTACGCAAGGCTGCTCAAAAAATGGTTCCGGCGCGGAGTAGTCCTTGGTCTCACTCCAAGGGCTCCAGCTCGGCTTAAGCCAAGAGGTATCACGGGGGTCCCAAGAAGGGTTCCAGAGGACTGCACTTGGCCCCCAAAAGCGGCCCAGGAGGTCAAGAGATTTCCAGGAGAGGGGGGCCCACTTTAATCCAGCTGCCTGCGGCAAGTCCCGCCACCGTGGCAGTCCACCAGGCTCGGTGGCGATTGTTCGAGAGGGTGCCGGCAGCATCCTGGATGTTCGTTGGGATATCGTGGGAGGCCTCCCGGGAGCTTATTGGAGGCAGCTTCGCGGCCTCTTTGGGGCAGTTTGGGGGTTGTTGGGGGCCTCTCGGGGCCCCCTTGGGGCTTCTCGGACGCCTCTTGGGGCCTCCTGGGGGACTCTTCGGGCAGAAGGATCGAATTGTCGGTGTGCGTTCCCCTCTTGGGCCTCTCTTGGGCCTGTCAGGGGGGCAATGCTGTGTGTCATGGGCGCCTGCGAGGCTCTTCTGAGGCCCTCCTGGGACGTCTAGAGACCCTCTCGGAAGCCTCTCGGGCCATCATGGGGCGCTCATGGGGGCCCCTGGAGCTGTCTTGGAGTGTCGGAACTCGAAGAGGCGACAACGTGATAAACATTTACTAACATAATGATAATCAATTGTTTTTGTCTCTTGGGCCCTCTTGGGGATTTCCTGGGGGTCCTCTTGGAGCGCTCTTGGGGCTTTTTGGGGCCTCGTGGGCCGTCTCGGAGGCATCGTGGGCCATCTTGGCGGCTTTGGTAGCCTCCCAGGTCCGTGTGGGATGCCATCCTGGGCGTCTTGGACGCCTTGGAGAGCGGCAGGGGCGTGTCAGGGCACCGATAGAGCCTCGAGAACAGAGGGCGGTGCATGGGCTCGCGTGCGTGCCAGGAGGGCAGGGGGCCCTTAGCAAGGTTACAGAAACCCTACCAGACTGAACTTGGCATTTTAGCACGCGTCAACGTGCCAGGGGGCACGATTGCAGATCAGGTGCACGGCGGTGCCGAAGCTGTTCAACAGCGCTTCTTCAGAATTTGAAGGCGCGGGCAGCGAACCGAAGGAAAGCCCGCAAGTCTTCAAAAGGGTCCCAAGTTCGCCCCAAGCAACCCCTCCAAAGGTCGAAGACGCACCCAGCCATAGAAGAGGTATCCACAGATGACCTGCTTTTTCCAGATCGCTTTAGTTTACATCCTCCCCATCACTCTTCTTCCCACTTGTGTGACCGATGGTTTTCGGGTCATACCTCGGGCTGCAGCAGCCGCGTGCCCCGATTCAGATCCGCTTCGAACGCGCTCGGCGACGCACTCTGTTGGAAAGCGCTCCGGGGCGACATCATTCCCAGGAGTGAGCGAAAACTTCCGCAAACCTTGGTTTCGACGTCTGCCCCCTGAAATTCCGTAGGGGTGGAGTGGAGCCATGTGGCTCGCTTTTTCTACCCAACCCTCAGGCGGTTGAGGTACTTGTTTTGAGTAGAGCATTGTGGCGTGCACCTCCTTTTCCCGCCCTCGAATCTTCTTGTCCCGTGCACGATGGATACCAAGAGGATACGGAGGCCCACCAGAATGGTGCCGCGCCCAGGTTATCATAAGACTTCCCTGGCCCTGGGGGGCTGTGCTCTGCGAAATCGACGCCACTCTTGTGGGCTCATGGGGGGCCCGACGGAGGCTTGTCTTATGCAGGCCATCAGGGCACGTCGCCGTCCTTGGGGGGCTGCGATCTGCGACAGTGTCGCCGCTTTCGTGGGCCCCTGGCACGTACAAGTGCAAGTGCAAGTCTTCGTTCAGTGTTTGCACCAGTATACCCCCTTGCACGGACTGCTACAGCTGCCGACAGATGTTCTGAAGGGGCTGGTACAAGAGTACAAGAGGTACAAGCGAAACGCGAGTCGTCAAGACTACTCCGGCGTAGAAGGCTGGAGGGGTAGGAAAACGGAGGTGGATAAGGCATGGCCCACGTACCGCGAAGCCACAGAGCTGGTCGCAGCGCCGGAGTACTTACACAGCGGCCAGACGAATGGGTTTGCAGAGACGGAAGGCGGCGGTAGGGAATCAACGAGCGGCAATGGGAGAACAGGAGACGGAGACAAGGGCAACGAGGAAGGGCGAACCTGGCTGCAAGAGTACCTCGGCGTCTGGGTGCAAAAGGGGCAGGAGTTTCGACAGAACCACGTGCGCCAGTGGAGCAAGCGTTTGCAGCGCGTGGTACCGTTGGCACATTGTCAGAGGAAAGACGACATGACGCAGTGCAGAAGCTTTCTCCCGCGCGCGTCGTGGCTCATAGATCGCGCAGTGGTGTTGCGCGAAGGGTTTTTTTTGAGAAAGCGTGACGTGCCGCGAGCAGGGAGGAGGAACATGACAGGGTGCCTGCACGGGCCCATGAACGAACGAAACCTGAACGGCACGTTACCAGCGATGCTAAGCGGCGCGGTAGGATTGAATTTCAACAGCGATTTGCAGATTCCTCACAGGTTCCCAGTGACGGAAGCGACGCACGATAGGTGTGTGTGCGAAGAGCGGCGCTGGGAGACGGATCGACCCGTCGACATGGTTCTGGCGGCGCAAAGAGCGCAGAATGCAGCAGCGGGGTACGCGGCGGACTATCAGTGCAAGCGGTGTGCCCCGTCGTTCAACGAGGCGAGGGAGATTAAAAAGGGCCACCACGCGCTGGCGGAGCAGACGAAAGACAGGACCGCGGCGTACCGGGCGAACAGGCACATGAAGAGGTTCCTGAGTGACATGTACGGGAGAGGCGTGGTGCGGTCAGCGCAGGAAAGTGCGAATCTGCGAGCGTACCGAGACCCCAGAGACGTGACTGGTGCCGGGAGTATCAAGACCGCGAAGCCTGCCATGATCCCGGGAGCAGAAGCCGCGCGCATGGCGGAGCGGCTCTGTGCTGACGGGGACGGTGTTACCGTAGCAGCGTCGGGGATTCTGGAAGCGGACAAACGAGAAGGGTCGAAAAAGGTTCGAATTGTGTCTAAGAGTCCAGTGTACTTGTATGGCATGCGCCCGCTTGACGCTCCCGGTGCGCCCGACTTGGCACACCTATCGTTGCATGAGTTATTGCGATATTGGCGCGTCGAGTTGGCAGCGTTTCCCCGCAGCGGAGCAGAGCTGGCAGCCGCGGCCAGCAAATTAGTACCAGGCGGAGCTGACGCTGTCCGGGATGCAGAAGGTCCGCGAAGCAGACCAGCAGAGAGCGGATACCGACGAAGGCGGTGCGCAGGCTGGACCCCAATTGAAAGCCGGAGTGGATTATGTGATCAAGGAGGGATGGGGGAGTTCTTCGTGGGTGCCATTCCCGGATGTTCCGGAGTTGGAAACTCTGAGGCACACGTGGGTGCTGGTGCGGAACGAGCGCCCGGGGAACCCCAGTTTTCACGGAGCGCCGCAGCCGAAGCGCGGAGCGGGGCAGGAAGGTAGGAACGGGCTTTTGTTGATGGTATATTTTCGGGCGTGCACGCTGCGTGGCGACGTCGAATGTGGAGTGCCGCACCTGCGGGACTTCCGCGGAGCGCAGGGGTCGTGGGCGGAGGCGTCATTGGAGTGGTTAAAGAAAGGCATGCCATGTGAAGAAACAAAGAGGTACGTGCAGAACTACATGGGCGTGGTGGATCTGCGACCAGTCACGGACGAAGACCTGGTCAAACGCGAGGACGAGCTGCACAGCGATGAAGAACTGGATCCGAGAAGTGTCGACGCGGCGACAAGGCGGAAGACGCATGCGGGAGGTGCGTCCATGGAGAAAGAGGACAGGCGGACAAATGTAGATGCGGAGTGCGAAAAGGAGAGGGGCCGGGAGGCCATGGCCAGGAGCGACGCCGTGTGGGGAGTGAGCACTGGTCGGATGAACGGAAAGCGCAAGAAACGCGGAGGGGGCGGTGCGTTGAGGTGGGATGACGCGGAGGTGCAGAAAACGCAAGCGGTGGCCGCGGCGTCGAGGGCCGCAGAAGGCAGCGGCGCGGGCGGGGAGGAAGGTGCCCCGGGGGGTTGTGGCGGCCAAGAAAGCAACAGCGTCAAGTGTGCGGAGATGGAGGGAAGGGCTTGCGGAGAACGGGTTGAACGCGGGACAGCGTAGCGTCGTTGAGAAGGTGGCAGATCGCGTGTTGGCGCGAGAACTCGGGAGGTCCGCGAGCGGCAAGAAAACAGGCCAGAGCGGTTCTGATATGCAGCCCTTCGTGTGGATGTTGCATGGTGGCCCGGGGACTGGGAAGAGTTTCGTCATGAACAAGATCCGGAAGGAGCTGTTCGAAAAAGAGCTGGGGTGGACGCGCGGCATAGATTTCCAGGCGGCAGCGTTGCAGGCTACAAACGCGTCAGCTCTCGACGGGAATACGATTCACAGTGCATTTGGGCTCGGCGTGAACAAAACGAAAGAGAAGGACGCGGCGGGCGATGCCAACGCAGAGACAAAGAAGAAAACGAAGAAAGAGCAAGCAGCGCAGCGCATGTCACAGTGGAAGTGGCTGATTGTGTCCGTGGCCGAGTTTCAGAGACTTGTTCTCGGATTGCACTGAGTATCACACGCTACGTGCCAACATTGCGAGGAGGTTGGGCATCCCCACTTTGTTTGACCTCGGTCCCGAGAGTTACGGCAAAGTCTGGCTGGATTACCCTGGACATGTCGCCGAACGCTTTCAACATATCTGAGATGAGGGCTGCGGCTTGCGAGTTTGGAGCTGGTATTCTTCCGATGGAACCTTCACCAAGTACCTTTCGTGTGTAATTGATGTGTGTGTGTGTGTGTGTGTGTGTGTGTGTGTGTGTGTGTGTGTGTGTGGAAAGTCCTCGTTGCGGCTACCCCTCCCGCCATCAGCATCATAGTCAAAAACATAGTCCGCGGACGCTTTGTTGAGCATGTGTTGTTTTTTGTTTGGTTTTGTGGGGCGGAATTTTAATGCGTCGCCCAAAAGCCGCCTGTAGGGGGACATGCCCAACTTAACTCTGGGCGCGTCGCGGGCGGTTGGGGCCCGAGCCCAGCCTTGCGGCCAGTTCTCTGTTTTTCTTTCGAAGAACAAAACAAACGCCATGAACAGAAACTTTCGGCGCCTCCGGCCACCCCCCCCTGGGCGCGCCCCGCGCGCCAGGCAGGGGAGCGCAGCGCAGATCCAGGAAATCCACGCGGACCGTCAAACATGTATGTGTTTACGCTGGTGGTTGTTTCTTTCTTCTCGTTCTCTGTATTCCCGCCCTGCGTCCCTTCTCGTGGGCGGGTGCGTGGGCTCCTGCCTTGCCCTGCGGCCTCCTGCTCGCTCCTTCTCTTTCTCAGTTCCTGCCCTGCGTCTTCCTTCGCAGGCTCGTGGCTGTCCATGCGGCCAGTGTTCCGTGGGGGAGCGTGTGAGCGGGGCTGGAAGAAGCGGGTCATCTCACGGAGCACACACAAACCCAACGGGCCACACGAGAAGCCAGTCGTTGTTTTGTATTGTGCTTTGCTCTGCGCACGTTGAAGTGGTCCATTGTTTCGGGTGCGCGCAGGGACATTTCGTGTGCAAGTGAATAAGTCTCCGCATTTTGCGGCGGACGCGGCACAGTCAGCATGGTTCCGCTTGAGCGACGAAAGAAAACGGAGTCGTCTCCACCGACGTTGGCGCGTAAGTTGCCCGCGCAAGGTCGCGCGTAAGCGTCCTCGTTGCCGATGTGGCGTGCCGCACCGGCGGCCCGCGTAAGGTCGCCGCGTAAGGTTGCCATGTGATCTCGCGTACGAGCAGATTTCCGGTCGGCGTTCACTTGATTTTCACGTCTTACAAATTGAACCCGACCAGTGCGGGCACAGAAAGGCCCTAGCGTTGGCCTCCCAGGCTCGGGGGACACGGGGGCACAAGAGTCCAAACGAGAAGCACAATGCCCCACGTGGTCACAGAAATTGCCCGTCGCGGGGGGGGGGGGTCCTAGATGTTGCCAGAAGGGGGTCGACTTAGCAAAGCACAGCCCTTGTGAAATGCGAGCTGTCGTTCCTATTATCGGCCCTTTCCGTGGGACTGCTTTCGAATCTGAGTACTGTGTTAGAACACGTGCTTGGGCTCACCTCCAGACGCGGAACACAGTGCGGAGCTTCTGGCGCACGGAACAAATGCCGTGGGGACATACGAGAGGGCATGCGTAGATCTTGCCAGATTTGTAATTCCCCACTCTCCTCCTCCTCCTCCTCTTCCTCCTCCTCTTCCTCCTCCTTTTCCTCCTCCTCCACCTCCTCCTCCTCCTCTTCCTCCTCCTCAGTCCAGTCCTCCTCCCTCAGGTCCTTCACGATTTCGGGCAACGGGAGCACAATAGAGACAACACCAGCAACAACAGCAACAACAACAGCAGCAATCATATTAAGACTGCTCGCCCTTATCTACTCGAGTGTCCAGTAACGCGTATTTCCCAAACCCTCGATACTCGCCCTCTTCGTCTTCGATCGAATTTTGGAGGGTACACCTTTCTCCCTGCAGGCCGGGCCCCGGCAAGCGGCGGGGCGGCCGCGGACCGTCGGCCTGGCCAGCGGCAGCGCTGATCGGCGGGGCGGCCGCGGACCGTCGACCCGACCCCCAGAGGGACGCACAGGGGACCGACCACGACGACGACGACGACGTCGACGACGACGGCGACGACGACGACGACGACGGCGGCGACGACGAGCGAAAGCGAGAGCGAGAGAGAACGACAGCAGGGCCACGAAGGACACGAAGTAGGCCACGAAGGGCGACAGCGGGGACACGAATGGAATGCGTATGGGGCCACGAACAGCGCGAACGAGCGGGGGCCACGAAGGGCAGATAATGCGGGGCCACAGAAGGCAACGATGGGGCCACTGAGGGTAGCAATTGGGCCACGTAGGACTGGGGGGGCCACAAACGGCGACAGCGGGGCCACGAAGGGCATGCACATGGGGCCACAACGGGCGCGACTCCTGGGTGCCTGGCTGTCGGGAGCGCGGCGCTTGAGCAAATTGCCGGAAATTCCAACGCAAGAGCGCTATTCGTCAGTAAATTGCGAGCAAGTCTCCAGCGAGAGCGCGACTCCAGAGCGCCGCGAGAGCGATGTCTGAATAAATTGTAAGGAAGTCCCAAGCGAGAGCGCGATGAATAAAATGCGAGGAAGTCTCGGGCGGGAGCGGGGGTCCTTGGCAAATTTGGAGGAAGTCTCAGGCGGGAGCCGTTGTTATTGTAATCCGGAGGCCAGGGGCGCAGGTTGAGCATCAACACTTCCCCTGCCAAAAAACACCGCGCGAGCGTCGAGGGGCACACCTTCATTGAGAAGCAACAGTATGCACGAGTGAGGGGGGATCAGCAATAATTATTTTTCAGAAGTGGGAGTTCAATAACAGCTAAGTGGATTGTTCGGGAGGGCCCCTCGAGGAAGTACCCACCGATCTCGACATGAAGGCTTAAGAAGGCTTAAGATGTGGTTGAGGTCGATATGGCCGTCCTGGGACGCCACATCGAACCACAGCCAGCACTAAGCTGGCTCCGGTGCTCTGACGACGGTTGGCAAGCGCAGCGCATCCCCCAGGGTGTTTCCTCGATGTGCTCGTGGCCGCATGCTTCCGCCGCGGGAAAGCGGGGGCACCCAGGTCTATTGGGTGCGAGCGGACACGCAGAGGGGGGGGGTGAGGCGCGTCAGGTGCGACCGGGGGCGCGATGAGCGGGGCCCGGGCGCACGAGAAACGTCTAGAGCGTCGGGATTCCGATGGTGTATTTTCCAGTGCTGAGGTGGGGCATCATTACTTCGTCTGTCCTTGTATCGTGAGAGATGAAGAGAGAGAGAGAGAGAGAGACAAAAAAAGAGAAAACACCAAACAAAGAAATATAGATAGAGATACGCCTACATATATATGTATATATACATACATACATACATACATACATACATACATACATACATACATACATACATGCATGCATACATACATACATACATACATATGTATATATATACACATGGAGAGAGAGCGCGCAACAAGACAAAAGGGACAGGTCCGGAGGCAGCAAGCTCATGGCCGCTGGCGTGTGGCTATACACCATACAAATGGCCGAATGGGCCATGGGTCTCCCGCCCACAGTGCCTCAGTCTCGTGTCCCTGCCCGCGGCCTCGTTCGCTCTGTTCCTCCCTCCCGTTGGGAACATCCTCGACGGCACTCGTCACACTCGTTTGAATCGCCACCTTGCGACGCGTCGGATTCCATCATTCTCGCGGACCGCCACAAAACCTCAGAAGTGTCACGCCGTATTGTCCAGATGAGGCCGCTGAAACGAGTTCCGGCGCATACAGCAAACGAGAGCACAGAACACCCCACAAGAAAGTTTGGTGTCGCAAGGAGCAGTTTCTTCTTCGCCGGCTGCTGAAGCCGTCGGGGCCCTCAGGAATTGCTTCTGTCTTGTCGGCTCAAGCCGCTGCGGCCCCTGCGGGGGCCTCCAGGGCCTTCAAGGGCATCCTGGGCTTCAGCGCCCTCGAGACGTAGCGACAGCCACCTGGCCTGGGAGGAGGTATGAGCGCAACCGCCTACGCGAGCGCCGATCGTGGCGGGCCAGACGGAAAATTTGACGGCACCCTGCTGGGCAAGGCGTTGCATCCGAGTCTGTTCCAGCCGCTCCCCGCGCTCGCCGGTTCCGCCTCCGCCAGCCACGGGTGTGCGGCGTGGCTGGCAGACCTTCGGAGCCGCCTGCTGGAGGACGTGGGGGTTCTGGACTCCTTCATCGCCTCCATGCCCGACGACCGCGCGGAGAGTTCCAAGCACCTTGCGCACCTTGGATGGCGCTGGCCCTCCAGCTCGGGCGTTGCTAGCAGTGCCCCTGGCCGCGGGCCCCTGGCCCTATAGTATCCACCAGGATTTCCACGGAGGCCCCCACGGCCTCCAGAGCACCCCTCGCGGGGCTCAGAGGGCCCCCGGGGCTCCTGAGCCGAGCGAAAAGCGGGGGGCACTCTGGGCCAGGGGCGCCTCGAGCAGCCCCCGACCAGCGCGCGCCGGCTCGCGGGCGAGAGTTGCGGCCCTGTGGCCGCTGTTAGGCGGGAGCATTTGTCCAACGAGAGCCCCATCCGGCCACGCGCAGGAGTGACCCTTCGCAGGAGCGACCGTGGGTACGGGGCCTCGGGGGCCCCTGCGGCACTGGCACGCGCTCTCAGATGCGGCCCCCCCGCGGCCCCCGAAAGCCGCGCACCAAAGGTTTTTGTTTTCGGGGCTTGCGTGGTGGGCGCTGCTTCAATGCTGGCATGAGGTATTCGGCCCAGACGCAGGGGTGCCCGAAATCCGGCAGCGCCCTCACAGCATTGGAGAGCGCGTTTTCAGACAAGGTGCCCGAGCTATCGGGCGGTTCGATGCTGAAGAGCTCTTCAGTTCATCTTTGGCGAGGCTTGTGTAGGGTCGCTCCTGCGCGCAGCCGGCCCATGCTGTACGGGAGCCGCTGCACGGGGACGGAGTCCGTGCGGCCCACGGAGCAGCCGGCCCAGCCTCCCGAGGAGTCCGCCCGCCTGCCGCCGCAGCCCATGGTGCACACCCTCTCCGGGAGCAGGGGCACCCGCCTCTCCGGGAGCAGGGTCCGGGGAGGGAAAGGCACCGATGCCACTACGGTTAAGGCGGGCACGTCCCTCTACAGGAGGAAGATTCAGAGCAATAGTCAAACAATAATAATATGGGGGGCGATGATTCGCCTATCTTTGGGCATTTTGGCACACTGTTCGACTATATGTTTTCATCCAAGATCCGCATGTAGGGGGACTTGCCCGACCTGACACTACAGTGAGGGCTTTCGTTCAGGCTTCAGGTCCTGGAGGATTCCTACCTGGGGAGAAGGCGGTGCGACCCATGGCCAGTCCACGACTGGAGTTCCACTGGCTTCAGGGGTTTTCGTTCGATGCCCCCACCGTACCCTTAAGGGCCTCCTGGGAGGCTCTCGTCGCCACGTTTGGATTCCCCTCGAAATTTTGGTCAGAGCGCACCTTGCGAGAGGTCCGGGGAGTAGCGGTATCGGTGCCTTCTGGTTTCTCCAGGTGGCCCACCAGAAGACAGGCGTGTCCACGTCAGGCGTGTCCACGTCGTCGAGGGCGACACGAGCGGTGAGTAAGGCAGCGACGAACGCCTTCTCCGACACGGTCTTGGGGGTCGCCGCCGCGGCGAAGGAGCGGGAGGGTCGTTCCGCTATCTCGGCGACCACAAGGGAGTCTCAGCGCCGTGCCGTGACGGGGGTTTTCGCCAAGAGCGAGGAAATGGGCGCCAGTTTCGAGTTTTTCTTCGGGGCCGTGATTGGAACCAGCGCGATCATGAGCGGGGTGGAGGTCCAGTACAGGAGCATGCATATCGGAGAGGAGCTTCCTGTCGGCTTCGTGCTCCTGCGCCACGCTTACACCGTGCTCCTCGCGATGGAGCTGGCTGCCCGCGTGTGCAAGCTGGGTGTTGTGAACTTCTTCTGCAAGGGGGAGGTGTTTTGGGCGTGGCTGGACACGCTGGTGGTGCTCATGGCGCTGATCGAGATGGCCATGGACGTGCTCGTGTCTGCCGCCGACGAGCTTCCAGGAGCCGCGCTGCTTTCGAGCGTGCGGCTCGCTCGTCTTGTCCGGCTCACGCGGGCCTTCCGTCTGCACCGCATCATCCGTTTCGTTGCGGCGCTTCGCATGCTGGTGTATTCGATTTTGGCGACCCTGAAATCGTTGTTGTGGGCCATGGTTCTGTTGGTGATGATCATCTACGTCTTTGGTCTCGCATTCACCATGCAGGCGTTGGACCATGTAGAGTCCACCGATGACCTTGGCCAGGACGAGAGGGCGAGGCTGACACAGGAGTGGGGATCTCTAGACGTAAGTATGTACACGCTCTTCCAGTCGATTTCTGGCGGCGTTAGCTGGAGGGACCCAGCCCTCACGTTGCAGATCATCTCGGTCGTCCCGACCGCCCTGTTCACGGTGTACATCGCGTTCGTGTATTTCGCTGTTCTGAACGTGATTACTGGGGTGTTCTGCAGTTCGGCTGTAGAATCAACCCAGCGAAATCCCGACCTGGTCGCCAAGTCGATAATCGACAACAAGCGAGTCCTTACGGAGAAGCTCCAGCAACTTTTTGGAGCTATCGACGGCGACGAGTCGGGTCGTATAACCATCGACGAGCTGGAGCTATTCGCCGAGGACGATCTGATGAAGGCCTACTTCCAGGCTCTCCAGATCGACGTGAGCGACGCCTTCACGCTGTTCAAGCTTATAGACAGCTCGAACGATGGTGCTATCAAGTTGGACGACTTTCTCAGGGGATGCGAGAAGCTACGGGGTAATGCTACAAGCATGGATATCGCCGAGATCGGCTACGACATGAAAAAGATAACCCAACAGGTGAGCAAGGTGCTGACATCGCTGGAGAAGCGAGGGCACAGTCTGACCGAGAAGGACGTCGTGCGCAAGCCGAGCCTCACAATACAGCCCTCGGCCCGTGGCTCGAGCGAACAGTGATGGTGGTTTCTCGGCTACATGTTCCTCCGATTCCCTCCCTCCCATCCCACCTTCTCTTCCTCCTCCTCCTCCTCCTTTCTCCTCCTCCTCCTCCTCCGCCTCCTCCTCCTCCTCCTTCTCCTCCCTCGCCGAACAGCATCGCCTGCTGGGAGCTAGTGTCGCAGGACTGTCCGTCATGTGTGAGTGTGTGTGAGTTTGTGGTTGTGTTTGTGTTCTTGATTGTGTCTTGTGTTTGTACTGGTGTGTGTGTGCTTGTGTTTTTGTGCTAGGAGTAATTCGGAATAGTTGGATTGTCAGTGCAGCAGCGCCCACGATCGAGATGCACGTGCGCTTTGTTTGAGCCCAGCGCTTCTTCAGCAACGTCTGGGAAGCTGGCGCCACCAGGCTGCGGGCCCGCATGCGCATGCAGCACGAGTCTTTACACGCAGTGCTGGCCCAGCGCTCTGCCACGACTATCCCTGAGAGCGGATGCAGGCTGCTCGGAATAATTCCTGGCTGCCTACGGCAAACCCCGCCACCGTGCCTGCGCAACAGCGCAGCAGGACGGAGACTGAATGTAGGAGCAGCGCAGTTCCGACGACCGGTCTGAAGTGTGACGGGTTGTGAATCCGATTTCGTCTTCGTCCGCGCTGTAGCAGGGATGTCGAGTGCACTCCCCGCTGCAGTTCAGCGAGCAGTCTGAATTGAGGCGGGTCGCGAACTCAACCTCATCTTCGTCGGTGCGGTATGGAGAAAGGGGAGGTGGAAGAGGAGGAGGCGGAGGAGGAGGAGGAGGAGAAGGACTAGGAGAAGAAGGACACAAGAAAGGCAAGAAGGGAAAGGGTGCCGTCTCAGGGGGTTCTTGCCCCGTCTGATGCATCCGGAGGCCGTCTTGGGGGGTCTTGGCCGTCTTGGTGCCCTCTTGGACCACTTTAAGGCCGTCTGGGTGCCCTCTTGGGAGGCTCTTGGGCGATATTGGGCTCCTCTTGGGCCGGGGGCTATTTTTTGGGGGGCATCATGAGAGCTATCCCGGAGGCTTCTTGGGCCGCCTTCGGCGGTCGGAAACCCAAACGGGTGAGAACTCAAAATTTGCCAACCCAAGCGGAAACACAATGTGTTTCGCATCCTCCGGTTCTCTTGGAGGCTTTCCAGGAGGCCTCTCGGAGCCTTGCTCGGCCGTCTTGGAAGCTTCTCGAGCCGTATTGAGGCCGTCTGGCAGCCTCTTAAGCCGTGGCAGCCTCAAGACGGTCCAAGACGGCACGACAGCGGCCAAACAGACCCCAAGACCGCCGCAGAGGTTTCCAAAAGGCTGTCATGACGGCTCATACGCGCCGCACAAGGGCCCAAGGTTGGCTCCAAGAGCCTTTCAAGAGGCCCCTATGAGCCTCCAGACGGCCCAGTGACGGGCACGGAGAATGAGACGTTTCCTTGGGCCAAGGTTGTGGAATCGCACGTTCCTGCCTTGCGTTGTGCTTTGTGTGGCTGGCGTGCCTCCTTGAAGTCAGGTTGGCAAGCCCTTCCTTGCTCGCCGAGTCCCCGAGACGAGCTCAGAGTGTTCGAAGCTCAGTCTGGGCCGGCTGCCTGGAACGAGTTCCAGGCTGGGCCAGTCCGTTCTCTGTCCGTCCCTCCCCTCTCTTCCGCTCCCCCCGCTTCCGCCTCTTTTCCTCTCTGCTGTCCCCGACCAGGTCCAGCCTGTGAGCCGTTCGTGCTTCTGCTGTTGCGCGTCGGTTGTTGATCGAATGACCAGACGCGCCTCAGGTCACTGAGATCACCTCACCGAGGAAGAGGAGGAGGAGGAGGAGGAGGAGGAGGAGGTGGAGACGGAGCAAGGATGACCACGAGGACGTAGTCACGTAACCGGAAGTGCTCCACCTGCTGGTATGGCAGCATGTCCGAGACCTCCCCCCCTCCTGACACCCCATCTTCCGCATGACCGCACGTGCTCCGCCCGCTGGCGTGACAGCGCGTGCAACACGTTTCATGGTAGCGCGTTACAACGCACCTGTTGATCTTCATTCAAAGGGAATGTCAATGCGAAAAGAGAGTGTCAATACGGGCCCAAGACGTCCCCGGCAGGCCACAAGCGGCTCCTGGGAAGTTTCCCCCCAGCCTCAAAGACTGCTGTATGTGCCCCCCTCAGATGTCTCATGAGGGCATCCGAGACGGCTCCAGTGCTCCCTGAAAGGCCCGCAGGGCCCCCAGATGGGCCCAACGCGGACCTGAAGCCGCCCAGCACGGCCCATGGGCGCCCGACAAATATTGCCAGGATCCCCCTTGCCCCAACAGGGATTTGTTATGATTGTCTTTTCTTGCAGGATCGGCACATGCTCGCCCTTACGGCTGTCGGGGTGTTGCAGATAGTTCCGCAAGCCTCCCAGATCGCTCCCGGACGGTTCAGAAGGGACCCGTCAGAGGGCACTCTAAGGTGGCCCAAGCTGGCCCCAAGCGGCTCCCCAGGACGCCCCCACCAGCCTCCCAGAGGGCCCGAGCCCCGCTCGTGCCCCAGCCCCAAGAAGGCGTCCAAGACTGCACCAGTGACTAGTGCCCCGTGGGGTGGCACAGTGACTGAGCAGGCCCGGCCAGTCTCCACGCTCCCTGAGGTACCCCCCCCCCCCCAGCCTCCTTCCCTTCCTGCTGGCTGCCTCCTGCTGCTGCTCCTCCTCCTGCGAGCCTGGCCCTGCCCCTCCCCGTGGCCTGCTCCCGGCCCCCAGCGGAGGACCAGCCCGCGGTCTGGGCGCCCGCGAGCCCGCCAGCGCACGGAGCCCGCCGGCCCGGACCGGCCCGCGTCGCCGCCGCGGGAGCGGGCGCGCCAGGCGGTCCGTCGTCGTCCGTCGCCGTCGCCCCCGCCGCCGCCAGCGCCCACCCGCGCCAGCAGATCGGGCGCCGCCGCCGAGGGCGCCCGTCGCCGCCGTGGGGGAGCGGGCGGGTCGCGGTGGCGGAGCAGGCCCTGGGCCCCTCGGGCGCTCGGAGGGCCCACGGTTCTCGTGGGCACGATCGGAATTTCCGCGGACCATATGTGTGCACCGTACCGCGTTGGCGCCTCTCATGGCGTCACCCATCCTCGACCCAGGCATGGTACAGTGCATAGTTTTCCGGCATCCAGAGACGAACGAGCTATGCACGGTACCGCGTTAGAGCGGGGCCTGAACAGAGTCCAGACATGTTACGGTGCATGGGCGCCTTTCTTGTAGAATAGGTTCAAGTCGGGCATGTCCCTCTACAGGAGGAATCTGCACCAATGGTTAACAAAAATGTTATGGGGAGCATATGTTGGCTATTGTTTGACTATTTTTGAGCATTGCCTGACCATGTTTAATTTTTCTTTCGAAATCCCCCTGTAGGAGGACATGCCTGACTCCAGAATAGGCACGGGAAGGAGGGGCACGAAGACCGACAGCGGCTGGAGCTGGCTGGGGGGCCGAGGTGGCCCAGCACTGAATCTGGACGTCTGGAAGCCGCTCGGGCCCTGCAGGATCATGGGGACTCGATCCGGGGCGAAGTCTCGACCCGCATGGACCCCAGGAGGTGTCCGGGGACCGATTTAATCGAGGTACATCCTGGCAAATGCAGGTAAATCCGGAGATATCCAGGGAAAGTGGGAGCAAATTGCGGCAGCTCCTGCGCGAGTCGAAGGACGGCAGAAGTCGTCCAGTCTTAACGAGACATGACCGATTGGCTGGGGTCCCAACCAGCTCAGACCCTCTGGCCGCCTCCAAGACAGCGGTTCGTGCTCATGTTGAGCAGGACTCGTTGTCGGCGCCGCCGCGGACGGTCGATAGTTGTGGACAATAAACGTTTTCGGGCATCAAACACATCTTTCCCTTACCCATTTCTGGCATCCAAATCCCCAGACCCCCTCGAGCCATGAACAAATCACGACGGGAGGCTTTTCGCTATCCCCAGGTCGCGTGCAGACTAATTTGCATCTTCAGGGTAGCCCTGTCCATGCTACACATGGCCGTCTCCTCTCTCTTGTGCCCAACGCAGGTCGTACGTCCAAGCTGGAGTAGTGGGACTGGCGAAGAGTGGTCTGCGGCGAAAGATGCAATCGTTCATTGATGGTGCACGATTGCCTGCGATACCACGCAACTATTGTGGGGAGGGGGGGGGGCGAACTATTGCACAGACGACAGCTGTGCGAGAAAAATACACTTACCACTCGCGCAAGTATAGCATCCAGCTCGCAAGCGATTGCATCCAGATAGCAACTATAGCAAGTACAATTGTACCGCTTCTCGCGAACTCGTCTGTGTCACACTCACTACTCCGGCTTCAAATCAAAAGCGAGCCCAGGACGTACGTAGAACAATCTTTTTGGCAAGGGGTCGAGACTTCAAGGGGCCCACGGATCAAACAAATCAACGCGTCGGATGTCTGGACGGAGATTGGTTTGTTGGCTTCTTCGGTCCTTATTGGGGGTCCTATTGTGATTCTCTTGGGCTGTCTTGGGGGCATCTGGGGCCCTCTCCAGGAAATATTGGACCTCCTTGGGCCCATCTTGTGCCGTCTTGGAGGCATATTGGGCCGTCCCGCTGGCTTCGGTGACTTGCCTCGGCCGTCTTGGAAGCTCGGGAACGCGGGTCTGATTCTGTTACAAGGGATCATGGCCTCGGCAATGCTCATCCTCATTTGTTGGAAGAGATCGTGGCCTCGGGAGCGCGGATCATTTTTTTCTGTTAGGGGTCGTGACCTCGGGGCCACGGAGCGGGACAAGGGGAGGGTGGGGAGCGGTGCATGCCATTGAGTATGGTAAGATGGGGGTCCCTCAGAAGAGCCGCCACCGTGTCCCTTGGCACGTTGAGGCGTGATCTGAGGTGTTCCAGAAAGGGCCTCGCCGTCGAGGATCGAAGGAGTCGTCGTCTTTTTCCCAGCGAGAAGCGGCGCAAGGGCGGCAGAAGTTCGCGGAAACAAAACGAGGCCACCTCCGCTGGCGGAAGTCCGACAATCGTCCCCAGGAGATGCACATCTGTGTTGGTTCAGGGTTTGGGAACGGGTCATATACTTGGTAACGCTCGGTCGTGTGCATTTTTTCTCGGCGAGGGCCATCGAGGGGTTATTGGATCGCCTTACTAACACATGCGCGCACGAAATCGAAAAATGCACAGGAAATAGACGTCCGAGCGATGGCGAGTTGCCAGTGAGAATTTGGACGAGGTGTGTCCGTCGAATGATTAGAAGTAGTTTAGGCTGGGGTGGAGGCGTGGTTCGCTCTAGCTGCACACTCATGCGATAGCCGTCAGATCCGCCCTACCCGGCGACCGATCGACCGAACGACCAGACAACGACCAACAGCGACGACCGATGAATGACAACGCCGGCGACAACGACCAACCGACCGAACGAATGACCGAGCGACACAGCGGCCGAGTGACCGAGCGACCGACGACGACAACGACCACGAACGACGACGACCGACCGACGACGGAGCGATCGACGACGACGACGACGACCGACCGAGTGGCCGACCTAACGATCGACGACGACGGCGACGACGGCGACGACGTCAGCCGACGGCGACGACCGACAGACACCGACGACGGCAACGACCACCGACCGACCGACCGACCAACGACTACCGAGCGACGAGGACGCCGACTGACGGAGACGAGCGACGGACGACGACGGGCCGACCGACCAAGAGCGACGAACGACGACGACGAAGACAACGACGGACCGACCGACCCGACCGACCGACGACGACGACGACGACCGACAGACAACGACGGACCCTGCCGAAAATTTTGAGAAGACCAACCGGCCGAGGTTAAGTTCTAGAACGCGCGGGCAGGGTAAAATTCTAGAAGGGAGTGTTTCGAGGACGCAGCCCCTTCCCCCCCTCCCCCCCCTGGAGATGGGAGTCCGCTGTGAGCAATCTCTGAGGAGGGGGTCGTCGCAGGCGAGTGGAACACCTCGGGTTCCGAATGCTTCAAAAACCTACGGTCTTGAGACCCCCCGCCAGGGCCGAATGAACCCGAGTGAACCGCCAATGAAGCCCCGAATGTACCAGAATACGCCCCCGACAGAATCCTCTTCAGCGCCCCAGGCGGACCCCGACTCAACCCCCCAGATGTCGTCGTTGTTATCAGTCGGCCGTCGCCGTGCGATATCGTCGATATGATTTGCGGGTCCAACCTCACTACCAACAGTAGCCGACTTACTGCAGGAAAGCAGTAAAGCAGAAATCGGGCCCGCTTTCCTGAGGTCACGACCCTTGGTAGATAACGACGGACCCGTGCTCCCGAGGCCACGGTTCTTAGTAAAAAGGATGGGCCCGCTCTCCAGAGCCCACGTAAGCGATGCAGCAGGTGGCGCCAGTGATGATCCTGTTCGCGGAGGCCTCGACTTCCATGGAGCATCCGCGCATGTTCAGACCAGCGACAATGGGAGGAAACTGTGCTGGTCCATCAACAGCGTTGCACTCTGGGTGTGGCAGCGTGGGTGAAGAGCATCTTGTACGCGGCAGCCAGGCACTTTACCTCCAACGCAGTTCACTGCTCACTGATGGTGGATTGCGAAGACCTGAATTACGGCCGGTGCCGCCGACCCTGAAGGGTAACGACGACAACGGCGGCCGCGACGACGACGACGTCGACGCTGACGTGGGTCAGAGTCCTTCTGGATGCTTTTTTGGATCTCTTCGAAGCGCTCTCGGGGGCCTCTGGAGGACAGTTTAGGGGCCTCTTGGGAGCCTCTTTGGGGGCCTCTTGGGAGCCTCTTGGGGGCCTCTCAGGGCTTCCTGGGGGCCTCTTGGGGGCCTCTTGGGACCTCTTGGGGGCCGCTTGGGGGCCTCTTGGTTCCTCCTGGGAGCCTCTCGGGGCCGAGGGCTCGCGCATGGATGGTGGATTTGGTTTCATGGCCCCAGGGTCGCGCCCAGACTGCTCGGGTCGGGGCGGGCAGGTTGCTGGGCCTTTGCTGCGAGGGGGCCGCAGACCCATGGACGTTTTGAGGGCTGGTCTCAGCGGTATATATCGGCGGCGAGCGAGGGGGGGGAGTGAGAGGGAGAATGCCTTCTCAGCAGGCGGCGGGACTTCTCAGAGTCCTTCGCGCCTTCTGAGAAGTTGCTCGTGTCGTCGAGAGGGCCCGGCCCTTCGCACTTCCCTCCCCTCCTTCGCTCGCCGCCGAATCCAGGTAGCCACGCCGCCAGTGGGGGCTGCCGTATGCCGCAGCAGCCGCCGCGGAGTGCGCAGAGCGCACGCGAGTCACTCTCGGCTTGCTTCTCACCTGGGCAGGCACAGGTCGGAGGAGGAAGAGCTGCGACTGCCGCTGCCCCTGCCTCGCCCTCGCCCTGGCGGGCCTCCCGGGACACCCTCATCGCAACAGCTAGAATCCAAGGGCCGAGCACAACGCCGTTTAGCCTGGTGTTTGCCCTTGTTGTGGTCCGTTTCGTTTTTCGTTGTTGTTCCGTTGTGTGGTTCAACGAGAATCCAGTGGATTCCCGTTGAACTTCTGGTCGAAACGCAGCTGGGGAGAGGCCTCGGGGGGTCGCGCTAGCAGCAGAACGCGGAGCCGACGGAGAGATAAAGGGCGGGCCGAAGCACCACAAAGACGGCAAGGGCGAGTGCAAGGACCAGTGGGCAATTGGCGCAGCCATCGCCAAATCGGCGTTGGGCGCACCTTCGGCCGCGGCCGAGGCAGCGGGAGGGGGCGGCAAGGGCGGGGGAGGTGGCCGCAGGCCCCCACGCCAGCAAGCCCAGTCAACGGACAACTACGAGGAGCCCGACGTCAGCGAAGTCATCTGCGGACTCCAGCGCCCAGCCCTCCGATCCGCGGCGGAGATGCGCGAGATGAACCACATGGCGACCTCGGACTTCTACCTCGTCCCACTCAGCGCATGGGCGTTCCGGAGGTCTCTGGCAGCGGGCCGCTGCTATGAGAACCTCGCCAGGGAGAGGGGCAACGGGCATTCGCTCGGACCCCAGTCATCCATTCGGGATTGGGGCCCATGGAAGGCCCCTCAGAGACAGTGACGGAATGGCAGAAGGAGGACGCTGCATCGGTGGAAACACTTATGGTTTGGACGATCGACACACTGAACAACTTCCTAGCGCTGTTGGACGGCAGCAGCATCTACAGCCAGGCCATGGCCACCGAGACCACCAAATTGTGAAAGGCCAGCGAGAGTGATGTTGGGCCAGCTTCCGGGCCACAACTTGAAGGAACCAGTGGGGATGCCGATCGCTTTCGCGAGCGAGGTCCCAGTCGGCGGCGCCCAAAACGGAGTTGGACAGAGTGAAACTCCCGCGTCGGCGCCGCTAAGAGAAGAGGGGGTGGCGGCACTAGCAAGGGCATCTCGGAGTGCGAGAACCCCAGCGCCGCGTGCTTGACCGCGGCTGACGCGGACAAGCACTTTCACGACCCCCAGTGCGAAGGCTACCGCACCGAGTTCTGAGGGCGCCGCCTTTCGGGAGGCTTCCCCAGCGCAAGCTGGCCTTTCAGGAGCGCACAAAAGCGGGAAAAAAGACGAGATGTTACCTCTCCGTTGAGGAAAAGAGAGCCGAGTCAATCAGCATAGATCTTGAGCGCCTCATCAGATTTAGACACATGCACCCGAACGGCAGGCTCTACCAATTGGCCTTCAAATTTCGGGCGGAACGGGAAGCAGAGTTGCAGAGGAACGCCTTGGGGCGAGGTCTCCCAGGCAACGGCCAGTCTTCCAATCCCAACAGTTAGTTGACTACGTCTTAAATTGTGACGGCACGGCACCTCCCAGCTTTACCCGGATTGCCCTCCCTATGTCCTCGTGGTCATTTACAGTTGGGGCGACGCAGCGCGTTCGGGGCCTCTGCGTACCTTGCAGGCAGCAAACAGACAAACAATTGCGATGGGTCACGGGCAGTGGGTTTTCAGGAGCGGGCCCCGACTCCAACGCATTACGAGGCATCAGTGGGGACTATTTGACACGGCGCGATTTCAGAAAGGAGCGAGGGCCTCTCGGAGTGCAGGACGCAGAGGGCTGCTCGCGGCCTTTACTGGCAGCGACAAGCTCTGGCAACGCGGCCGACGCGGCGAGCGACGCGGGCACAACAGGATGATGGGGAGTCACAGGGATCGCGCCAAGAACGAGCCAAGACGCGAACAAGGCCAAGGAGGAAAGGGAAGTCAGTGGAAGAGGGCGCGCGTCAACTGCGAATTGGCCCTCAGGCGCGAGGAATGGTCCGAGTGGGGCGACGATGAGAAGCTTCGCCATGGAGGGGAGAAGCATATCAAACCAGAACAAGTGGGCCATGACCTGAAGCAGCGCGCAAGGAGCCCAACGTCGACTGCTCGATCCACGGGGCAAATCAAGGCAGCGAAGGCGACTATCGACGCGGAGCGTCGAGGCAGCCAGCGGAAGAGGTCGCGCAACTGGAAAACCAGGAAGGTCCTCGAGCGGTCCAGGGAGGCGTCGAAGGCCTCGGTAGACGGCATCGAGAAGAAGGGGGGCATCTTCGCGGCCTAGCAAAGCGGGGGGAATATGCTGGTCGCCCTGACATGTGCGGATGAGTGCGACGCCATGCTGCGCGAGCACATGGTCATGGACATGGAGGGCGGGGGGGCGCTGGGGGCAGCCGCGCATGCGCCGGGAGAAAAGGAGAAGGAGTCACGGGGGCACGGCAACTGCAAGACGTGCAAGATTAAGGGTGCGCAGCAGGCCCAGTACCTGAAGGCGCTTGACTTCGTGGGCAAGTGGGGCGACAACGTGCAGTTGTGCAGTGTGCGCAGGGGCCGCGCAGGCTGGGGCAAGGACAAGGACTGCGCCTGCTCGCGCGGACTAGCCTTCCCCAACAAGCTGTGGTGGAGGGGCCCCGACGCTAACTCGCGGTCAGAGCAGTGGAAGTTCCGGCGCAAAGTGGGCCGGGCGGCGCTGGCGACTGCCCGGGGGAGCTTCCCCAAGGACCAGCCCACCATTAAGAGCAAGAAGAGCAACTCCGCCGATGGCCACGCGAAGCGGCCCGCGATCGGCTGCGCGTCGCGGTTCCATCCCGCACCGCGACGGCCCGTCGATGGCGGTGGAGCTTCACATCGCTTGCAAGTGGGAGGCATTCGCAGCCGAGAGGCTGCCGCAGAAGATCGACGACGCCATCAAAGAGCACCACCGCCAGTTCGTCGACGCAGCCCAGAAGCTGAGCCCAGGTGGCGCGCAGGAGATGGCCCCACCCGTCTCCCCGACGACGCACCACGTAAAGGGCTGCGAACTGATCGCGAGGTGCCCGGTAGATGCGCGGCAAGCAGCAGGCAGGATTTTTTTCTCGACGCGCAGCTGGCGCGAGCTTGCGATGCGAAGATCGACCTGAAGAACCTGCAGAGCGCCATGGAGGCATCCGAGAGGGAGCTGAAGACCATCGAGATGCTCGAGAAGCAGGAGGTCGAGAGGCTCGAGCGTCGTCAGGAACGGCGCGAGACGACGGGCACCTTGCTAGACGGCGCCGAGATCTTCGAGCAGATTGCCGTTTCAGATGGAGCGGCTAGCTCCAGGGGCCGCGCGCGAGAGCGCCCGCTCGCACCTGCGGCTGCACTGGCGAGGGCATCTCGGAGTGCAGGCCAGCGGAGCCTGCGCCGATTTAAGTGTGCCTTTTTTTGGAACGCCGACAGGTACACATTCAGATGGATACAACACCACTGAGACGACGAGCGGAAAACGATGGCCCCACAGAGACCACTAGAGCGCTGTCCTTCAAGCCTCTCACACGCCGTGACATTGATGGTTTTGCTCGCCCCATACGCACATACCGTCTGGAAGGGGGCATTTCAGAGGTGCATTTGGACTACTACAGGAAATTCGGACGCTGCGTATTGCAGCACAGGAATTGCATCGGACGCTACATTGCATGGTCCGGCCATCGACCAGCACGCCCAGGAAGCGAAGTGAGTCTTAGGAGGGAGGGGCTCTCTTAGAAGAGTGGGCCCAGCAGGTCTTTGGTATGATATTAATTAGGTCCCCCAGCATAAGTTTAGCACGAAAGGGGCCTCCAGCATTCCCTCCATGTTCCTCCCTCACCTGTGTCGAGGTGAGGTCGCGTCGTCTTTCTCCCCCTGCTTGGGAGCCCTGCTCGCCCAGCGCGTCCCCATCGGAACGTGTGCGCGCGAGAGGGCCCCCCGCTGCTTCCCCCGCATTGTTCCGTAGGGACTTGCCCCTCGGAGCTCGTCCTTAAGAGCTGCGGCGCACGCCCGCTGCCGGCCCCATGAGAGAAGTCTGCGGTTGCGGCAAACTTGCTGGGAATTTCGCAAGTCGCGCCCCGCAAACCAGCTGCGGACGTTGCGACGTTGACCCCCTCATGCGGATGTCCCGTCTTGTCCTGTCCTCCTCCTCCTCCTCATCCACCTCCTCCTTCTCCGCCCTCCTCCTTCTCCGCCTTCCTCTTCCTCCTCCTCCTCCTCTTCCTCCACCTCCGCCCTCGTCCTCCTCCTCCTCCTCATCCACCTCCTCCTTCTCCGCCCTCCTCCTCCTCCTCCTCTTCCCCCCCCCTCTCTTCCCCCCCCCTCCTCCTCCACCTCCTCCTTCTCCTCCTCCTCCTCCTCCTCCTCCTCCTCCTCCTCCTCCTCCTCCTCCTCCTCCTCCTCCTCCTCCCCCTTTCGCCCCAGACATGCAGACATGCGACGTCCGTACTTGTTTCCTGACCGGGCCCCGTGGGAGTCCCGACCCTCTGCCCGGGGCCGGCTCTTCTTCCCCAGACGTGCTCTGACGCTCCGGGGGGCCGGCGAAGGCTCCCGGAGGCCGAAGACGACGAACAACCGCAGTCCTGGCTCGGGGGAGTTCAGCCGCGCGCGAAAGGGGGGGTGGGGAGAGGGGGGGGTGCTTCTTAGAAGCACCCCTGCTTCTTAGAAGGCGTGGGCCTTCTATCTACAGATGTAAGGCTGGCGCCTTCTAAGAAGCGGCCTCTTTCTAAGAAGCCCCCCCTCCTCCCTCCACCCCCTTGTGCGCACTGCCAAGAAACGAAAGACTCGAGCAAGCCAGAATTCAGGTTTGCCAGCGCTCTTTGACGAGCGCGTACTGGATTTTGACGGTCCGGTTTACGTGGGATGTCTGCAGCGGGAGATCGCGTCAAATTTCAATGTGGGTTTTGTCATTTTCATGGGTGGCTCCATCAGGCCAACCCGACCCGAGTCCCCCGTACCCGGGTCTTACGTTTCATCGATTGTTGTCCCGCAACGCGAGCCTGTTTGGGGTCCTTGCGGCAAGTTTCCCCCCCGCTGGCGCCGAGACGGGCTGGCGGGCGCGTTCTCTACCCGCTTCGGCGCCCCGTGCCAACCCGCGAAGATGGATGGGGGCGCCCTGCCTTAAGTCGGGCATGTCCCTCTGCAGGAGGAGTATGCAGAAATAGTTTAAAGCAACTGTCTGGGGACGATGTTTCGATTACTCTTTGATCATGTTTGAGCACGCTTTGACTTCTGATTTTCATTTCAAAGAATCTTCCATCCACCTGCAGGAGGAGTTCATGCCCGGCCTAAGCCTTGCCCCCGCTGCCCCACGGCTGCTTCCTGCCCCGCAGGTAACCCGGAGGGATTTAGTTGCCTCGATACGCCCGATTCGTTACGTACCGTGCTCAAAACGTCCGTGTCAATACGTCGCGTGTTGGCTCAATGTATCGGTCCTCGGTTTGGCGAACGTATCGTGTCAGACCTGCGATTTCAGTCTCCGTGTTGAGCTCCGTATCCATACGCTACGTGTTGCGCGCTGCGTATCGGGGCAGCTAAGAGGGAGCGACACGTACAGTCGAAGCGCACAGTAAAGGTGAGCGCATTATGAGGACCCGTTTTTGACGGTCTCGGGGCCCGAAATCGGCCCCCGGAGGCCGAAGAAGGCAAGAACCACCTTTCCGAACCCAGAGCCTCGGACATCTTCCCCTCGCCAGAACCAGTGCTGGGCCATGCACCTCAGACTCCCAGCCGGCTCCAACTCTCTCTATTCTTTCCTTCGCTCTCTCCCGATGGGGTGGGGCACATTCAAGGATGAGCGATTGTCCAAGGTTGCCCTTGCAGCCATGCCCTTTCGGCCCATCCTTGGCAACTTTCGCTGGCCAGCCCCTGTGGAGTGCGGCCGCGGCCCTTTCGGAAAAGATTGGCATGGCCTTCCAAGGCCCTTTCATCCTCGCCGCGCATCCTTATTGTGCGTTTTGACTGCAGCCTTAAGTCGGGCGTGTCCCTCTACAGGAAGAAATTTCAAAAATAGCAAACAATATGATGGGGACGATGGTTTGACTCTTGTGGACTATATTTAAGTATGTTGATAATTGTCTATCTTTCTCCCAAAACCTTCCGCAGGAGGACATGCCCGACCTAATTGCAGCCCCACGTGGTAGGTGAGGTCGGCCATCGGGGCCGAGGCCATGCGATCGGCGAAGCAACGCCCGGAGGCGGAGGACAAGCGGGGCGCCCAACATGGCCGCAAGGGTCAGGTCGGGCATGCCCACCTACAGGCGGACTCAAAATTGTGAAAAGGTTTCAGAAATCGTAAAGAAGCGCCCCCAGAGTATGTGTTGACTCTTTTTGAGCATTCCTCCTGTAGAGGGACAGGCCCGACTTCACGCAGGGGGCGGCCCGGCGCTCTCGAGCTGCTCGCCTGGTCTGCGAGCGAGTCGGGGGCGGCCAAGAGGGGGGTGATGATTAGGGGGGGTGGATACCAAGGCGGGGGCCATGATATCTCCCCAGATCTCATGGCGCCTCCTCTCATTTCAATGCGTCCCCGGCATCCCCCCCTGGGCTGTGCACGTGCCGCCGGCCATGATTTGCGCCCCCCCCCTCGTGGCCACCCCCGAGCGAGCGGCGCTCCCGGACCCCCCGCGCCGTGATTTTGGCGGCAGCGTCGACCGTCAGAGGCCTCCCGGGTCGTGCCTGGGCGGTCCGGAGGGGCCCAGCGATGGACCCTTAGAGTTCAGTCGGGCATGGTCCTCTACAGGAGGAAGATTCAAAGGTACTTACAGCGTAGTCGGGGGACGAGTTTTCGACTATGTTTGAATGTTTTCGAGCATTATTTGATTCTTTTCAAGTTTTCGTAGAAACTCCGCCTGCAGGAGGACATGCCCGACCGAACCGCAGAGGCCGAGAGCGACGCAACGCCTCCGTCCTGATTTCTCTTCGCGACCCGAGCCTGTCTGGGGGCACTGCGGGCCGTTGCTGGGCGCTCCCCCCGGGGCGCGGCGAGAGGGCCCCCCCCCGGAGGCCGAAAAAAGACGTGGCCACGAGCCGTCCGTCGTGAGGCTTCTCGCGGCGCGGGGGGGGTCCCGAGAGCCCGGGGCTCCGGGGCGGTCACGCGGCGGGCGCATCCCGCGCCAGGCCTTCCCCGGGCCTCGGGGCGGTGCTTCGGGCTCGAGTCGGTCCGATTCCGATCGGTTGCGGTTCCCGGAAGATGGTATGGCAAAACTCGATCTTCGATCCTCGATGCCGATTCTGCGATCGATTCCGATTCTCGACTCCGAGCCTTCGATTCTCGATTCCGATGTCGATTCGATTTCGATTTCGATAGAAAGACGCCATAAACATCAACATTTGGCGCTCCGCGCGGATTCCTTGGACCGCGCTTGGCCCCCTCGGCGGCGCTTCCGCGCGCCAGGGAAGGGGTGGTCCAGCGCAGATCCAAGAATTCCGCGCGGAGCGCAGCAAGTTTATAGTCATGTCGTTTGTCTTCGTCCGGATTCCTGGTCGAAGTTCGATTGCGGATTCCGATGTGGATTTCAAGTGTCTCAAGGGAGGCATCGCTAGCATGTCGAGTTCCGCCGATTCCACCTCTGACCCGACTTGGCTGCCTGTTTCCGCCGCGGTTTATCGATGCGATTCTGGCTCGTTCAGCCCTCCTTGCTTTGTGCCACAACCCGAATCGAAGAACAAAGTAAATGCCGCCAGATCCTCCTCGCATTTCATCCTTCAATTTTCCAGGTCGTCTCGCCCTGTGTCTGCGTCCTACAAGCCGCGACAAGCCGATCGATCGCCGTCCCGTTTCATCGATTCGATCTTGGGCTCTCCTGCCCCACCCCTTCGATGTGGTTGCCGATCTCTGCCGATCCGACTCCTTCCGGCATGGCTGCCGATCTCCGCCGAGTCGACTCATCGATGATCGATGTGATTCGACCCAGTGGTCTGATTCGGCTTCTCGAACCGATTCGATCGTCGATTTGACTTGTCGATTGTTTACGTCGCATCTTCGGGGGACTTCGTCTGTCCCAAAAGATGGTGACTTTTCTTGTGCCCGACTCGGGCTCGATGCGGACGCGACGCGGATTTGTCGTGGATTCGATGCGGATTCGACACGGATCCGACGAGTCCGATGCGGATTCGACACAGATTCGACGCGGATAGGGGCGCGACGGGAAAGACAAGGTCCGCCCAAGATGCAACATAAGTTTGGCTTTGACTCCTCGATCCGGAGGAGGGCGAGGTGGAGGAGGAGGAGGACGATGAGGAGGAGGAGGAGGAGGAATTACAGGAATTACAGCCTTCTCGTAGCGAACATATAAAATCCATCGCTCAAGCCATTGCTCGAGACAGGCTACTTGCACTACCCAACAGGCACGATACAAACAGCATGTGGGAGTGAAGAGCCCTCCGCTGCACGAACATTCCATTCGACACTGCTCTACTCTGCGCGCCAACCCCGCGGCACGACGAGGAAGCCCGAGAACAGACCCAGGCAAGAGCAATCCCCGCCCGCGACCCCAGGAGAAAGAAAGGGAAAAAGGAAGAGGGGAGAGGGAGGAAAGGGAAGGGGTCGCGGCCAGGCATCGCCCCACCCGCGGGAACAGAACGCCCAGCGAGGCCCAGGGACCCCCCGAGACACCCCGCGGGCCCCAGACGAGACGGCCCCAGACCCACCACCAGAAATTCGAGCCGAGCCCGAACGCCGCGGGGCTGCCCTTCACGACTGCGGGCACTCACCTGTGGGTGGCGATGCCGACGATGCACTCGGGAGCGCTCCGCTGTCGCCTATGGCTGCCCAGTTGATCTGTGGGCCAGTCGGCACGGCGCCTCCTCTGTGCTCCAGCGCCTCGAAGGAGGTCAGCATCCCGAAACAGCCGTGCTCGGGTTTCGCTCCTCTCCCAAGGCGCCGCAGCTGCGATCCCCCCGTCCTCGACCGTCGACTCCTGGAGCGGCGGGCTGAACGGGACGAACTCCGACGCCGAGCTGCTGAGGGGTGTGGGCGCCTGCACCTGCGCTGCTGCCAACGCAGCCTCTGCGGCCACGAATTTCACAGCTGACATCCTCGCTGCACGGGCTTTAACCTCGGACGAGCTGGCGATCAGAGTGCCTCCAGCCTCGGCATCAGCTTCTGCCCTCTGGGAGGTGTCCTCGTGCGACATTGTGAATAACACGTCTCCGTCCTCCGCCACGGCTGCAACCGTGGGGCTCTCGGCTTCGTCAGCATGTGCTCCGCACCGGTCGCCAGCCTGCGCCACGAGAAGCGCGTCCCGGAGGGCGGCCCCCAGCCGCGTGGGGCGGCAGCCGCGGTGCTCCATGCCGCTGAAGGCGCGCAGCAAAGCCTGAACGGCCCGAGCCTGCGCGCGGCCCGCCTGGGCACGCCGCTCGGCAGCCGTCCGGCGAGGGCGCTGCGGGAGCCCCACCGTCCGGCACCATGGCGGCGCCACCATTCCGCGGCCCGGGGGGTGGAGACGAGGAGAGCGGACGAGAGGACGGGCGGGGAGGGCAGCGGCCCAGGGGTCGCCTGGCGCGGGCTCGCTGACCCCGCCCAGGCGACGGCCAGATCCGAGCTGGCGCTTGGAGGAGGAGGAGGAGGAGGAGGAGGAGGAGGAGGAGGAGGAGGAGGAGGAGGAGGAGGAGGGGGAGTGGGAGGAGGAGGAGGAGGAGGAGGAGGAGGAGGAGGAGGAGGAGGAGGATCAGGAGGAGGAGGAGGAGGGGGAGAGGGGGAGGAGGAGGAGGAGAAGGTGGAGAGGAGGAGGAAGGAGGAAGGGGAGGAGGAGGTGGAGGAGTAGTAGTAGAAGGAGGAGAGGAGGAGGAGGAGGAGGAGGAGCAGGATGAGGAGAAGGAGGATGAGGATGAGGAGGATGAGATGAGGATGGGAGGAGGAGGAGGAGGAGGAGGAGGAGGAGGAGGAGGGGCCCCACCCTCCTCGGCCTGTGCGCGGCAGGCGGGCGCCGGCGGACCCCGCGGCGGCGAGGCCCCGCGAAGCGGCGGGCGGCCCCGCTTGCGCCCGGGACGGCGCGGCCGCGGGGAGCGCCCAGAAAGGCAGGGAGCGGCCGAGGGGCGATAGAGGAGGAGGAGGAGGAGGAGGAGGAGGAGGAGGAGGAGGAGGAGGAGGAGGAGGAGGAGGGAGTGGAGGAGGAGGGAGGAGGAGGAGGAGGAGGAGGAGGAGAGGAGGAGGAGGAGGAGGAGGAGTGGCGCAGGGCGGAGGAGGAGGAGGAGGTGGAGGTGGAGGAGGAGGAGGAGGAGGAGGAGGAGGAGGAGGAGGAGGAGAGCTGGAGAGTTGGAGAGTTGGGCGTCGCCGAATGGGGGGGAGCGAGAGCGTCTGGGTCTCCCAGATGGGGTCGGAGTAGACGGGGTCGGAGGGTCGCGCCGCATCGCCGACGCATCGGCGATGCGGCTCGATGCGGAAACCCGACTTGCTTCACGCCAGCGTCACCGATGCACCGCCGACGTCGACGATGCATCGCTGGTGCATCGCTGGGCGATAAAACCGGGGAAACGTAAGACTCGAGCACGCCAGAATTCGGGTTAGCCGACGCTTTTTGACGAGCCCGTCCTGCATTTTGACGGTCCAGTTTCCGTGGGATGTTTGCAGCGGGAGCTCACGTCAAAATTCAGAGGGGGTATTGTCATTTTCATGATGGCCCCGTCAGGCAAACCCGTGTCCCCCGTGCCCGAGTCTTACGTCTCCCCGATAAAAATGGGGGGGAGCGAGAGCTGCAGAAAAGGGGCCTTTTAGACTCCCTGAAAGGGGCCTTGGAGGACCCAACAGGGAACCATCAGGGTCCCGAAAAAACACCTTTCCCCTTCCCCCGCCTTTATCGCCCCCCCACTAAGCCACGCCCAACGATGGGCTCGGCATCGCTCGGACGTGTGTGGACGTGTGTGTGTGTGTTCTTCTTTCGGCGACGACCATCGAAGGGCATATTGGATCATCGTGCGAGAAAAATTGCACGACGACGCATGCACGGGCCATGGACGCCCGAACGATGGCAAGGAGGGTGGGAGATAACATGGCCGGGGCCGCGATGAGGCGGGAGCCTTGAGACGGGGGTCAGTGCAAACGGGGGTCAGCCAGAGCCCTGGATCTTGCAGGATCTTGCAAAGCCAGGTTTGCATTGACCCGGGCTAGCTAGCAGCACCCTGTAGGTTCTTGCAAAGCCCGACTGACCCGGGTTTGCATTGACCCAGGTCAGTGCGTCCCCGACAGTGGCGAGGCGTCTTTGCTTACCCACAGGCCCACCCAAGGATGTTCAACGAACATTTTGTGGCGTGCACGACATGTTTTCATAACTTGTCTGGCTGAGACCGTCTTCTATTAGGGGGGGTGCTCGGTGTACCCTGGTACCCTGGCACTTCCGTCCTTAGAGTGCACAAGCGTCGAGTAGCGTCGTGTCATCGATGAGGTAGCGCCAATATAGCGTCGACTAGCATCGGTTAGTGTCGATGATATGGTTATGTATATATATATATATGTATGCATCATGGCCATGGCCATCACCCGGTAGAGGGAAACATTTAGTGGACACTCCCCCTCTCCCCAGAGTTCGAAGTTGGCACGCGCGGGGAAGACTGCGGTCGAAGTGCAACTCATTTGACCCACCGCCAACATTGATCATTGACGGGGGACATCGACAGATGAATGCGGCATGAACGTGGCATGAATATACGTGTTGAGCTCAATGCCAGCACGCTACGTACGGGTTGCGTGTTGCGTGTCGGGGCACCTAAGCTACCCGAATAATCATGGCCCCTTCTTCTTATCTCCATGCGTCCCCCCTTCGCCCCCCTCGTCAGCGCTCGTGCCTCTGGCCATGATTTGCCAACCTCTCTCTTGGACGCCCCCGACGAGTGAGCGGTGGGCGCGCGGGCGCCCGGCGCGCCAGTGGGGCGGGTCAGGGGCTGCCAGTGGACTGCCGCGCCGCGGCCCCCCCAGCCATGCTCCCGTGTTGAGAAATTGCGGCGGGGGACTCGTGCCACGTTTCGACCTCCGGGGGTCTCGTGCCACGTTTCGACCTCCGGGGGTCCTCGCGGGTGGCCTGGGTCGGGTCTTGTGCCGGAGTTGCCCCGAGACAGCACCCGCCCCGCCCTGCCTTGGTGGTGCCAGGCACGGCCTTTCTTGCCCTCAGCCCCCTGTTCCGCTGGAAGCGCTGTGGAGGGTGACTGATGAGGGGGTCCGCAGGTGGTCGCGAGGCACTCGCCCAGCCTGTCAGCGCGGGACAAATTCGCGGGAGCCCTGGACCGTCAGTCAACCGCTCGGCTCAAATCGGCGGCGAGCCAGGGGGGGAAGTGAGAAGGAGAAGACCTTCCCAGGAGGCTCGGAAGTGACCCGGTCTTCTGAGAAGCTTCCGGAGCCTTTTCCGAAGTTACATAATTCTTCTCAGAAGGCGCGAGGGTTTCTGAGAAGTCCCGCCGCCCTCTGAGAAGGCCTCGTCTGCCTCACTTCCCCTTCGTTCGCCGCCGATAAGAGAATCAAGGGGCTATAAGTGGTAGCCCCAGTCTGTAACACATCTGTTAGGTACAGTTGCAAGGTTATTAACTCATAGCCGCGAGCGCCGATTCACGCCGCTTGAGACGAGAGTAATAATGATATGAATTGCGATTCTTATTTATTTATATGTTATATGAACCCGATTGAAGCTTCGCTTTTGCTATGAGCGCCGCGCGCTGAGAACACGCAGTGGTGCTTTGATGTTTTACTATGTCCCCGCTCATGATCACGATCGTGAAGTTTCCATGTGCACGCAGGAAGTTTCTATGACGGACGCTGCAAAGCGAGCCGTTCGCACTTATGGTGCGAGGTGGCAGAAGTTTCTGGAAGGTCCTTCGAAGGAACTCCAGAAACTCTGTGAAGGAGCTTGTGGACATCTTGACGGCACAGGTCTTGCGAAACAGGTTGGGAAGTTCTGACGGGAGCACGCTGGAGATTCAACCAGGTTTCTGCGAAGCGTCCTGCCGGAAGCTGGAACGAACTCTGGGGCTACCCTGCGCTGCGGGCGTTTCATCTGAAGCCCTCTCAGCTCTCAGGGAGCTCTCCGGGAATAATTAGAGTGCGAATGCGCCGTAATCATGGCTCAAACGGATTTTGTTGTTTTCTCGCACGGCGTAAGGACAAACGCCAAGCAATCTGATAATATCGAACTTGTCAAATCGGATACAGTGTCGATCAACCATGTATACGAGCAGCTAGGCGCCGCCGGCGTCGCATTGATTGAACGCTTTTGCAATGTAGCTGGTCGGGCACGCAGTGTGAGAACGGGGGAGGTACATAGCAAGTGCACCTTCGTGTGCATCGAGAATCGGTACGGAGGTGGAGTGATGCCCAGCGAAGTGCTGGATCAGGTTGCCGATATATTCAAGAATCGATTCGTCAATTCCGCCTCCATCAACCCCGCGTGCATGGATATTCCCCCCCCCAATCGACACGCCCGACTACTCTAGTAGCAAACAGCTGAATGCCACAATCATGTCGGACTTTGCAGGCCTGTTGCCCGTTCACGATCGCGATCCCATATTCGGCAGCCACGCGCGGTGGTCATTCCACTATAGGGCTGAGGTGCGTCAGTGCTGAAGCTCATCTGCCGCCAAAGACGGTTGAGCGGTTCGATCAGCAGACGGCGCGACAGTAAATTTTCAGTGAAGAGGCCGCGCGAAACACAGCCACATTACGCAAAGGCCTGCGACGAAGGCATGGACTCGAAAGCGTTTCGGCACCATTTCGCAAGTGGTAAGCAATGTAGCACAGGAAGCTGGCAGCGCTGGGTATTGTATTGCTTGGTGCGAGAGATGTCTTCACCTTGCGTTCAAGATCGCATCCACTGCGAACCGCCTCCGTAACAAAAATGACAGATAGGACTCGGAGAGGGTCGTTCGCGAGGTTAGTCCCGCGGTCTCCATCTTCCCTGATGAGATCGACGTAGCGTTCGCGAGAGGGTCGTCAGGTGGTCTCGCCAATCTTCTTCGATGAAAGGCGGGACTTCGCACAGCTGCTGACCATTCAGCGCGAGGCCATGGGCGCCAGGGCGAAGATTCTCGTTGACGCGCCGATCAAGAGAGGGAGGGAGGGGCGGCGACGTGTAAACTCGCCAGCGCGAAAGTCATGGCCGGCGCAAAAGCCACGGCGCGCGCGACTGGCAAGTGCGCCTGGGACAGCCAGCTGATGCTTTTTGGCCAGCTAACGCGTCCGCGCTGCCCGACGTCAGGAAGTCGACCATCGCTTTCCGTGCAGACGATTTCCTGCAGATGGCGCGAGACATCGCAGCGCGGGAGAAGGCGACGCCAGACACAATTGCATATCTTACCATCGCGGGGTTGACCAGTCTCCGGGTCGCACTCTTTTTCTTCAACAAGTCCGACGGGCGATTGGGCGGCTTCAGGGCCCTAGGTGAGATGCGCCGCATTTTTTGCAGGCCGTTGGCCACGCATGTGGGAGAGCATTCAGGGAGCTTGCGGGCGTGCAAGACGAAAACGCACATAGGAAACATGGCCAAGACGGCTGTTAGGTCGGGGGCGAAGGAGCGCAGCGCATGAGGCGCGGGCCGAACCAAACAGACGCGCTGTCGGAAAAACGGGCTTGAAGCCAGGCGTCACAGTCGACCTGGCGAAGGACGCCGGTGCACGAGTTTGTCGGCGTCAAAACAGGGCGAAGATGACGACCGAAAGGAGGCCCGCGGTCAAGGCGCGCGTGGATGATCTCGCCGATTGGCAGCTCTCTCTCTATATATATATACACATATATATACAATATATACAATATATACTCTATATATATTGTATATATACATACACGTACATATATATATATATATATAGCGCGCGCTGTGATGATGGACGGTGCAATCTGCGCGTCTGTCGCTACCCCAATCCTTTTTGTTTCTCTTGCCATGTGCGCCAGTCCTCCAGTCACCCGCTCTTTCTCTGTCTCTCTCTTTCTCTCTCTCTCTCTCTCTCCCTCTCTCTCTCTCTCTCTCTTTCTCCCGTCAATATCCCTCGCACCCGCTGGCTTTCTATTCACCCTTTCTCCCTGTCTCCGTCTTGCCCTCCCCCTCTGTCGTTATCGCCCTAGCGCAGGCCTCTTGGGGGTCGTGGGTGGCCTGGGGGCCTGCCGGCGGTGTCGGGGGTCATCTTAAAGGCGGGAGGCTCGAAATATCCGTTCGCGTTCCCCTTTTTAAGGAGAATCCCCGGGGCCCTCCAACGCCGACACCGGGCGATCTTAGCAGCCTATTAGGCCACCCTTGCGCGTCGGAGGCCCAAAAAGGCGACGACGCTAAATTCTTCCTAAATCCAAAAGGAACCAGCGATTCGTGCGCATTGGGGGGCCTCTTCGGGCGCCTTTGGGGCCCCTGCGGCCGCGTTGAGACCACGTTGGTTGTCTTGGAACGCCGCTGGGCCTCCGCAGGGCCCGTTTGGGCCGTCTCGGAAATTTCTCGGGGCCCTCTTGGCTTGTTGTGGTGCCGTCTTGTCACCAGCAAAGAGGCGCGCGCCACGCCGCGGGAGCTCCGGTAACTTCGGGTCGTGGCCCCTCACCGTTGAATTCCCCAGACTGAGGGCGGGGCGGGCCCAAAGAGACACGAGTCCACTCCAACGCGGACCTCGCAACGCGGTGGCGGATGTTCGCCAGCGTGAGATCCAAACAGTGAGTTCTTGCATTGCGGATGTGTGAACCACGGGGTGTATGTCTTTGCGGCGCGAGCTAACTTTGACCGTCTTGAAGTAGACAGCCCCGCTGCTCGCGCAAACAGTCGGCACTCTCGCCCGCGACCTGTTCTGCAAAATCCATTCGGCCACTTGTTTGGTTCCTGAATGGATTTCGCTAGCGTGATTCCACGGCCTCGCTGCGGCACGCGCGCTCGCGCGCAGATCGGCCAGCTCGCTTGGAACGATTGACGCGGCCGTGATGGCATTTAACCATTCGCCAGTGGCGGCTTCCCAACGCGTCTCAAAGGTCGCGCTGGCGCGCGGGCTCTTCAACACTGGTCGGGGGGTCGGGCGGGCGCGATATCATGATGACGGTGGCAACGGCGGCAACGATGCGATCGCCGATGGTGACGATTGCGACGCGAAGGCGATGGTGGAGACGACGATGGCGACGTTGATGTGTCCACATCTCGGTGACGAAGGTGATTGTGCTAGTCGTGGCGGCAGTGGCGGCGATTGGCGATGACGAAAGCGGCGGTGGCGCGATGGAGATATGAAAGGGCGAAGAAGAAAATTATCCCAGTGCGACCCTACCTAGGAGTTGGAGCCCCCAGGAGAGCAGCATTAGTAGTAACAGTAAAGCTAAGCTAAAGCTAAGCTAACGCTAAGCTAAACCTGAACTAAAGCTAAACTAAAGCTAAGCTAAGGCTAAGCTAAAGCTAAGCTGAAGCTAAGCTGAAGCTAAGCTAAAGCTAAGCTAAGGCTAAGCTAAGGCTAGGCCGAAGCTAAGCTAAAGCTAAGCTAAAGCTAAGCTAAAGCTAAGCAAAAGCTAAGCTAAAGCTAAGCTAAAGCTAAGGTAAAACTAAGCTAAGGCTAAGCTAAAGCTAAGCTAACGCTAAGCTAAAGCTGAGCTAAATCTAAGCTAAAGCTAAGCTAAAGCTAAGCTAAAGCTAAGCTAAAGCTAAGCTAATGCCATGCTTTAGCTAAGCTAAGCTAAAGCTGAAGCTAAAGCTAAAGCTAAAGCTCCCAGGGGACTGGGGGAACCGCGGGGCGGATCCTGGGGGAACCGCCCGGGGCCTGTTACACTGCCCAGCCCCTTTCAGCTCACAGGGTAAGAACCCTTCTACGCAGAGCCTAGGTAGGGAACACATACACAGAAACATAAGACACGTAATACTTGCGCGAAGAACGTCTACGACATTGGCATGTGTTTGAAAGTTCGGAAGAGTTCCTATATATAAGGATGAACATACTGCGATGTGTCCCAAAAAAGCAACGGTCTTGCAAGTACCTCGACATGAACATCCCGCACGGGCGCCCCGAATCGCGAAGAGAAAAGCGAAAGCCGCGCGATGCGCAGACACGGAATGTGTAGCGCCGTTCGAGGAGGACGCGGACGTGGCGGCTTCGCAGGAGGGCGCGAGGCGACGCGTCGAGCGACCACGCCGCAAATGCGCGAACCAGAGTGGGGAGCGCGGGGGGGGGCCAACACAGAAGCGGCGAGCGGGGTTTTGCTCACGGAAGCGGAGCAGCTGGCGCAGTGCTATTGAAGACAAGCGGAGAGGCAGAACGCAAACGGTGTTTTGCGCGGACTGCCATGGAACACGCGGGACGGCGCAAGCGGTGGCGGATGTGGGGAGGCGCATGTTGCGGAAATAGATGCACGCGGCATGCAGCACAATTTCCCCGCGGCCAGAGCACAGAAGCTTTGAACAAGACCTGGAGTGCGTCGGCGGGGGAAGCAGCAGCCTGCCCCGAATGTCGGGCACTCGGTTCCACCCGTCGCGCGAAGGAGCGCGCAAGGAAAACATGCCGAAGACCGTTTGCGGGTGAGGCGGGTTGCGACTGGTCCTTCACCAGAGGAACGTTCGCGTCGCAGTCATGGCCGTGCGTGCGGGGACGGAAATGAACCGCCGAAGTCGCCAGCGATTGCGTGGCAAGCGCGCTGACGCATGTCAAAGCGCAGAAGTGTAAGGCATCTCGTGCATCTGTGTCGAGTGTAAGCCGCCCGCCTGGAAGGATCAGCAATCAGATGGCAGAGGAAGAGGAACATGTGGAGGAACATTGTGGGAGAGGAAGATGATGAGGATTGATAGCGAGAGAGATACAGTGGATGTTTTGGCTGGGGGAATGAAGTTCATGGGGGGGCGAGGAGGAGTAGGAGACGGAGGAGGGCGAGGAGGAACACGAAAGGGATAACGAATAATGGAAAAGGATCTTGAAGGGGAGGAGGGAGCAGAAGGACGATTAGATATGACGAGAAAGAGGTGTTGAAGTGAGGAGGAGAAAAACTTGATTAGGCAAGACTGATGATGGTGTGGAAGTGGACGAGGGCTGAGGAAGAAGATCAGGATGAGGGCGGGACGGGGAGGGGGAGATGGAGGAGCAGGCAGAGGTGTAAAGAGATGCGTGTGCCGACGATGTTAGACGAGCGAGTCTAGCCCTCATGGAGCCTCGTAGGGGCTTCAGGAAACCTCCGGGTGGCTTTTTAGCGATCTTTGGGGAACCTGGGTTTCGTTGAGCTTCGTCGTGGTTTCGCGAGGCTCATTGGGGACACATTTGAAGCTTACTGGGGCTTTCGGGGGCCTCTTCTGATTTTCTTTGTGGCCTCTTGGTGACCTACCAGGTGCCTCTTGGAGGGCATGGGGGCTGTTGTGGACGATTTGTGAGGGCCCTTGGCGCCTGTCGGATCCTATCGAGGGCCTCGTGAGCCGTCGTACACACTCCGAAGACGAAGAATGCGGGTGTGTGACACATGACGTCAAGCATACAAATTTCGATACATGGTCCCTCCGTGGCAGCTCTTGGGAGCCGTCCTGGAGCTCTATTGAGGTGTCTTGGGGGCCTCCATGGCCGTCCTGAACTAGGCCGTATTGAGCAGTCTTCCTGGCCAGTTGGATTGGGGCCTCTTGAGGTTGTCTTGGGTTCCCGGACCCCTCTGGGTGAGCTCGCACCTGGGCGATTTGGGTCCAACCCCTTCCCTTTTCCCCTCACACTCCCTTAAAGGAGAGATGTTGGATCTAGCGGGGGACAATTATAGGAGGGAGAGCAATCTCAGGCGCCTAGTGACGCCAACCGGGCCCGCGGAGTATGTGAGTCATTGGCCACGTTTGTGTATACCCCATCGTGCGGGTATGTTGTTTCAAATTATGGTTTGCATGTTTGCGCACATGGGCACACAACCGCGTACCTAGGTGATTTGAGAATCCACGGCGGCTGGGTTCTTGCGCGCGCCATGTGATTGATGCTGTCGATTGCCAGCCAGTCTGCGCCGATTTGCAATCACCGTGTGCTCCAAATTCGTCGCGCAGCGGCTTCTGTTGGTTTGCGTGCTCACTATTGCATGCGATTGCAGTCACAGCCCCCGTTGCCGATCATGGTCCGCACAGGTGGTAGAATTGAACAGAAACAGACCTGATCGGCACCGGAAACAGCTCTTTCTGCCCAAAGCCGCGGGATGTTGGTCGCAGTCGTTGTGATCTCGCATTGCCGCCATCGCCCTCAGAACAAAGGCGTTGTCAACGATTGTTTCATCTTTGCAGCCGTCGCTATCGCCAACGTCTTTACCACCAGCCTTGCACTACATCGTTGTCAACTGTCTTCCCCGCGCAACCCTCGCGCGCCACGGCTCTCAGCGTTTGCAGCATCGGCTTGCCGCGGCCCCAAGCCAGTCGTTTCCAATTGCAGGCGAGCGGGACAACGGGGAAGGGGAAGGGAGGTGATGCCGGGAGGGAAGGTTTCGGGAGGGGGCGGATCTAGGTCGGCGGCGAGCGAGGGGGGGGAAGTGAGAAGGAAAAGGCCTTCTCAGAAGGTTCGGAAGTCCCCCGGCCTCCTGAGAAGTTTTTTAGGCCTTCCCCGAAGACAACATTTCAGAAGGCCGGCGGGCTTCTGAGAAGTCCCGTCGCTTTCTGAGAAGGTTTTCTCCTGTCGGAGTAGATGGGGGCGGAGGATCGCGCCGCATCGCCGATGCATCGGCGATGTGGCTCGATACGAAGCCCGATTGCCTTCACGCGGACGTCGCCGATGCACCGCCGACGTCGACGATGCATCGTTGGTGCATCGCCGATGCATCTCCGATGCATCACCGATGCCTCGCCGATGCATCGGCGATGCGGCGCGATCCTCCGACCTTACCTACTCCGACCCGTCCAGGAGGCCTCTGTTGTCATTTCCCCCCCTCGCTCGCCGCCGAGAAGGGGATGGGGAGGGGGGGCGGGGTGAAGGCGAGGGAGGGAGCGGAGGTGCACAACGCCTGCGGGCGAGGGCACGGGCCGAGGCCTTCTCCCCAGGAGTCGCCCTCCTCCTCCTCCTGCTCCTCCCCCTGCTCCTCCTCCTCTCCCTCCTCCTCCTCCTCTGCCTCCTGCTCACTCCCTCACTCACTCACTCACGGCGGGTTCGGTTTAGTACCTGAAGCCGCCCCCCGCCTTGCCCCCCCGTTGTAGGGAGGCAGGGCCGCTCTTTAAAGGTGGCACCATCAACCGAAAGGGGGGTCTACCCAAGGAGGAGAGGGAGACACGCTGAAGGGGACGACACGGGAGGACAGCAACAAGAGGGGGAGCGGACAGGGGAGGGCAGCAGGCACGACGAGGCAAGAGGAGACGAGGGAGAGGTCCAAGCGATTCCCCGACCCCCCCCGAGCGCCCCCCCACAGAAGTGCGGGAGCGCAGGGCAGAGAGTAGACGGCGGTATGACATGGGGGTGCGCTAGAGGGGATCGGTCAAAAGCTGGGGCCTATGTCTAAATGCTGTAATTGCCCCTACGCCCGAGTCCTCTCCGTCTCTGCCCTCCCCTCTCTGTTCTCCCACCTGTCCTGACCTGTCTAGTCCTCAGAGGTAGCCTAAGAGATAGTTGTCGTCGCAGTCGGGCTCACGAGAAGGGATACTTGAAATCGGAGCAGATGAGGTCGGAGGAGTCGGAAGCGAAGCTGATGCGCATGACACGCGGAGGTGGATGCCGATGAGGTCATCCGCGGGAGCTGGAGTAGGTGGAGTGTTCGGGGTCGGAGGTGTGTAGCCTTTGGCGACTGGTGATGAAGTGGGCAGTAGTACTTGTGGTCGGCGTCGGGCGCGTTGGCACCTCGTGCGGCTTCGCACAGTGGCGAGGGTGGCTATCGCCAGCGATTAGGGGCGTAGTTGGTGACGTAGTCGTTGAGTTTGTCGACGAATTGGTGGTCAAAATCGTTGGCCGCGGCGATCTCCTTCTGAGTTTGTACGACCGTATTGTACCTGGCCTGTGGTTCCCCTGCCATTGTGGTGAGTGTGTCGAGCTTGTCCATGATGTCGTGGCAGTGGGATCGGTATTCGGTGATGATGTCTGCGACCAGGGCCTGTCTGCTGCTTCGTATGCTGCTGGATTGGGTGATGGTCCCACGTGCCCAAAGCTAGCTGTTGCTGTTGAAGGACATGTTGAGTATTGTGACCTCGCCGCCCTCGTTGACAGTGATGGTGCCGTGGGCAAGGGAGTCCTCGAGCTTGGTGTGGTAAGGGTAGCGTATGGTGGCTCCCATAGGGAAAATGATTGTGTCGGGATTTACCTTCTCCTGGGTGATCGTCGTATCTGGGAACCAACCAGTGGGCTTTTTGGGCTCCACTTGTATCGTGGGTGGTTGGTTGTCGTTCGTGCTGGGCGTAGTAATGCTTGGCGTAGGGTCGCAGGTGTTGGATGCAGTGATACGCACGTGTTGTAATCCTGCTGTGGGTGCTCCCAGCTCGTTGCTCGTACCGTCGCGGTCGGTCTTGTCTTTTGCGTGTACTGTGTTCTCTTTTTTGATGGTCGATATGGTGGGTGGAGCTTTGAGTCCTGCTGGCTTGGGGTCTGGGTTGAGAGATTTGGTGCGCCGGGCTGGGTGTCGCGGGCGAAGGTGCGGTTGCTGTCATTGTGTTTGTCATTGTACTGCCGCTGCTGGTAGGCATGGTCGTGCGAGTTATTTGGGCTGTATTGTCGGTTTCAGACGTCGATGCAGGTTGCTCTGTATGGGTCGCTTATCCTTATGAGGTCGGCGCGCGCTTCGGGAGTATCTCGATGTGAATCTCGCGCTCGAAGATGCCGTGGCCGTCGCATGGTGCAATTATGGTTTGTGACTACGTATCTGCTTGATGCGATGGAGGATGTGGCACGTGCGCGGAGGGTGAGGGGCATGGCTCACGCCTCGGTGCGACAACGAACAAGTTGTCGCCGAAGATGATGAAAAGGCTTGTTGGCTTGGATGATCTGGAAGTGGGAGAAGAAGTGGCCTGGTGCTTGCTCGCTGTACCATGGACTTGCTCGGCCGACCCATTCGTGGAAGCTTGGTTCCCGCAGGTAGTCGGTCCGCATCTTTGCGAGTAAGTCGTGGATGTTGAGTGTCACGGCTTTGTCAACCTGCTCGCGCATGGCTGGATGTTCTGGCATTGGGGAGGGTGTTCGGTGAGGAATGGGGGGTATATGGGCCTCAGGCTGTGGTAACAGCAGCCGTCCCTGTTGATGCTGAAGGCCTCGATCTTCTTGTTGGTGAGTGCCCGAGTACAGCAAGGCTCGTAGTTGGGGTCGCCTGGGAACTTCCACTGGATGGCGCCGGTGTCCTTGTAGTGATAAAAGGCGAGGCTTCTCGTTACGTCGGCGTGTGCGGTCCAGCCAGGAGGTAGTCTCCCATGGTGGAATTGGTCGGGTGGGAGCGTCGCCGTGCTATAGCGTTGGTGGGTCGCTGGGGCTGCGGAAGCTGCGGCTGGCCCCTTGCGTCGCTGTGGTAATTTGCATGGGGCTTCTGCCTGGTGGTAGGTCAGGTGGCGGGGGCGACCGGTTCGGAATCGGAATATTTTGGCTTGATGATACAGGAGTTGGACAGCGTTCGGTTCAGGGGTTGGTATGGTTTAGTGGGGTTGTGGAGTGGATCGCCACTGAATGAGCTGTAGGCCAGCGTGAGTGGTAGTCGTGCGCGCTGGGCGCTGTGCTTGTTGTGGTCGAGCTTCTGGGAATGCCGTGTTCCAATCGGGGAAGTTGCTGTGGTCCAGTTGATGGGCTCAAGGCTTGCGTTGCGTAGTTTGTGGCAGTAGTGAAGCAGGTGAGGTGCACTGTGGCTCTCCTCGTCGTCGATGAGATACTGTCTTGCTTTGTAGGCCTCGTTGCCGGATAACTTGTCGATTTCGGTGACCTTTATCAGCATAATGCTGCCACGTATGATTCCGGTAGGTTGCTTGTACTCGGGTGCGTCGTAATCAGGTCGCTGTCTAGTCTCGGTGGGAGCATCCCCATCGGGGGTGAACTCCACGTGAAGGACAATGATCTCCCGCTTGGTGGCCTCGGCGTGGACGCTGGTAGTTCCGTCGGCTCTTGTTGTGCAGGTTTCCGAAGTGGTAGTGACCTCCTGCAGTACTTGTGCTGGGTATTCGATGAGGGCGTTGCCAATTATGGCGGGCCATTTGGGCAGGTCACTGATTGGCGCGCTCAGCTCGAGGATCGTAACGTGATCGATGTCCCTCGTTGGTAATGTTGGCGCACGGTATGTTCCCGTCCATGCCAATTGCAGAATGGCGTCCCTTTGGTGGTATAGATAGATTGGTACTCGTTGTCCTCTCGGGTCGGTCTCGTCGCAACGTAGTCCACCTATTGTTTGTGGCGTAATGCGGTGGCGACCGATGGGCAATGTGTACTTATCCGTATACGGGTGTAGTTCTCTTCTTCCGCGGGTTTCAATGATGTCTCTTGCGCATGTCGCAAGCATCCCTATCTCGGAGGTCGGATGCAGGGTGCCGTGGACGTCGGTGATCGCAACGATGTAGATTTTCTGGCTAGATCGCTCGATGTTGTTGAGGATGGCTTTTCGTCTTACCTCTTCGAAGTTTTTGCGTTTTCCCATGCCCTTCTTTCAAGAGATGGGAGGGTCTGTAGATTGGTGAATGGCCCTCGTCGTTGGTGAATGGTCCACGGTGGTGCTTGGAGCTGCAGTGGGTCCGTGCGTGCTTGCAAGTGACAGGATGTCCTGCCATTCCAAGATGTGGACGGGTATCTTCTTGGGATCGCGATCGTTAGCAGCGTATTCTGGTGTGCTGTACTTTGTGGCCGAGCAGTAGTGCGAGCAGTTGTCAGGTCTGTCCGTCCAATGGTCTGCGTCGGTCCACATCTCGTTGTTGGAGTGGACCAGCACGCTGTCGCAAACGGTGTCCCAGCTCTCCTTGACCTCGTCCTTCCAGTAGTTCCCCGTGTGCGGCGAGGTAGGCGATGGCGATGTGGTGACGGGAAGCTGTTCGCACAAATCCGCCCTTCGTTGCAGCGGGGACGTACAGTGCCTTTTGTTTAATACATGCTCCGCGTTCGGATCATGTATAAAAAATGCAGGGATTCAGTATTCAAAACAACGATGAATTCATGCATACATTTATTCATACATTGAGCATGTATTAGAAATCCTATGTTTGTTTTGAAATCCTATGTACCAAAAATTCTTTACGCTTCGCGTATCCCCACCAGCCCATCTCACAGCAGCAACTCTTGCGAAGCATGCCGACAGTCGTGTTTTTCAGGCGTGTGTCCGCTTGGCCCCGCATATCTCCCTTGTTCCTCGTTCCTCCCGCCTCCTTGTACATCCTCCTTGTGGGGGGAGCGGGAGAAGGACGAGGCGGAGGAGGAGGGAGAGAAAGCGCTCCTCGTGATTTGAGTCGTTTGGGGTTTCTCGTCCTGGTGTGAGTCGTTCGGGCCCTTCTTCCTGGTGTGAGTCGTTCGGGCTCTTCGTGGTGTGAGTCGTTCGGGCTCTTCGTCCTGGTGTGAGTCGTTCGGGCTTCTCGTGGTGTGAGTTGTTCGGGCCCCTCATCCTGGTGTGAGTCGGTCGGGCCCCTCCTCCTGGTGTAACTCGTTCGGGCTTCCTCGTGGTGTGAGTCGTTGGGGGCCCGCGTCGTGGTGTGAGTCGTTCGGGCTCCTCGTGGTGTGAGTAGTTCGGGCGCCTCGTCCTGGTGTGAGTCGTTGGGGCCCTTCCTCGTGGTGTGAGTCCTTCGGGCTCTTCGTGGTGTGAGTCGTTGGGGCCCCACGGCGTGGTGTGAGTCGTTCGGGCTCCTCGTGGGGCCTCTGGGGAGCCTCTTGGAGCCTCTCGGGGCCTCTGGGGCGTCTCTTGGGGGCCTCTTGGGGGCCTCTTGGGAGCCTCTTGGAGCTTCTTGGGGCCTCATGGGGGCCTCTTGGGAGCCTCTTGGTGACCTCTTGGGGCCTCTTGGGGGCCTCTTGGGGGCCTCTTGGGAGCCTCCTGGAGGCCTCTTGGGGTCATCTTGGAGCCTCTTGCGACCTCCTCAGAAGCGGAAGTGAGCCTAACCCCCTGAGAAGGAGAAAATGACGCCACAACCTCCGTAAAATCAATAATTTTGCTATGAAGGACGATGAGCGCGGCCCCCTCAGAAGGCCACAAAGGGGCCAAAACCGTAGTAAAATCAATGTTTTTGGCTTCAAAGACGAGTTGAGGGACCAAACGGTCTCCCCCCCTCGGGACCAGAATCCTCGTGAGGGTCGTCGTTTTTTGGCCCTCCCAGGAGTCGAAAAAGACCCCCCTGACACCACTCGGCCCGCCCTCTCCAGGTCCAGGGGAGGGGGTAGGGGGAGGGGTAAACCCCTCCCCGAAGGGGAAGATAGGGGGTTAGGGGGTTGAGAACAGAGAGAGCTCGCTAAACCACTCACGCCCAAAGGGCTGGTGGGATTGCCCTGTAAGTTGTTCGCACAAGTCCGCCCTTCGTTGCAGCGGTGACGTAGAGACGTAGCCCAGGTCGGGTTAGACGTGCGCATCGTGGCGTGCGAGCGCGCCGGATGTGCGAATGCTTTGTGGTGGCCGTACACTGCCTGAGCGCGCAGTAGTTCCGTGTGGCTCGGCTCGGGGGTCTCTTGGCGTGTAGAAGAGCGTTTTCTTGTTGTCAAGGGATGGGGGGGGAAGGGGAGCAGGGAACAAGCGAGACATGGATGCTGTGAGCACAATAGAATTACACATGCACGCAAATTCGGCCCAGGTTACTTTCGCGATATATAGATATACACATGCACAACACAACATGCGAGATGCACTCATCCTGCAGAGACGGGAGACCACGATGGGCCGGAATCACTCCTACCCGGCCAGCGAGCATATGTGATTGGTAGCCCTTGCTGTTCGACATGAGGGTAGGCATTCCCTCTTGTTGGTGCTCTGGTGGGGCCTCGCTCCATGTCTTACGCGGGGCTGCGTTGATGGTTGCGACTCGTTGTTGGTCAGCGTGGTCAAGGTACTTCACTCCGTTGGCGCAGTGGAGTTTGGCCTCGTTGAGGTCGATGAACTTCGGTAGTTTGCCAACGACTTCTGCGGATATCCAGGTGTCTTCGTCTTGACATTCTGGATGTAGGGTGATGCGCTGAGGGCGGAGATCCAGCGGAGGCTTCATGGCGCACTGCACTTGGCAATGGGGCTCGCCAGGGGCGCGCTGGTCAGCTCGGGATAAGCTCTTGAGCCGAAGTTGGGCTACGGTTGGTGAGATGTGCATTGGTGTTTGCTGGTGATGCGGTGAGAGGTGGCATCTTTTTTACAGGGTGGGCGATCGGGTGCCACGGTGAGGCGTGCCAGAACTAATGTTGAGGTAAAAGTCTGTATCCTAAGCAATGCACCGCCGTGGCCCGCGTTGCGGGGTGGCCACCGCCCGTCGGGGTCATCCTGCTGTGCTTCATAGCCGCCTGTGAAAGTTAAGCATGTAGTCGTTTCCTCTCTGGAAGTCGTAGCACGGGGCCACTGGGATGTAGAATTCCGCGATGTCGTGTTCCATGTCCCAGAGCGTTCGGTCTTGTGGTTGTGTCCATATGTGGTGGATTGCATCGATGGTGGCGTGATCTAGTAGTCAACACATCTCGGTGGCGCATGTCTTGGCGGCGGCGCTCATCCGAGAGCCGTCAGGGCTCAGTCCAGTTAAACGGGGGTGGTAGCCTATACCGTGGTTGCATCTTCCGTGGTTTGGGAGTCGTGTTTTCGCCCGTCGCACTTCTTGCACCTGTATTGTGAGGAGCGCGGTAGGTTTCACAGCTATCTGTCCAGTCATGCATTGGCCGACAGTGATGACATCCACCCCGTCAATTCCTTTCAGGTGTGTTAGCTCTGCTAGTAGCCCGCTGCTTGCTGCGTCACGCTCATCGTTGAGTGCGGCGGGGTGCTCCATGGTCATGGGGACCTTCGCGTTGATGCATATGCACGCGAAGAGGATGGTGATGTGCAGTAGCTGGCTGCCGCTGTGTATTTGATCGAGCTCCCGTAGTGGCAGATGTTGTAGTCCTTTGTAGTCGCCATGGCTGTTGTCGTCGTAAGTAGTCCACATTGCGATGCCGCGCGGCGCTCCATGTCTCGCAGGGTGGTCCTGCTATGATCGCGGTGACGCGACCGCGTAGGAGTTGGTCCCATCTAGTGAGACCTCCCATGATTTCGTCGTGGGTGATGCCGATGGAAAGTTTTATGATGCTGTTGTCGTTGGGGCTGGGGAACTCTATCCGTTGTTGTACATCACCTCTGCGTCTGTGCCCACTGTAGAAGTGTAAATTAACCTGTCTCGAAGTTCCTGTGGGTCTTAGTATGGGCGTAGGGTCGGGGCTTGATTCCCGTGGTGCTGTAGCAGGTATCGGTAGCTCTCTTGTAGCCTCGTGGTCCTTGACGTACAACGGCAGGATGTCCGTTTTGTAGTTTGCGATGTGGGCGTGGGGTGGAGGTAGTCCCGCCTTGATGTTGGCTTTCTGCTCGTCGCGTATGGCCACCCTGTTCGCTTCTATGGTTGCCTCGTCATGCCTGTCTGTGTCGCGTTTTCATGGTGCTGCGCATGCGGTGCATGCTAGTAAGTGTTTGACGAGTCGTCCAAAAGTGTGGTATTCGTTGGTGCATGTCAGGCATCTCTCCTCTTCCGCCTCCTCCTGCATTTCCCAGATGTGCCGTTTGGGATCCTTCCGTGCCTCTGGCCCGTGGATTCGGCACGTCGGTTGGTGGACGTCCCAAGGTGAATTGGCGCGTGGGGGCCAGTCGGGGCAGGAAGTTTGCCAGTCGTCGGTGGCGGCCAAGAGGGGGGTTGATGACCAGGAAGGGTGGATATCATGGCGGGGCCATGATATCTCCCCAGATTTCATGCGTCTCCGGCCCCCCTCCTGGGCCGCGCATATGCCGCCGGCCATGATCTGCGCCACCCTCTCTTGGACGCCATTTGTGAATATGTTTGATTAGTTTGAATTTTTCCTTCAAAATCCGCCTGTAGGAGGACATGCCCGACCTCAGGCTTGTACGTCCTTGTTTTTTCTCGAAGCGCATATCGGAGTGATGGGGCTCCCGTTCACGCGAGCTCGTTTCAGGGCGTACACATGTGGTCTGCCTCTGGGGGGCAAGCGCCGTTGATGTGATGCTAGCCAGGGTGGCTAGGAGGGGAGGGTGCGCACTGCTGAGGAACATAGTTCCCAAAGCAGTGATTGCACGTAAGGGGTTCTCATGTCTTTTCTAAGGAACTGGGCCTGCCCGTCGGTATAGCGGCTATGTGGTCGTCCCTGCCGCCCCGTCGTTCTGGGCTTGTCCGTCGGTCTAGCGGCCTCGCCGCCTCGTCGCCGTCTGGGCCTGCGTTACGTTGCATTGTGTTGCGTTCTGCTGCATTGCTGTACATTGCCTTCTTTGCGTTGTGCTGCATCGATTTGCAGTGCTATGCCGTGCTTTGCACGGCGTTGCTTTGCATTGCTTGGCAGTGCTTTGCACTGCTTCTCATTGCTTTGCATTGCTGTGCCTTGCTTGGCATTGGCTTGCATTGCGTTGCATCGCTTCGCACCACATAGGTTGCACCTTATGGACTGCACCATCTAGATTGCACGACGTCGATTGCATCAACTAGATGCGCTGCGCGGATTGCACATGTCTAGTGCATGCTGACATGCAGTTGTGTATACAAACAGTTGTTATATATATACATCTATATAATAGGTCTGCATGCGCACACGTGTATGTGAATACACATATGTGCACCTGTATCACAGGCGTCCAAAACGAATCACCGCCCTCCACTGCACATTTGGACACGCCTATTTGTTCAAACGTTGGGCCAAAGTGTGGCCAAACCACTGGATAATGTGATGCCCCAGCCGTTGTGGGCGCCCTTGTGGGAGCGCAGGGGAGGAAGACGGAGAGGAGGACGATAAGGAGAGGAAGGGCAACGAGGAGGAGGAGGAGGAGCAGGAGGAGGAGGAGGGGGAAGAAAAGGATGCCCCTTGGAGCCTCCTGGAGGCTTCCTGAGGGCCTCTTGGGTACTTGAGGGCCCCCTGGGGGCCTCCTGGGACCTCTTGGGGAACATGCTGCCATACACCGAGAAGCCATCGAACGGCCTTTTGCTTTTCAGTGATGTAGACCTCTCGGTCCGTAGACGTGTTAGCTAAAGCTACAGGGTTCAAGAAAGGACGGCATCGTAGCCCGCCGCTCCGGAGTCGTCCTCTCGGGCTTCGCACTGGCACTTCGCCAGGCCGTGCACGGACACCAGCGAAGAGGCTGCAGGATGTAGAGGTTGGCTTCATTCGCTGGAAGACGAGGCGAGAGTTTGTCGAACTGGTTGGGCCGCTGATTGCATCCTGGATGCTCCAGAAAGGGCTTAGCGTTCGAAATCTCGAGAAGTGAACGTCTCTTCTTCCACGGAAGGCTGGCGCAAGAGGGGGGAAGTACGATGGGGGTGGCTCTCAATAGCAAGTCGGCCATTATGCGGTAGATCTTGCCATGTTGGAAGCAATCTTGAGTTATGTGGGGCCTTCTTGGAGCCATCTTGAGTCAAATCTAAGCCCTCTCCCGAAGCAGCGAAGGAGGTTGGAGGAGCGAAATCGCTAAATCACCCACGCCGAAACAGGGCTGGTGGGATTGATATTATGTGCACCCGAGTAGAAAGTTCTTAGCCGTGTAGCGCATGGCGGGACGCCAAGTTTCAAAAGAGCAAGCTTAATGTTTGGGATTTACGTTTCAGCTCATGAGTTCCGTTTTGTTCGCTGCTAGAGTTTGAACTCTGGATGCTAGAGCTTCAGTCTAGGACTCCGCGTGCGAGACTAGCGTGATTGGCTGAGATTCAGGAAGGGCTGAAGCGCACACGCTGGCGACTACGACATGTTTGCATTCTAGTTTTTTGTTCCATTGCAGTTTGTTTGGCGCTGGAGTGGCGCTTTTGGAGCTTGATCGTGAATTCTGCGTGCGAGCCCAGCGTGGTTTAGAGTAGATCAGGAGGGGGTGAAGCGCACACGCCGTCGAATTTCAGGAGGGGTTGAAGCGCACACGCTGGCGTCTCCGACGACACCAAACATTTGTTTTGCATTTCAGTTATGTTTGCATGGCATAGTTGCGCTTTAGTGGCGCTGCTGGAGCTTGAGCTTGAATTTCGCGTGTGATCCCAGCGTGTTCGGGAAGGTTCTGTAGGGTTGAAGCGCACACGCTGGCGACTACCAGGTAAACACATGTGTTTGAAATGCAGCTTGTTTTGCATTACAGATTCTTGTTCATTGCATTTCTGTTGCACTGTAGTGGCGCTGCTGGAGCTGAATCTTAAACTCCGCGTGCGAGCCCAGCGTGGCTCCTGGAGGTGCAGGAGGGGTGGAAACGCACACGCCGGCGACGACGACGGCACACAAACAGTTTTCGTTAGCATTGCAGTGATTAGCAGGGGTTCATGGAAAAGGCGCTCCTTTGCAAGTACGTCGGCTTCGGCACCGCCTGGTCCCGAGGCTTTGCCTCCTCCTGGCCTCGTTCTGAGGCTGCGCCCCCCTTTTTCTCCCCTATCTCTGGTTAATTCAAGCTTCGCGCGGCCCGCTTAGCTTTGATCGGAAGAGGTGTGCTCTCGACCTGCGAATCGAAAATTGTTCGCATGGCTGTTTTTTGCATTGCAGTTTTCGTTGCTCTGTACTGGCGCCGCTGGAGCTTGAGCTTCCATTCCGAGTGCGGGCCCAGCGAAGTTTGCGGAGGTGCAGGAGGGGTTGAAGCGCACACGCCAGCGACTACGACCACACGAGTACAGTTGTATTGTTGTGTTGCATTCTGGTTGTGCTGTAGTAGCGCTGCTGGAGCTTGACTTTAGGATTCCGCGTGCGAGTCCAGCATGGTTGGGGGAGATCCAGGGGGAGTTGAAACGCACACGCTGACGACTGGTAGATCGGTGTAGCATCGTTGCTAGAGCTTGAGCTTAGGATGGCCTGGCTGGTCTGGCTCATCTGGCTGGTCTGGCCGGTGTCTGAGTAGCCTGACCAATTTGGTTGGTGTTTGAGTAGACGAGTGTCGTGTCTGGGTTGCCACAACACTTAGTTGTTGCGTTGCACTTATTTTTTATCCGTAAGGACTTCGCCCCCTGCCGCCGGCCCCCTCTCTCGGAGAATGGGCCATGGAAGAGCTAAGTCATGAGGCCTTGGCGCTGTCGTGAAGCAGTATCGAAACTTCATGCGAAGCCGATTCGCAATCAGCAAAACCAACTGATCACAAGAGGGGTTACCACACCTGGCGATTGGTAAGACGTGTATGGTTTACGGGCTTGGTTACCACACCTTGCGATTAAAGGGCCGAGGGAGTTCTCGCAGTTTGGGTTACCACGCCTTGCGATGGATGTGCGTGAAGGGTGGCACCGAATTTCAGAAATGTGGCAAATCCCCTGTGTTTTTGGACCCTGACCCCGCGGATCTGCGTGAGGGGTGGCACCGAATTTCAGAAATGTGGCAAATCCCATGTGTTTTTGGACCCTGACCCCGCGGATCTGCGTGAGGGGTGGCACCGAATTTCAGAAATGTGGCAAATCCCATGTGTTTTTGGACCCTGACCCCGCGGATCTGCGTGAGGGGTGGCACCGAATTTCAGAAATGTGGCAAATCCCATGTGTTTTTGGACCCTGACCCCGCGGATCTGCGTGAGGGGTGGCACCGAATTTCAGAAATGTGGCAAATCCCATGTGTTTTTGGACCCTGACCCCGCGGATCTGCGTGAGGGGTGGCACCGAATTTCAGAAATGTGGCAAATCCCATGTGTTTTTGGACCCTGACCCCGCGGATCTGCGTGAGGGGTGGCACCGAATTTCAGAAATGTGGCAAATCCCATGTGTTTTTGGACCCTGACCCCGCGGATCTGCGTGAGGGGTGGCACCGAATTTCAGAAATGTGGCAAATCCCATGTGTTTTTGGACCCTGACCCCGCGGATCTGCGTGAGGGGTGGCACCGAATTTCAGAAATGTGGCAAATCCCATGTGTTTTTGGACCCTGACCCCGCGGATCTGCGTGAGGGGTGGCACCGAATTTCAGAAATGTGGCAAATCCCATGTGTTTTTGGACCCTGACCCCGCGGATCTGCGTGAGGGGTGGCACCGAATTTCAGAAATGTAGCAAATCCCATGTGTTTTTGGACCCTGACCCCGCGGATCTGCGTGAGGGGTGGCACCGAATTTCAGAAATGTGGCAAATCCCTTGTGTTTTTGGACCCTGACCCCGCGGATCTGCGTGAGGGGTGGCACCGAATTTCAGAAATGTGGCCTTGTGTTTTTGGACCCTGACCCCGCGGATCTGCGTGAGGGGTGGCACCGAATTTCAGAAATGTCCCTTGTGTTTTTGGACCCTGACCCCGCGGATCTGCGTGAGGGGTGGCACCGAATTTCAGAAATGTGGGAAATTCCTTGTGTTTTTGGACCCGGACCCCGCGGATCTGCGTGAGGGGTGTCGATTTCGAGCCCCCCCAGCAATTCAGACAACGCGCCCAGGAGACGCTAAAATGCCACTTTGGGCCTCCCCCCCCCTCGCGCGGTCAATCAACTAGTTACAGCAACCAGCAATAAGTCAACTAGTTGCAGTAACCAGCAAGAAGCAGAACTGTAACACTGGAAACTACAAGCTACAGCTGGTACAGGAAACTGCGAACCTCGCTCCTACAGCCTGGTGGCCCCACAAGGGGGCCGGCGGACATCTTTATTTTTCTTCAAGCAATGTTTGTTCGCTGTCATTTCGTTGCTAGAGCTTTAGCTGGTCTGGTTGGTCGGTTCCAGCTCCCGGCGCTCTAGACCATCCAGCCTGCCGGACAAGATAATCGATTTGTATTTTGCCAGATGTTCTATTCCACCGAATGGGGTAACCGTCTCCCAGAGGGAGACAAGATAGAGGTGGAAGAAAAGGATGAGGAGAAGGAGGAGGACAGGAAGGAAGTTGGCGACGACGAGGAGGACGAACACAGCAGGAACAGCAGGGGAGGACGACGACAAGATCCGCGAGGATGAGCACGGATGGGGGAGTAGCAGGATGACGAGGAGGAGGAGGAGGAGGAGGAGGAGGAGGAGGAGGAGGGGGAGGAGGAGGATGAGGAGGGGGAGGAGGAGTAGCAGGATGACGAGGAGGAGGAGGAGGTGGAGGAGGAGAAGGAGGAGTAGCACAGTCTCTGACGGTCCCAGGCCCGTCGACCGTTCGGGCAAGGCCGAAATCTGAGGTAGAACGAAGTCGTCACCGTCGTCCTCGTCCGTGCCCTCGAGTTTGTCGTCGTCGTCGTCGTCCTGCCCCTTGCGTCGCCGCAGCCAGGGGTTGGACCGAAAGCGCTGGTGCGTCAAGCCGGGCTGCGGCGGGAAGGGAGACGGGGAAGGAGAACATCAGCAGCCATATTAGTTATTATGGCCCGAAGCAGGGTAAAGCGCTGGGGCAGAAGAACTTTTCGCCTCGAGCTGCTTAGAACCACCGCTTATGCAGAATAACATTACGGGGGTTCACTCCACTGGCGTACGTCTTGAGTATATGATTGCCGCGAGCGGGGGGGAACTCCCCAACCGAACCACATTGCAGCCGCAATCGCGTGCTCGGTATGTTCCGCACCGCTGTCGGCTGCGACTTCTGATTCAGAATATCGCAAGCCCTGAGCGCTGCGCAGTCAGGACACGCTTGTCTGACGGACTGACACAAGGACCGAGATACCCGATGGCTATCGGGACGTCTCTTGAGATAGCGTGCTTCACTGTCGCTGGCTTTCGCCAGTGGAGGCGATCCTGGTTTCGGGGGTACTTGCAGGGAAGGATTTTCCCAAGGTGGGGTTAGGGGGGGAGCCCTGCTGGATGGTCACAGTCCCTGCTTCAGGGGCAGTCTGGGGCGAGATAGGAACCTGGCTGGATGTTCACATCCTCTGCTTCAGGGGCAGTTTGGGGCGGCATGTTCTTCTTGACCCACCTCTGCCCCTATTCCACATGTTCGTCCCCCCGATGGTTTACGTTGAGCCCGCTTTCCGCCGAAGCAGAGGAGTCAGCTTCTCGACCCCTCGGCGGCGAGGCCCCTGCTCGAACTGTTCACGAGCCGTGCCGCAGAGCCTCCGAGTTGCCCCGAGAGGGCCGCGCCCGCTCCGCCAGGGGGCGAGCCGTGGGAGGCCGAGAGCAGCGACAGTCCCGCCGATGACGGTGACGGTGACAGTCCCGCCGATGATGGAGCCGGTGGCGAGCTCAGCTCCTGGGGGTCGGGGCTCAGGGGACGGGGGTCAATGCAAACGGGGGTCGGTCAGAGCACCGGATCGGATCCTACAGGGTCCCGACTAGGGCCAGGGGCGCACTGATCCGGGCTTGGATGCAGGAGCCTGCAGGGTCTTGCAGGAGTGTGTAGGGTGCTGCAGGATCCTGCGAGGCCTGCCTGGCCCGGGTCTGGGTTGGCCCGGGTCCGCAGATCCCAGAGGGGGCACGTCTTGGCCGCGCGCAGAGGTGGGGGGCATTGGGAGGAAGGGTGGGGACGGCCGCTCAGAAGCACCACCGCTGCTTCGGAGGCGCGGGCCTTCTCCACAGATGTGAGGCCAGCGCCTTCCGAGCAGCGGCCTCCTTCCCACAGAGCTCCCCCCCTCTCTCCTCCGACCCCCACTTTGGGTGCGCACCGCCAAAACCAGTGGCCCCCACGCGGGCCCCTGCAACCGCCGGCAGGGGAGAGCCCGACGGCCCGCCTCGCCCAGGAATACGCTCGGAGCCGTCCTCTCGCGGGCCCAGGCCTGTGCGGAAGAGGGCGGCCGCCACCGCGGGGGCCCGTGCCAAGAGGCGCCCTGCTCGCCTCCCGGGGGGCCTTTGGGTGTCTTGGGTCTCGATGGTCTTGCCGTGGAGAGCACGGCCGAACATCGATGGACGCCCTGGGGTCTCGGGGTGGGGTTGCTTGCGCGGAAGGTCTCGTGTGGGCTGGCCTCCTGCATGAACCTGAACGTTCGGAGGTCCGCGCGGATTTCTTGGATCGGCACTGGGCCCCTCTGGCGGCGCCTGCGGCGCCGCCGCTGGTGCGCTCCGCGCGCCAACAAATGGGTTCCAGCAGCGATCCGGGCAATTCGTGCGGCACTCCGAAAGTGTCGATCTATGCTGTTGTTCGTCTTCTAGGTGGGTGGTTATGGGGGGACAAAACGGACGGTTCCATTGTGGAAGAGTCACGGCGGGATGTTTTTGCCAATTCATGGCCTCTGGCTGCCGGACCCTGTGGCTGTCTGAAACGAGTCAGGGTGAACATCGTGCCTTGGAGAATGTGTCCAGACCTCTTTGGGTCCACGCTGCGAGAAGAAACACACGACGTCAGCCTTTAAACCTCCACCGATTCAGGTTGATCCGCGGCCTGATTTGAGGAACAACACAGAAGTACCAATACCTCCACTTCCCAGACCTCTCCAGAAGGGCTGTATGATCAAAGTCTGGAGACGACGAGTGCCCCCCACAGAGGTCCGACAAAAGAGATACAAACATGTCAGCGCGGTATCGGTACGCATGTCTCTGAGGGTCGCCCCCCCGCGTCCCCTCCCGCTCTGATCCCAGGTGCCACCCACGGCATTACCGATTCATCGATGCTCCTCAGGACGTGTGCTAGCCAAATGGGTGTTTGTCCCCTTCAGCCCAACCTGCAGGTCATTACATCGCCTGCGTCGCGTCGAAGGGCCTCGATGGACAAACACACACACGCGTTGGGGCTAACACGCGTTCTGAGAGTCATCGACCTCAGTCGTGCGGTGCCGAACCCGCGAGAGGGGCACCCGTCGGTCCGATTGCGTGTTGCCAGTGGCGGTTCCGTCGCTCCTTTTGCCTCACGAGTTCCAGCTTCTCGTCCTTCAGCGCGAGTCTGACCCGATCCGATGCCCCTCCCCATCTGTGAAGTTATCATAGAGGCGGCACCAGAAGGAATTCCAGCGGTGATCGGCCGCAGCCGTCGTTCGGTACCTCCTCCCGCTCTGCGCGGGCCTCCGTTCCTGGTGGGGACTGGCATCCTCCCCCCCTCTGCATGCGCGGGCGAACCCCAAGTTGCCCCAGCATGGGCCTCCGGAGACCAGAACAGGCACAGCAACCGTCCAGGGAGGGGCCCAGCAGTTCGATCCTCGAGCCTCGCCTTCCTCCTTGCCTGCAGGTCCCACGGCTCGTCCGAATTCCAGCGCTCTCGGAGCTATTCGCATATGGTCTCCTTGTTGGAGGTGCGACGCCACTCTGCAACCCGTTCGACCGATAAGCGGTCAAGGGGAGCAGGTGGACGGCCCTCAATCAGGGCTCCTTTCGATTCCTCCGATTCGATTCGATTCGATTTCAATGGTTTCCGATTCGGATTCGACTTCGGATCCCGATGTGGATTCCGATTTCTCACTGATGCCTTACTCTTATTGCTCTGTCGATTTCCGCCGATTCGACTTTTCCCGACTCGGCCGCCGATTTCCGCCGATTCGATCCGTGCCGATCGCCGATCCGACCTGTCGATTCGGTGCTGGGCTCTCCTGCCTCAATTGTCCCCCTCCCTATCCGCAGCTTCGGAGTCGTGCCCAGGGACCTCGAGGAAAGGCGGGTGCGGACACCTCCCCGCCCCCCCTCCCAGGGAGTGCGGGCCTCCCTGTGCGCCGCTCTATTGTCAGATCTGGGCAAATCCTCCCTCACCCCAGCGAGGCACCCTCACGGCAGCAAAGGCGCAGCACGGCCGGGACGCATTGAGAGAGGAGATGCGGCCAGGACAGGGGCGAGAGCACGGCCATGTGCACCTTGGTGTTTCTTTACAAGGGATCGTGGCCGTCGTGACCAACAGTGTACCCGGCAGTGAGGCGGGTCTGCGATTCCTGCAAAGAGTTGCGAAGTCTCAGCCGGAACCACCGTCGCACCGCCGCTTGACCGCTGCCAGACTCGGCGGTCTCGGGTTTCCCGTCCCCCTTGTGGGACTCTCCAGCATGTTTGTCCCTTACCACCTTGTAGTGTTGGGTCTTCGTTTTGATGAGACAGCGCCCCACGTCACCTCCCACCCTCCTCCTTTGCCCTCCGCCCTCCTCCCCCTCCTTGCTTCTGTTCGCATCTTTATGCGCCTCCCCCACCCATTGCAGCGCTGCGTCCCAGAATAAGCTCCACCGAAGGCCTCAGTGGCTGCTCTCGCATGCCGTTCCCCCACCCATACAGCGTTTCGCGGTCACCGTCGTCGTAGTTCAGTTGGGTGCCTTCGGAGCTCAGCTGGTGGTCCTCGTACCCCTGCTTGTGGCCCTGGTAGCTCAGCTTGCGGCCCTCGAAGCTCAGCTCGTGGTTATCGTGGCTCAGCTGGTGGCTCTCGTAGGTCAGCCGCTGGCTCTCGTAACTCTGCTCGCGTCCCTCGTAGCTCAGCTGGTGGTCCTCGTAGCTCAGCAAGTTGTCTTCGTGACTGTGGCGATGGGTCTTGAGGTTCTGCTCGTGGCCCTTGTACGTCGGCTCGTGGCGCTGGCCGCTCTGATGGAGGTGTCCGTAGCTCTGCTCGTGTCCCGCGTAGCTCGGCTTGGAGGCCTTCGTAGCTCAGCTGGTGGCCCTCGTGGCTCAGGTTGTTGCCCTTGTAACTTGTCTGGTGGCTCGCGCAGCTCAGCTGGTGGTCCCGGTAGATCAGCTGGTGGCCCTCGTAGCTGTGCCCGTGGCCCTCGCAGCTCAGCCTGTGGCTCCCATGGCTCAGCTGGTGTCTATCGCAGCTCAGCTGGTGGCCACCGAAGCTCTGCGCGCTGCCCAGTAAGTTCGGCGAGTGGACTCCTGGCTCTGCTGGTGGCCCGTGCAGCTGTGCAGGCGTCTCACGTGGCTCTGTGCGTCGTCCTCGCAGTCCTGCTCGTGGCCCTTGCTGCTCTGTTTGGGGGGGCTCTCGAAGCCCTGTTGGTGGTTCCCCGAGCGCTGCAGGTGGCCCTTCGTGGCACTGCGCGTGTTGCCCTTGAAGTTCTGCAGGTGGCCCTCGCAGCTCTGGCGGTGCTCTCGTAGACCCAGAGCCCTGGCAGCACGGCGCCTCCTCGTAGTTCCCTCTCCTCCTCGGGGTCGTCGCCCACCCAACTGCCGGGCGCCGGGTCTGAAGGAGGGGGGGACCAGCCGAAGCCAGTCCCGTCATACCTCGCCTGAGATGTAGACGCCCCGGAGACGGCTGTGGCCGTTGTAGCCGTAGTCTAGGTTAGCCGTCGCAGCCTACGTGACTGGAGTCTTGGGGTCCCGAACAGCTCAGGTGGTCATCGTCATTCTGGAAGGCAGTGTCGTCCGGGGGCTCGTCTACGCCAAGGGAGGGTACCTCTATGATCACACATTTGCGGTACTCGCGGTCGTAGTTGCCGTACTCACGGTCGCGGTCGGAGCTGCCGCTTTCGAGGTCGTACTTGCCGTGCTCGCGGTCGTAGTTACCGCGATTGCGGTGGCCATTGCCATGATGACCCTCAGAACCCAGCTGCCTGTGTCACGCAGCCCTAGTACCCCTGTCCGCTCGAGAGTTGTCGCCGCCCTCAGTCTTGCCGTGGCGTCTGCCGGCAGGCCTCCACAGACAGTGGGACGATCTCAGAAGAGTTGGTGGCTTGCGAAATTCGGCCCGCAGATCTTGAGGTTTAGCCTGCAGGGCTTGTCGCGCAGCAAGCGGATGCTCAGCCTGCAGATCCTGGAGGCTCAGCCTGCCGATCTTGGTGCCTCGCTTCGCGGAGGCCTGGCGCCAGCTGTCTCCCTCAGGCCAGGCGCCGCCCCGCGGGTGGCGCGGGCCGCGAGGCGCGCGCGGGCGAGTGCGGGGGGATAGATCCTGCAGATGGCCCTGAAGCCACAGTGGCTACGGGCCCAATTCCTCCTACCCCTTCTCTTCCTCCTCCTCCTCCTCTCCTCCTCCTCCTCCTCCTCCTCCTCGTTCTCCTCGTCCTCCTCCGCCTCCTCCGCCTCCGCCTCCTCCTTCTCCTCCGCCTCCGCCTCCTCCTGCTCCTCCTCCTCGCGGGCGCATCCGAGGCAGATCCCCCTCTTGGGCTGTACCGCTCCGAGGGGTACGGCGGGTCTCGCGCTCCGTTCGGGACCCGTGCAGGGCCCTGTTTGATCCGATCGATCCGATTCAATGCGGATTCCAGCCGGCCCGATCCGAGTCGATTTCGGCTTCCCGCCGATCCGCTGCGACCAGGCACTTGCGTGGCGTTGCTGTGCATCCCGGTGCAGCCGATCCGATTCGGTTTCGTCTCCGTGCCGGTGCGGCCCGATTCGACGCACAGCCGAGCCGATGCTGGCTGATCCTGCCCGCGGGGGCATCCGAGGTACATCCCCCTCCTGGGCTGTGCCACTCCGAGGGGTACGGCGTCGGCGGCACGCCCTGGGCCTGGCAGCAGGAGCCCGCCGCTTTGGCCTGCCCGGCTCGTAGGGGTCAGGCGCCCTCACCCCGCAGCTGGGCAGCGCGGCCGGGTCTGCCAGGCGTGGTGTGCCCAGGTCGGCGGCGCACGCACGGATTGGGCGCGAGGAGAGCGGTCTTCTGAGAGGGCCGGGGGGATTCTCAGCAAAAGGGGTCGGAGGTCTTCAGGAGGGCCCGCTGGAGGGCGGGAGGGATTGAGGCTCGGCCTGGTTTCTTGTGGAGTTGCCTTTCCGCTTCCACCTCCTCCTCCTTCGCCCTTATTCCCCACCCGCGCCTCCTCCCCCTCCCCCCGTTTATCCCCTCCTCCTCCTCCTCCTCCTCCTCCTCCTCCTTTTCACCCTACTCCTCCTCCAGGCCGTCCTCCTCGTCCTCCCAGCGCGAGGGCCCAGGAAGTGAGTGCTGGACAGCTCCCTCGGGCAAAACCTCGCATCCAGCCGTTGGAAGCCAAGCTCAGCGCTGGCTTCGGCGCGCGCAACGCCGCCCGGGCCGTTGAAAGGAGGAATTGGGGACGGGAGAGGAGAGGAGAGGAGGGGAGGGGAGGAAGGATGAAGGATGAAGTAAGATGGGGGGGGAGGAGGGTGTGGGAATGAGGACAGGAAGTGGACGTATTTGCAGGAGGGAGGTCGGGACGAGGTGGAGACGGGCCGCGGCGCAGCGTCCCTTGACCGGCCACGTGTTTGCCCGGCGAAGGTCCGGCTCAGGGATGAGCGGATGCCGCAAGGGGCTTACGCGGGCGACGGTATTCTCCCCCTGCTGGCCTTTGCAAGCATAGGCCAGCCCAAACCCCACAGCGTGGTGGACGAAGCGGATCATCCCCCCCCCCCACCTCCTTGTCGTCGTCCGCCTCCGCCTCTTGCATTATTTTCCCTTATGGATAGCTCCTTCCCGTCGCACCCCGACGCGGGTCGAAAGGGCTGGCCGGGCGTTTCGCCTGAGACTTCATCGCCATGTATGTCTTTGATGCTTGAAAGTTGACAACAGTTTCACCGATTGAGGGTGTGTGGTTTTCAACATGTGGCTCTCTCCTTAGCGCCGCGCAAATTCGTTTCAAGAAGTTCAAGAGTTGCACGGAGTGAGAGAAGTTCAAGAGTTGCACGGAGTGAGGGCAGGTGGTTTTCAAAATGTAGTTATTGCCTTAGCGCCGCGCACATTCGTTGTTCAAAACATTGTAAGAGTTTCACGGATCGAGTGCGGTTCGTATACAAAGTGTGGTTCTCGCCTTAGCGCCGCGCACATTCGTCTTAAACATCCGCCAGAGTTTTACGATGTGAGGGTGGTTATTTGTTTCACAATGTGGCTCTCGCATTAGCGCCGCGCACGTCGTTCTAAAACTTTGCCAGAGCTTCACATATTGAGGGTGGTTCTTTTTTCACAACGTGGATCTCGTTTTAGTGCCACGCACATTCATGTTCAAGAATGTCAAGAGTTGCATTGTTGCATGGTTAATGTTGTGGAGCGGTTCTGGATGGCCAGGGCGCAACAGTTACGTTGATTCGCAGTGCTGCAGTCCCAGTAAATGCGTTCTTGAGCGATCCAGGATGCAAGACGTAACAGTTTTGGTTATTTCGTGGCGCTGACGTCATGGTAATGGTGTTTTGGCACGCTTCAAGGTGTTCACACGGTTGCCCCCCAAGAGGGCATCTCTCTCAGTGGAAATGACCCATTGTAGGGGCATCTGAAGAGGGATCTTGGAGAGAGGGTGTATTGCATCGTTCATGAGTCTTGGGTTTGCACTGGTCCTCCTCCTCCTCGCCAATTCCCTCCTCATCCGTCCCCTGCCAAGCCCCCCAAGCCCCCTCCCCTCTTTCTCCTCCCTCCCCTTCCCCTCCTCCCGACTCGTCCTACTCATCTTGCACCTCTTCCTGCCCCCTCCCTCCTGTTCCCCTCCTCATCTCCAATCCTCCTCCTCCTCCTCCTCCTCCTCTCCTCTCTCCTCCTCCTCTTCCTCCTCTTCCTCCTCCTCAGCTTCCTCCTCCTCCTCCTCCTCCTCTCCTCTCCTCCTCCTCCTCCTCCTGCTCCTCCTCCTCCTCCTCCTCCCACCTCGTCCCTCCCCGTCCTCCCCGTCTTCCCCCCTTCCTCCCGCTCTCCCCCTCGCCCTCCTCCCCTCCTTCCTCCGTCCGCCTTCCTCCCCCTCCCTCGCCCTCCCTCGCCCTCCCTCGCCCTCATTCGCCCTCCCTCCCTCCCTTCCTCCCTCGCCCCCCCGTCATCCTCCCCCTCCCGTCCTCCCCCTCCCCCCCACGAAGTCCTCCCTCCCCCGCTGCGGGGGCACTTCGCGCGATTTGACTAACACGCCTGTGAGGCTGCTGTGCTTCCCCCATAATAAGGATGGGCAACCTTTCCAAGGGTACCCTTGCCTCCTCGCCACGTCGGCACATCCTTGGCTACTTTCGCTGGCCGCGCCCCGCTCGAAAAGCTTCGAGATGGCCTTCCAAGGCCCTTGCATCCTTATCGCGCATCCTTCTGATACTGGCAGACTGTACCCCCCCTGTGTGCCAGCGGAGACAGGGCAGGTTGGCAAGGGCAGGGCAGGGGTGTCCGCGGTTCGGGCGGTTCGGCTCCGTCGCAGCCGGTCACGTTCCGTCCGTCCGTTCCGGTCGACTTCAGCGTCGGTTGCTGCGCTGTTGTGCCCTGCTAGGCTGTCTGTCGGTTTCGGTTTCGCTGTCAGTTCGGGCGCTCCTCGGTCCTGCTGTAACCGTGGCTTGCCTTGGAGAGTTGACGGCGGGTGCACGGGTGGGCGGGCCAGGGAGGGAAAGGAAGACTTGGGGGGGCGGCGTCGTCAGGTCCGGTAATCCGTGTGCAGGACACCGTTGCGAGAGCAAGCCAGAATCCCCCCAAGTGCTCTGCGCCCATGGAGAATTGCCAGCTCAACGATCCCGGCCTTGTTCCTGTTCGGATGTTCATCGCTCGCTGTTTCCCGCCAGGTGATCGACTGCAGCCAGGCGGTCGAGTGCAGCCGCAGCGGGCCAAAGGCTCGCGCCTCCATGGAGCGACACCACAAGGCGCCGCATTGACGATCCCTGGCCAGAGCCTGATCCTGCCCCAGCTACTCCTCTGCCCCTCTCGTCCTGATCCTCGTGCCCGCTCCTGCTTACCGTCCGCCTTGCTTCCTCGCTTCGCCCCCCCCGTCTCAGACCACCAGCCCCTCACAGCTACTACTGCGTGCCCGCCTTCCCCGGACTGGTGCGCTGGGTGAGAGGTCGCGTCTTGCGTCAAGCCCGCCTGTGTTCTCTTGCTTTCTTCACCCTCTTCTTCTGCCCTCCTCCTCGTTGGGACTCGCGGGGGCAGGGGCATTGCCGGCGAGTCCGCAGGATCTTGTGTTTGTATCTTCTGGCGCGTAACGATCGATGTCCGCCTCCGCCCCCCCCCCCCGTGTTATGGCAACGATCGCACGCAGGAGGTGTCCTGAACCCTCGCCCTTCTGTTGGTGCCCGCGCGCAAAGCTTGGCGATCGCAGCGCACCCCCGCCCTAACTTGCCCCACCCGCCCACGCGTCATCGTTGCCCACACAATTTTCCTTCTCCCCTCCATCGCTATCGCCAGCATCATTATCATCATCATCAGCAGCAGCAGCAGCAGCAGCAGCATCAGCATCAGCATCAGCATCAGCATCATCATCGTCGTCATACAGATCGTCATCAACAACATCGTAATCAGCAACATCATCAGCAGCAGCATCAGCATCAGCATCGTCATCATCAGCATCATCATCATCACCAGCATCATCAGCATCATCATGTCCATCTTCATCATCACCACCATCATCATCATCGTCAGTATCACCTACCATCATCATCATCATCATCATCATCATCATCATCATCATCATCATAACCACAACCATTTTCATTATCATTATCATCACCGCCACCATCATCATCATCATCACCATCATCATCATCGTCATCACCACCATCATCATCGTTTCATTCATCTTAGTAGTCCGCCCGAGGGCGACCTCTCATGGCTCCAGAGCCCCCCTGGGGCCCCGAAACCAGCACCCTGGCGCTGTTGGCCTGGAGGCGTAAGGCACCTCTCTGGTGGCACACCAGCCATTTGCGTCCTCGAGGGTGCCCTTCCAGGCAAGACACGGCGCTCGGCTTATCGTTCTGCCGGGGCACTCCGCGTCCCTCAAGACATCCCCTTTGACGTGACTCTGCGATTGTGGCTCACGGCATGCAGGCGACGTCTCCGCGTGCAGTCCTCGGCATTTTACTGGAGCTGCGATCTCGCTTTCCACGTGATGCCGCGTTGGCACCTCCTGGCCTCTGCCTTTGCCATGGAGTTGGGGAAACCCAAAGGTACCGATACCGCTACTCCCCGGACCTCTCCTGGGGTGCGTTCTGACCAGAATCTCGAGGCGAATCCAGCGGTGGCGACGAGGGCCTCCCGGCATTCCACAAAAAGGGAAAACGACCAGAGGGTAGAGGTATGGGTCCTTTTTCTTCCCCTGAGGAATCGGGCGACCGTCATTCGGCACCGGGTTGCCTCACAGTGTGCGGTGCCAGTCGCTTGCCGCCTTGACGAGGCCCCGCAGCAGTCGAGGTGCGATGGTTTTGCGCTTCGTCGCGCGGCCCTCGCCTCCTTGCCTCATTCCTCCTGCCCCCTCCGGTGCTTCTCCTCCTTTTCTGCGCTGCCTGCGTTCGGGAAGTACTACAGGGAAACAGCGAGGCGAGGTGTGCTAGTTCCACCCGTGCTGGTATCGGAGGGACGCCAACAGCACACCACCACCAGCCCCGGCCAGGTCCATCCTGGGCCCTGGACTGGCGTATAGACCTCCAGGCCTGGGCCAGGAGGGCCTTTACGCCAGTCCAGGGCCCAGGATGTACAGTGGAAGCCCGTGCATCCAAGGTGCCCTGCGTGTCTTGGGTTCCGGTGGTTTTGCCATGGAGCGCGTGACGTTCCCACACCAAAAATCCATGGAGGTCCTGGGGTCTCAGGGTTGGGTTTCTTGTGGAAGGTTTCTTGTGGTTGGGCCCCTGCTGTAGGACCAGCCGCGGACACAACGTTTCGGACCTGGTGGCCGCACGTGCACGTGCAGCACTGCCCTGGCTGAAGCAAGCGGGGACCCCACCTTGCCCTGGCTGATGGGACACGCTTCCCAGCCGCTGGGGAAGTGGAAGCCGCGGGGCCCAGAAGAGATCCCAAGCCAGAGGGCTCCGCGGCATCCACCCCGTGGGCCCGCACTCCGGAATGGCACTTTGCGTCCACCTCTCGGCCTCCCGCTCGCCGCCTCTCGCCGCCCAGTGGATCAACCGGCAGATCACCGGCGCTGCCGAGTCCGGCAACATCGCGTGGCTCTTCGGCGTCATACAGGCCGCCGGTCGCTCGGGGTCTAGGGGCCGAGAGGGGCACGCGGGCAGGAGATGTGGAGGACGGTTGAGAGTCAGACTGATCGTTGTTCGATTCACTGTTTTGCCGATCGTCGCGGTCCCCCACCCTGCCCCCCCTCCCCCTCCCCCCATGGAGTAGATCTTGGCTGTTTCTTGGCGCCTGTTTCGAGCAGATGGGGTCTCCCCTCCTAGGGCGCACTGTTGCAAACCGTCGCACCAGGCAGAGGTCCAGAGACAGACCACCCCCCTCGCCCCCCTCTTCGCTCAATGCCGAAACGCCCAATAAGACAACGCTCACTTAATCATCGGAAGTATAACCATGAACCTCGGAGAATAAACCCCCAGGGATAGTAAAGTTCGGGGTTTTCGGGGAGATTATAAAAGTTGCCCGCCAGAGCCAGCATACCAGAGATATCAAGAGGAAAAAGCCAAAGATATCTTGAGGATTGTCTCGGTTGAGACATCCTCAACGAATTGCTTGTTTCGCTTGAGACATCCTCGAAATATTTGTCTGTTTCGCTTGAGACATCTTCAAGTTATTGCTGATCTCGCTTGAGACATCCTTGAGGGAGGAGGAGGAGAAAGAGCAAGAGGAGGAGGGGAGAAGGAGATAGCAAAAATCCAAAGTTTAAAACTTATTATATTTAACTTGTAAGCGCTCGATTAACATTAACATTTTAATATGCTCGTGTAGGGTATCTCACGCGCCTCGTTTTCCCAGGATAATCAACCCCAGCGATAAACAAGTTCATGGCGCCAGGGGGAGGAGGAGGAGAAAGAGATAGAGAGACAGAGAGAGAGAGAAAGAGACAGAGAAAGAAAGACAGAGAGACAGAAATAACTACAAAGAGACAGAAGGACATCGGTTTTGCTTGAGACATCCTTGAGAGAGGAGGAGGAGAAAGAGCAAGAGGAGGAGAGGAGAAGGAGATAGCAAAAATCCAAAGTTTAAAACTTAATATATTCAATTTGTAAACGCTCGATGAACATTAACATTTTAATATGCTCGTGTAGGGTATCTCACGCGCCTCGTTTTTCCAGGATAATCACCCCTAGCGATAAACAAGTTCAGGGCGCCAGAGGGAGGAGGAGGAGAAAGAGATAGAGAGACAGAGAGAGAGAGACAGAGAAAGAAAGAAAGAGAGACAGAAATAACTACAAAGAGACATAAGGACATCGGTTTCGCTTGAGACATCTTGAAACAACGTGTTCGCTTCGCTTGATGTTGTTATCTCGACATAAGAAGGAAGTAACCTCGATGGCGAACTTTTCCCGTGATAATGAAGTTCGGCCTCCGCGCCCCCGCGCCCCCGACCAAACTCCTATTGGTCGACGATGAAAAACTCTAACTACTTAAGGGGGGTACATTATTATCGTGGGCATGGGGTTAAAGTTCTCACGCTTCTTTCGACACCTGAGGTTCTAGGAAGTCAGACGAGCCCCCCCCCCTACACGAGATCCACACGGATGCCTGTTCCACGCCAGAGTGCGGTCTGAAACGAGGCCTGGCCAGATGCCATCACTCCAGGATCTCATGACCTAGATGTGCACATGTTTCCACCCCTACCTCCCTCGCCCTTACCTCGTGTTGACGGGCAGGGAGACAGATCGAGAATGGAGAGAGAGGGAGATACAGATAGAGAGAGAGAGAGGACGAGAAAGACAGATAGATGGGGATTGAAAGAGACAGAGAGAGAGAGAGGGAGACAGAGACAGATGGTCAGAGAGACACAGACAGAGAAAGAGAGAGAGATAGAGAGAGAGCGGAAGGGTGGGTACGGGTGGGCGGGAAGGAGCCTGGCACACGCAGGTTTTGTGTTCATGTGAGGGGTGGTCGGAGTGCAGTGACCTGCAAGGCTTGCGCGTGGGTGGGAGCCAGAGTGGGGCCTGCCATCCTTTCGAGTAGTCGCCCTATTCTCGTCTCAGATCCCCATCGGACCCGCTCGGATGCACGCGCTGACAGGTGGTTCGATGCGGTGATGCAAGGTGGGATTAGGCGGCATGGGACGACACGACAGGATGGGATGCGATGAGATGTGCTGCGATTCGACCGGTTGGCTTGGATGGGATCGGGGAAGAAAGGGCACGACAGGACAGTGCGGTACGCGAATCGGCTGGACTGGACGGGATATCGAGACGGGGTAAAATGACGTGGGATCCGTGTCAACATGTGGAAACTATATCGGGCGAGATGTTCATCACGACACAGCGCGTGGATGGCTGCACGGCGCGCACAGCATAGTGAGTGCTTTCGCCGGCGGCTAGCTCGCCAGTCCTCCCGCTGGGGGCACCCAGCATTCCGACGTGTGAGCTCTGCTGATGCTACGGCTTGGCAGCAGCGTGGTCGCGTCGGCGTCCTCCTCCCGCGTCCTACGTGCGCCATCGTCGGACACTCGGCCGGAGGGAGCAGTGCTGCTTGCTGGCGCATCCTCGAGTCGATCAAGGAGGGTTGCGCTCCGTGCTCCTCGTCCTCCTCGTCTTCCTGGCCCTGCTCCAACCCCCTCCCCCGCTTCCCCACAGAAAGAACAATCAGCGTGGTCACGTCGGCCGTTCCCCAGGAGCACAAGGGCGAGATGAACCTGATCAACTGTTCCACCGCCCTGCACCGCATCGCCAAGCTGGCACTTGGAAGCAGCGTGCAGGCGTGGGGGGAGCAGCACCGCGCTCCTCTCACGAGCCGCCGACCCGCCCTTCCTCTCGGGCCTGGGGGCGCAGCATCGCGTAGGAGAGCGTTGGAACCGGTTGCGGGGCTCAGTTGGCCCAGCTCGGGTTCCAGTGAGCAGAACCGGGGGAGGGAGAGGCCCCCTCGTCCCCACGGCTGGACGCGGCCAGAAAACCTTGTCAGTGTCGACCTCGGGAGGGGTCTGGGGGCCGACTTTGCGCAAAAGTGTGTTCGTCACCCGACAGATCTGCCCAGGCTTATCCAGCGCAGGCCCCCCAGCAGCCTCCAAGGAGGGCAGGTTCTCGGGGAAGGCCCCTCCGAAGGTGATTTCGAGCGAGGCGGGTGGACACTGCGTCATGGCAGTGTGAGTGGACCAGGCCTCCGTGGAACCTGTTGGGGCCCACGCCAGGGAGGGGGGCGCGGGGGGGGCAGCGTGAGTTATGGGGTTCCCCTTTCACCGAGCGAGTTTCACTACTCGCAAAACGCTCGCAAACGTCAGACCAACACAGTTGTTTCCATCGATGTAACATATCGTAGGTCCCCCGCGGCGGATCCAGGCCATTTGCGAATAGTTACTTTGCGAGTCGTCGAACGCGCTTGTCTAGGAGTATTTCCTGTGCGAGTTGTTACTTTTCGAGCACTTGCTTGCGAGTAGTTCCTTTGCGAGTAGTGGAAATTCGCTGGTAGTTGTGGGGTCCTCCTTGAGGCCTCCGTGGTGTCCTTGGAACCCACGCCCTGGGGTGGTGAGGGCAGCGTGAGTCGGGGGCCCTGGCCCGCTGGGGGTGGGGGCGGGGACATGCGGGGAGTGGGGCCTCCCTTGCAGTCGCCTTTTCCCCTCACCGCACGTGCCCTCAATCCATCGGCTCGAGACCGCATTTTGTGGCCTCGGGGGCCAGCCTCGGTGCCTTCACGCTGCGTTTTGGGAGCGCCGTGCCGACAATCGTCCTTTTCAGATTGTCTCTCGCGGCGGCCATCGCCGAGAATACATTGAGCATGGCCCGCGTGTTCTCCAAATGCGGAACTTGTGGCACTCTCGGGTATGATGATATCTTAGAGCAGCGTCAGTGCACGTGAAGAACGTGCAATTGACAGACACGCCTCTTTGTTCCGAAGAAGGGCAAGGCCAGGTCGAAGCCACCCCGACGCGTGCAGTTCCAGGACAACCAGTTGCTGGCAGCAGGCAGGGGCTCGGTTCAGAAAGGCGGTTCCCAACGCAAGTCGATTACATAGCTCCCGCCCGACGCCGACCTGAGCACCACAATGAGGTCAGCCATTGCCCAGACTGCCGACCCGTCTATGAAGGACGCCCCGATGGCTCAGCTTGACAATGTCTCAATAGTCGAGGGTGACATCCAAGGGAATCTGCTGATGCAGCTTGGAAGGCGGATGCGGCATGGCGGGACACGGGGCCGAAGTACGAGCAAACCGCTAAGTGTGTGTGTGCATCTTTTTACGCGGCTTTTCTGAGAAAGCGGAAGTGGGAGACGAAAGCGGCGCGTAGTCTCGCCTTGGGTTATTGGGGCCCTCTGCGGGGCTTCTTCAGGGGTTTAGGGGGGGCGCTTCAGGGGCCCGTTAGGAGGCCGTGGGGTTGTCTCGGACGCGATGGGTCAAGCGATCTTTTCTGAATATCGCTCATAGTACAGAGCATGATGATGCCTTTTTCACTGCCTGGGCTGCGCTTCGGGGGTCATTACATCAGTACCAGCAAGAGCGTTAGCAACATGATGTGGCAGCAGGAGCATTCGGCAGATGTTCGACCCTTTGCCCAAAGCGCAGCGGGCACAACAATGTAGGTCACATGTTATTGCCCCCGCTCTTTATATATCAGCGCCCTGAATCTTACCATGCCGGTGACGATATCATAGGTTAGCTGTGGAAGAATGTACCATGTGTTTTTTGGGGTTCTTGGACATCTACCTCCGGGGCTTCGGGGGCTTGGTATATTGGTATTGCTATTTGTAGCGGGGCCTACCGATCCGCGGTGGACTCGCACTGTGTTGGAGCTGCTCGGGAGATGGCACCACCGAGAGGCCAAGAAGGTTTCGGAGGCCGTGCCGAAGCCAAAGGGAAAGGACCAAAGCAACAAGCCGACACAGCAGCAGCAGCAGCGTCAACAGACGGAGCTGCACGTGGTGTCCCAGTTTCAAAGAGAGGCTCGGAATGTTTCGACCCCCGGCTGGAAACTGCATGGGAAGATGTCGAGACGCCGACGACGATGGGAGAAAGGGAGAGAAGTCTCGACAGCCTTGGCCAAGAGCGCGCCGCTGATCGAGGGAGGGTCTCACGGGGGTCACCTACAAGATCTCCAGGAGGCGCCTCGAGGTCTTCGAGCGCCAGTGGCGCGTGCGTGGCAATGTGTGTTTGGCGGAAGGCGCTAGCGTGATGTTCGCGCATGTGCAGGAGACCGAGTGGGACTTAGCTGAGATGGTTGGCTTGACCCGCCCGGAGAGATTCCCCGTTTGGCGCCATCACGGAGCCGCTGGACACCGTCTCCAAGCTCGACAAAGACATCGCTGCAGTGCCCGAGAGATGCTCCAATTCTTCCACAAGCTTACCCGCGAAAAGAACGAGACTATGCAGAAGCATCTCGCCATGCATCAGTTGGAGTAGAACAAAATTGGCGAGTTAGACATCCAGTTTCCCAGCACTCTTGGCTGGCACTTCTTGGCGAGGTCTGGCAGTGGCGCAGTGGGCGCGCGCCGACAGCGAGGCGCATTGCAAGTTGCAAGGACATCCTGGACTACGAGAACATTATCTTCGCACTTCGCGGGGTCTTCGGTCCAGATGCGACGGCCAATGCCAGGGGCATCCAACGCATCGGCGTGAGCACGCGCGGGATGAACTCCGGCATGTCCACTGGGCCGAGCCATAGGGCGACGACGCGAACGAGAGCGAGTCGGTTTACTTCATGGACGAAGAAGGCAAGTACATCGATGGAGAGGACGTATGTGCGGGAGACGACGGGCAGCACTACACGTGGCATGACGGTGATGAGATCCACGATGGATGCGGCGATGAGTCACGCGCGTCGGATGCCCCGACGGCGTCGGTCAAAGACGACAACGAGCCGGAGGAGGCCTTCGCCGCAGACACAGAGTCACGATGTCGCATGAGAGATCTAGCAAACAACCGTGCGCTTTTCCCCCGCCTTGCCCATCATGCCCGAGGGCGAGCTGCAGCCAGCGCCGACCCATGCGCCGCCCAGAGCATTTTTTGCAGGAGGAAGTCGCGGAGGCAGAAGCTCAGAAGGAAAAGGCAAAGGCAGAGGAGCCAAAAGGCAAAGGATGCAAGACTGGGCGAGGAACAGCACCAAAGGCGCGACCGCGCGCCCGCGCTTTGCGGCGTCTCGCCCTGCGGCTCCGAGGCCCGGCTGTTCCCCCGGCGCCCCGGGGTCGGCGGGTTGGGCGGCGCCGGGGGTCGCGCGCAAGCGCGGGCTGCGTTTCGGGCGTTTTTGGCAAGACCCCAGCGGCGCAAGACTTGTTGGCGAAGGCGCGGAGACAAACGAGGCGCGCACGGCGGAAGGTATCTCTGACGAGTTTTCCGCGAACCAGCTCGACGGCGCCGCGGGGGGGCGGGCTGGCAAGCGCGCGAAGCTTGCCATCTACGTTGAGGCTGGTGCCGCGAACGAGGGCCGCGGCCGCGCTTTTCCCGTCGCGGGCCATGATAATTGGCGGGAGCGGCTTCGGATGATGAGCGAGAAAGGCGTCGCAGATAGAGAACGTCCAGATTTCTTAGCGCCCCCGAGTTTACAAGTTCGGGAGCGGCAGCGTCTTGCACGCGACGCGCGCGGCATAATTTCCAGTGCCGCGTCGCGCAGCGCCGCGGCGCCTAAGTGCATGTGTCGTTCCTGGGGAGACAGCGCTCGATCTCGAGGAGTTATTTCCGGGTGGGGTTTCATTCAAGACTCTCGCAACAGCGACGGACATCTTCTCGTTTATCCAGTTCGCGGCAAGTTTGACGTAGAGTTGCCGCCCATGTAGCATTTTGTTTTCGATTTGCTTTCTGGCGTTAACCCCCGAGGGCGCAGCGACGACGGCCGCCCGCTTGAAACAAATTCAGAAAGACGAGAAAGCCACCACTGCGCAGCGCCACCGCATAGACGACGACCACGAAACCCGACGAGAACGCGAGTTCGAGGAGTACCTCAACCAGCGCAAGCTACATGCGTATACTGTCGCTCGCCCACCCGTCTTGCAATGTCGGGCTGACACCGACGTTTTCTCACCAACTGGCACGAGTGGCCGCCGCGGGCCAGCGGCGCGGCGGACGCGGGGCCGCGATGGAGATCGGCGCGGCGACCAGGCCCAGATCGCACCCTATCCCGGAGCAGTTGAGGCCCTGCTTTGACGCGTTCCTGGATCGACGCCGCGCCGAACATGGTGCTTCCACGACAGGCATGAAGTACTTGGGCTACTTAGGCTGCACTAGCAGGTGCAGAGCTATTCTTTTTGTTTTTGGCAATCCAGTGGGACTTGGCGCGCGATTGCGCTCGGCCTCGCTCTTCGGGCGAGGAGGTTCCCCCGCCGCGCTACGAGCCTAAGCCGTCGACCCTCTTGGCCCAGGTCGTTCTCGACGACTGCGCCCGGCGACGCGCGGCGTCAGCGAGCGCCCGGTCGAGGAGGCGCCCGAGGGCGAAGCGCGCCAGATCGAGCGCGGGAAGCCCTGCAATCGGCTAGTTCGACATCTCGGCGATCAAAGAGGCGGGCTCTTTTTGCGGCCCGGGCATCCGCGGCTCCAGCGCCTGGCAGCTGACGCGATTGAACAATCCCAAAGCGCCCATCGAATGCGAGGTTGTGCCCGCGCGAGGATGCCCTGAAGCGCCCACGACCCAAGGTTTTTAAGGCTGCCATTTTGCGCATCGCACGCTCGGTCGACGAGGTTGTGGACACTGACATTTCCCACGCGGTTCGGGGCGATCCCCACGGCGAGGCAGGGCGCGCTCACCGTCGCGCATGAGTTCTCGAGGCGCGAGGTGGATGTGCACGTGTTCTTTGAGAACATGGCAGCACAGACCCATGCTTCGTCGCCTCTCTGGTCCGACATTATCGGGGCCCCTCGCAAGTTGCGCCTGGACATGCATGGGGCGCGCGCGAGGGCGGACCTTAGGTCGCCGACGCTCGCCGCATCTCCCTGCATTTCAAACCGAGGGAATGCCGCCGCGAGCAGGGCGCCCCGTGGCTCAACAACGCTGCGCGGCGAGAACAGATCGCCGCCAACGGGTAGCGAAACAGGAACCGTCTGCGTGGAGCCCGAGGCGTTAATCCTGCCATTCTGGCTATGG
>CAUYUJ010013425.1:318898-381398 GCA_963575745.1 Prorocentrum cordatum
CTTTTGCGCAGGGGTTGGGTACGTCGCCAGGGTAATGTGTTTTTTATCAACGAGTGCGCGCGCATAGCATTTGTTGTTGAGGTTGGCGGGGGGGCGATATCGGCTCGGCCTGGGATGGTACGGATTCAAACTTAGGATGGACGACGGGGCAGAATCATGTGCAAATTGCAGTTTGCAAGCGGGCGTTCCCAAGTCCAGGGGGGTGGTCGAGTATATTTTTTGAGACAGGATAAACCCGGTGTACTGGCTCAGCTGTGCAATTTTTGCTACACAAATCTACGTTGTGCAATGTACGTTGTGCAGCCATCCTTTGTGCAATCCAAGCGGGGCAACGTGTGTGGCGACGACGATGCAGCGACGGGGCAGCGACGGCAGCAACGTAGCCGCCAGACCGGCCCAGGCAGGCCCAGACGGCGGGGCGCCGACGAGGCGGCGACGGGGCGGCGACGGCGGCAACGGAGCCGCCAGACCGACATTCAGGGCCAGACGGCGGGCGGCGACGGGGCGGCTATCGCGACGGGGCGGCGACGGCGACGAGGCGGCGGGCGGCGGCGACGAGCGGGCGGCGGGCGGCGAGCGGCGACGGGGCGGCGACGAGGCGGCTATCGCGACGGGGCGGCGACGGCGACAACGGAGCCGCCAAACTGACATTCAGGCCAAATTCCACAGACCACAAGTAAGAACCCTTAAGCACGAGGACTGGTTGGGGAATCTGCGCACCGCTCTCCCTTCTCCCCCGACTCTGTGCAGAAGATGCCCCGCCCTGTCCGTGCATCTCTTTTTGCCACAGCATTGCGTGTTGATACTTATGACGCTTGCGTTTTACATTTCGGAGCGTCTTCGGTGCTTCAGAGCGGTGCTCCCGCTTCAGATTGGGCGTCATGTTGGGGGCGTGTTTCCGTCTCCTCATCTCTCTTCTTTCCTCCCTCCTCCTCCTCTTCCTCCCCCTCCCCCTCCCAATGTGTTGTAAAACGTTCCTTTTCCTCCTTTCATCTCCCTCCTCCCTACTCCATTCTCCTACCCCCCTACGCGTTCCAAAGCGTTCCTCTTACTCCTCCTTTCTCCTCCCTCGTCTTTCCTTGCCCTACTCTCCGCCTTGGACTCGGCCTCCCTGTCCAGCATCTTTCCTTTGGCCTCGCGCGTGAACATGCGTTTTTGGTCATCACTTTTATCTTCTACATCTACCACACTCCGGAAGAGGCTCCCAAGAGGCATCCTCCTCCTCCTGTTTCTGTCTGTATGTTTAGCGATCTTGGCCGCGATTCAAGATGGATCGCCCCTACGCTCCCGCAGCAGCTTGATGTAGTGAAAACTGTTCAGGCTAAACTGGCCAACGCATACTTCAACCTTGGTTACCGCCGGGAACTCGTAGAGCTTCCTTGGCATGCGAGCGCGGCAATCTCGCATTCAGCGCGCGCGAGTGTGTGTGTGTGTGTGTGTGCGGTTTCATAGAAATGTGCTCGACAGCTCCTTCGCTTGCCCACAGCTCGAGTTCAGTTGAGACAAACACACACCATCGCGAACAATTCGCGATAGTTCTCCCCCTCCCAGCCGCGGCCGCAGCCACGGCCGCAGCCGCAGCCGCGGCTAGAGAGGAACAACCACCTCGAAACATTCGCAATAGCTTCTCCCGCTCAGCCGCGGCCGCGGCTGCAGCCACAACTGCAGTTTTCGGTCGCTCTGGTAGCAAACCGATCTCAGACGTCTCGATACCTCAGAGTAGCGCTCGTGATCTTTTCCTTTTGAAAGGTGGTTCCCAGCTCCGTAGCTTGCCTACAGCTGGAATCAAGGAGAAAAAAGCAATATCGCCTCCCCCAAGAATGTGCAGAGTATAAATAGTGTTCTGGCAGGTGACCAATCTCAGGTTTCCGGATACTTTGGATTAGCGCTCCTCAGCAATTTCCGTCGACTGGTGTATATAACAGCTCCGTAGTTAGCTTACAGCTCGAATCAAGTAGAGAAAACAGACATCATCTCTCACAAAATATTAGAAAATTCGAATAGTGTTTCAGTCGCAGCTCTGGTAGCAGACAAATCTCAGACGTCTGGATACTCTAGGCCGAAGTTCCTGGCCATTTCCTGTTCAATCGTGTGTTTTCCAGCGCCGTAGCTTGCCTGCAGCTCGAATTGAGCAGAGAAACGAACGCCGCCTCTCAAAGAAATTAAGAGTTCAAATAGTTGGTTGGTCGCAGCTCTGGTAGCAGACCGATCTCAGGCGTCCGGATGCTTTAGACTGGCGCTTCTCAGCATTTTCTGTCGATTGTTGTGCATCTGAGCTCCGTAGCTAGCCTACAGCTCGATTTATAGTGCGAATAGTTTTTTTAGTGGCAGCTCTTGAAACAGACCGATCTCAGACGACTCGACACCGTCGGCGGATCTTCCTGATCATTCCCTGTTGAACGATGTGCTTCCCAGCTCCGCAGCTCGCCTCTCGAATTAAGTAGAGAAAACCAACATCGTGTCCCAAACAACTTGTAGAGTGCACGCAGCTTTTTGGTCCCAGCTCTAGTAGCAGACCGTTCTCAGGCGTCTAGATTCTTGAGACTAGCGCCCCTGATGAATTCCATTCGATTGCTGTGCCGAACAGCCCTGTAGCTCATCTAGAGCTCGAGTTAAGTTGAGAAAGCCGATAGCACCTGCCAAGATGACACTCAACACTCGATCCCGCCCCGATCTCTTTTGATATTCGTATCCACCCGATCGACCTGAGAAGCGGGAGTAATATCAAAGATGGGGGGCAACATCTTCGAACTCTAGAGAATGGTTGAGCTTCGAGACAATGATTTTCAACCGAACAAAAAAGGACAACACTTCCGTCGATATTTTTCGAGCCAATTCGCCCGCCAGCGCGTTCGAATTACTCTTAAGCTTCGCCGCTTCGCTCTTGGAGAAGCTCTACGAGTCACAGCAACCCGATTGTACAGGTGGCTGAAATCAGCAGCTCGGCGTTGAGTGCCGTGTGACATGGAACCCACCATGGTACCACCTACCTCCTCCCCCTCCCTCCTTTTTCTTCTCAAACGTTCCTCCTTTTTCTCCTTGCTCCTCCCTCCTCCATCCTCCTTTTCCCTCGCCTCCCTCGCCTCCTTCCCACTCGTCTCCCCCTCCCTCCGCAGCAGTTCCCGCCGCCAGGGTCCAGCGCGCCTGCCTCGCCGCTCTCCGCGCCCCGCCCTCTCCGGCCTCCAGTGCCCGAGGTTCGATGTCCGCCGCCGAAGGGCCCCTGCCTTCCGGCTGCCCCGCGCGCCTCGCCCGCTTCGCCCGAGACGTCGCGGGCCAGGGCCACGACAAGGCCGTCATCGCGGTGGCGGCCCTCGGCGCCGGGGGGGTTCGTCTCCGGGAGCAAGGACGGGACGGCCCGAGTGTGGGATGCGGCCACCGGCGCGGAGCTGTGCACCGCCAGGGGCCACGGCGGCTGGGTCGTCGACGTGGCGGCCCTCGGCGCCGGGGGGGAGCGCTTCGTCACCGGGAGCGGGGACGCGACGGCCCGAGCGTGGGATGCGGCCACCGGCGCGGAGCTGTGCACCGCCAGGGGCCACGGCGGCTGGGTCGTCGCGGTGGCGGCCCTCGGCGCCGGGGGGGAGCGCTTCGTCACCGGGAGCGAGGACGGCACGGCCCGAGTGTGGGATGCGGCCACCGGCGCGGAGCTGTGCACCGCCAGGGCCCACGACAAGGCCGTCATCGCGGTCGAGGCGGTGGCGGCCCTCGGCGCCGGGGGGGAGCGCTTCGTCACCGGGAGCCGCGACAAGACGGCCCGAGTGTGGGATGCGGCCACCGGCGCGGAGCTGTGCACCGCCAGGGGCCACGACGGCTGGGTCGTCGCGGTGGCGGCCCTCGGCGCCGGGGGGGAGCGCTTCGTCACCACCGGGAGCGCGGACGCGACGGCCCGAGTGTGGGATGCGGCCACCGGCGCGGAGCTGTGCACCGCCAGGGGCCACGACGGCGAGGTCGTCGCGGTGGCGGCCCTCGGCGCCGGGGGGGAGCGCTTCGTCACCGGGAGCGAGGACGGGACGGCCCGAGTGTGGGATGCGGCCACCGGCGCGGAGCTGTGCACCGCCAGGGCCCACGGCGCCAGGGTCAGGGCGGTGGCGGCCCTCGGCGCCGGGGGGGAGCGCTTCGTCTCCGGGAGCAACGACGCGACGGCCCGAGCGTGGGATGCGGCCACTGGCGCGGAGCTGTGCACCGCCAGGGGCCACGGCGACTATGTCTGTGCGGTGGCGGCCCTCGGCGCCGGGGGGGAGCGCTTCGTCACCGGGAGCGAGGACGGCACGTCCCGAGTGTGGCATGCGGCCACGGGGGTGCTGGTTATGAACGTCTCCAAGCGCGGCGCTCTGGATTTGTTTGGGTGGATGCCCATCGTCGAGGCTGCAGGTGGCCTCTCGCAAGCGGTCGCGCTGGCTTTTGACGATGCCATCAAGTGGAATCGCGAGGCCATCGCCCCGATCGCCGCTCCCCTTCAAGTAAGCCTGCTTAATTCTTGGGCTTGTGCCACACCGCCGACCCCTTGGGGATCTGGCGGTTGTTGCGTGCTGCTCCTGAGGGCCACTTGTGCCCCATTTGGGGGCTTCTTGGAGCTCTTGTGGGGCTTCATGGGGGCCTCTTGGGGGCCTTTTCGTGGCCTCTTGAGGGTGACATTATCAGCGTCCGCCGTGCTCGAATGGGGAAACGGGCGAGAACCCACGTATGCAGACGGCGTGCACCTGTCAAAGTACCCGACGAATGATTATCGAACACGCCTACGGCGAATCACCGCTGCTCCCTGCCCTTTCGGAAGCGCCTATGTGGCCGAACGCTGTGGCCAGAGGCCTGCCAAGCTATCGGACCATCTGTTCCCCGAGTCGGTGTGGAAAGGTTTCGGGGGACACGTGGAGGAGAATGAACATGAAGAGGAAGAGGAAGAGGCCTCTTGGGCCGTCTTGATCCGTCGGAATGGCGAGAAGAAACAAATGCCAACATCCTTGAAACACTCAGGGAAAATGCAGGATGTTGGTCTCTTCGGGCCCTCCTGGAGGACCTCTTGGAGCCCTCTTGGGCCGTCTTGGAGGCCTCTTGGGGGCCTCTTGGGCCGTCTTGGGCAATATTGACGCCATGTTAGGCCGTCTTGGAGGCATCTTGGGCCGTCTTGGAAGCATCTTTGGGGGCGAAGCTATCGAACCATGTGTTCCCCGAGTCGGTTTGTAAAGCCTTCGGGGAACACGTGGGGGAGGAAGAGGAAGAGGAGGAAAATGAGGAAAACGGAGAAGGGGGAGGATGCCTCTTCGGAGCCTCTTGAGGCACTCGTGGGCTCGATTGGGCCATCTTGGGACCGTCTTGGAGGCCATGTTGGTGCTATATGGGGCCCTTTTGGAGCCTCTTGATGGCCTCTTGGGCCTTCTTGGGACTTTTCGGGGGCCTCTTTGGCTGTCTTAGGGCGTTCCTGGCCCGTCTGACGCCGTCAGGAGCCGTCTTGGGGCCTCTCTGAACCAGCTTGGGGCCCTGTTGGGGCGCTTCGGGGCCCATCTTGGGCGTCTTGGAGGCCTCTTGGCCAGGTTTGGGGCCCTCTTGGGGGCCTCTTGGGGGCCTCTTGGGCCGTCATGGCTTGGAGGCCTTGTGGGCGATCTTGGGGCGATATTGGCGGCCTCTTGGGCAATTTTGAGCCGTCGGAATGCCGAGAAGAGGCACATGCCAAAATCCTTCAAAAATAAAAGGGAAATCATTGTTTCTGCTTGGACGTGAAGGAAGGGGTGCCGTTTGGCTCATCCTTTTCACATCACACATTAGCTTCTCTGGTTGGAACCATGGACAGAGTGGATCAAGAGGGCCACGCATGAAGTACAACGCCTGTTAGGACGCTTGAAAATCGACGACTGGATCATTACACGACGCTGGAGAAAGTGGAGGTGGGCAGTAAATGCCTCGGCTGATTGTCATAAGTGGGCCTGCAAAGCTTTGTTCTGGGAGCCCGACATACACGCATAAGCCCAACAACCATCCTGCAGACAAGCAAGACCAAAAAGACGATGGATCGATGATGTACGCAAGCATGTGCATATACATTTGGGCCTTACTGATGATACCAATGCCTGGACCGATTTGGCCAAAACACCCACGTGGAGTGTGTTGGAACATAGTTTTGCACATTCTAAGAATACTTGCTACCATGTGTCTCTCCATCTTGTAGTCCATTGCATGTTTGCGGGCGCTCCGGCCCCGACCCGCTTAGTCCCCTCGCGTGGACACTCGCGCGGGTACCGTACCGTGCCGTACATTAGTTTCTCTGGTCCAGAGTTGGATGGACGCGGTCGCGTTCCCTGGGGGGGCGGCCGCGGTGCCTGTCTGGGCCGAGATCTGCACGGAACCGATACAGCCGCCGCATCTTGCGTGTCCTGAGCGCAAGCGGGAAGGCCCGCAACGGTCCGCGCTGAGGATCTCCACAGCTCAGGTAGATGCCCCCGTCAGGCGTCATGATCATCCTGTCGCCCTATGTGAAGGGTGTGCAGCAGCAGCCTCTAGTGGTCAACATCGTCGTCGCTGACGCGGCAGACCACTCGCTCCCCAGGGAGCGCTCTAGTCCACCACTCCCGCCCCGCGTCGCCGCGGAGCCACTCCACGACCGCCGCCATCTCGTCGGCCGAGCACTCGCGCCACGACCCAGTGAACCAGGCCGCCCAACGCCCAGGTCTGGCCCTGGCGGGCGCGCTGGAGCCTCGCACTGCGGGCAGGCCGCGCATGGCGGCGGCTCGCAGGCCGGGCAGGCGGCACAGGCCCTCGGCCCCGGGCAAGCCGCGCACGCGGCCGCCTCTGGGCACGCCGGGCAGGCGGGGCAGGAGAGGTCGGGACAGGACGACGAGCCTTGCCACAACCCTGGAGCGACGAGCGACGCGGCCTCCAGCGCCAGAACAGCCCAGATGAGCTCGCCGACGCGCTCCAGCGAGGGCGCCAGGCGGCGCAGCAGCTGGACCCCGACCTGCTCGAGCCTCGCGAGGCGCTGACCGCCGACGGCCAGCGGGTCACCTGGCAGTAGGCGGCGGGAGATCTGACGGCAGCAGATCGGGCCGCCTTCTTGCGTCTGGGCATGGGCGTGGCGCGGATGGGCCGACGGCTGCAGGAGTCTCCAGGGGCGGGCCGAGCATGGCTGGCCGTCAGCGGCGGACCTGGCATCGCGATTGGTTCGGAGGTCGACGTGTCGAGCGCAGTGGACCTTGGCTTCGAGGGCGGGTTCGAGCGGTTCGGCGCGCTGAAGGCCGGCGACGGAAGCATGGCGCGGCTGGCCCTGCTGGATGCGGGAGCTGCCCCGGCGCGGGTGGCCGAGGAGGCAGCCGTCTGGCAAGGGCTGGAGAGCGCTCGCGCCCGGGATTCCGACCGCGGCCGCCGCCGCGGGGGAGGCCCCGGGCCGGCCGAGGAGACGCCGTTCGCCGAGGAGGTGGGCGGCAAGGCCACGCCCGAGGTGCCGCTGCCGCCGCCGGCCAGCCTGCTCGGAGATGAGCGCGACGCCGACGCCCGCGCCCTCTGGGTCGCCTACGACGAACAGGGGGAGCGGCACAAGCGTTGGAGGGACCTGGTGCGCGAGCCCAGGCGGGGGCGCCACCCTGGCGCCCAGGTGGGCGGCCCGCCAGGGGCCCTGCACATGCGCAAGAACTTCGAGAGGCACGGGCGCGACCCGCGCCTCTGGCTGGAGCTCTTCGTTCGCAAGAAGGGGCTCAGCATGAACGATCGAGTGGTGCGCGAGCTGAAAATCATCGTGGAGGCGTTCTATCAGGGCGGAATATGGGCGGTCGACGGTGGAGATGTTGACCCGACGCGTCGCGGCGATGGTAGACGCCTGCGCTGACCCGTCAAGGCCGAGCTGGATCAACGCCCGCTGCTTCGAGGGCGTCTCCTCGCATGAAGACGCCCCGGGCTCCGAGCGCAGGGGCTACGTCCATAGGCGGGCGAAGGGGCAGCCCGAGATCGAGCGGGCGCAGAACCGGGCGCGGGCGCTGCGCGGGGCTCACGCGGAGGCGGGAGAAGGAGCAGACGGAGCTGAAGGTGACGCTGATGGCGCTGGACGTGGTGGCGGCCAGGGTGGCCGCCACCTCCTGGGGGGCGTGCAGCCCCCCAGGCCTGCGGGCGCCAGCCCAGCCGCCGGGCCCTTTTTGCTTGGGCAGGACGGAGGCCGACTGCGGCTCTCGCGAGGAGCCCGCAGCTTCCTGCCGCCCCCTCTGCCGGGTGGCACGGGCCGCCGACTTCGCGGCGGGAGTGGCTGGGCCGGGCAGCTTGGGCGAGAGTCTCGGACTGTTGGCGAGGTCAACGACCTGGTCGACGCCATCTACTGGATGTCGGGCTACCAGTCTCAGCCTGGCCCCGCCAATGACAGCAGCTGGACATACTTGCGCTCTTCGAGGGCCTCGTGCGGGGCCGGCAGCCAGGCGCCAAGTTGCGCGGACCGCAGGCGGCCCTCCGGGAGCTGGCGCGGGGCCGCTCGCCCTATGACGGGCGGGGCGGCCCGACGACGGTCGCCTCCTACAGCGCAGGGCTCGCCAGCATGCCGACGGATGCGTGGAGCTGCCCGCGCCTTGAGGATCTTTTGCTCGGCGAGACCTTTTCTTTCCTGAAGGAGCGCCAAGAGCGCATGCTACGGCAGGCCCCTTTGTCGACCGACGTCGAGCTGTACTTCGACACATTCCTCCAGTTCAACCACACGGAGTGCCGCGGCCTGGTGCGTCGGCCGCTGTCTGCAGGAACGCTGCGACGGACTCTGTCACGGACAGAGAGAATTTTTCTTTTCTGCGTGGAAGGGTGGGCGGAATCGACTCCGCCTCATAGTGGGCGCCCGCTGGGTTAACCTTCACTTTCGCGATCCACCTGGCGCGGAGCTCTCGAGCAGCGAGGGCCTCGCCAAGATCGAGTTGCACCTGCCGGCCGAGGGCTTCACGAGCTACGAGGACCTTCGCGAGGCGCTGGAGGCGCAGCAGTTTTCACCAGTTTCGGCTCGACTCAGACCTCTCTCGTTATTTTTGTTTGCCTTCGGTCAAGGCAGTTTCTTTCGGCATCGCCGAGGTCGATGGCATCAAGGTGGGCGCGTCGGCGGCCATCTATCCGCGCTGGCAGGTCCTGTCCACGGGCTTCAGCTGGTCGCTGTACTTTGCCCAGCGGGCCAACGAGAAGGTCAGCCGCCGCGGCGGCCCGCTCCCAACGCAGCCGGGGCTCTCATTCCATGGCCCGCCGCTGGTCTTCGCGCCAGGCGAGGCGGCCCGGGAGGTCAGGCACCATGTCTACGTCGACAACCTGGGGGTCTTCTCGCTGTTCTTCCAGCTCGCTTCCGGCGCGATGGATCAGCTGGCGGGCAAGTTCACCGAGCTGGAGCTGGTGCTGCACAAGGATGAGCTGGTGCCGGGCATGGCCGCGGCGCATGGCACCGAGCTCGACGGGGGGCAGTTGCGCACCTGAGTCACAGGTGATCGGTTCTGGCGCCGCCGCCAGGCCGAGCGAGGCCTGCTGGCCCGCCGCCGCGTCAAGGGCTGGGCAGTGGAGGCCGTGCTGGGCCACCTGACTTTTTGCGGTCTCTGCTCCCGCGGCGCGCTGTCGGTTTTCAAGTCGGTGCGTGGCTTCGCGCGGGCGCACTATGACTACCTGACCGTGCTCTGGGCCGAGGCGCGACGGGAGCTGGCGGCCATCAGCTCCTTGACCTACGTTTTGGGGTCCGACTGGCGACCCCCCTGGAAACCGATGGCGCAGCAGTCGGACGCCGGCCTCCATGGCCACGGGCTGGCGCGGGCTTTCTGGCCGCGGGAGTGGGTGGAATCAGTCGGACGCGTGCCTGAACGGGCCCGCTTCCGACGGCGCTGCGCACGGCGCCCGAGAGGCCCCGCTCTGCGCCGCAGGCTTTGGACAGGAAGAGAGAGGAAAATGGGAGTTCAAGGGCCTTCCCGAGGACGAGGAGCAGCTGAGCCAGTGGGCCGTGGTGGGGGACTTCCCAGAGGTCCCAGCTCGGGGGCTTCGCGCAGGTCTGTGGGGGCCTTGTTTCGCTAGAGCCTGGCAGCGCCCCGAAGGCGCCCTCACGCTGGAGGGCCGCGCCCTGGTCAGCAGTATCCATCTCATCGCCGCAACAGTCTTTGGGCCCCATATACGTCAGCTCCTGCTCTGCGACAACATGTCGGTAGTGTTAAGCTTCAATCGTGGGCGGAGCTCGCGTTTCAACCTGTTGATCCAGATTCGACGATTTTACCCTGTATGCCTATGCCGAAACCTTCGCTGTTCGGTTCGATTCGGTGGGTCCCCAGCGAGCTCAGCTGCGCCGACGTCCCCTCGCGGTAGTCCGATCCAGACGGCGCGAAGCCTACGCTACTGGAAGAGTTGCTGGAGCTCGAGCTGTCCCGGGAGGGGCCGCCCTCGGCTCGAGCCCTCGGCGCCGCCGAAGCTGGGCCGGGAATTGCACCCGAGCCGCCCCCTCGCGGCCGACGGCGCCGTCGCCGCTGGCGGCGACCCGGCGCGAGCGGCAGCTGGGCGAGTCGATGCTTTTGCGGGCTGCCGCGCTGTTGCGGCCCTTGCCGCAGAGCTGGGCCAGGTAGTGGAGGGCCCGGCGAAGGAGCCGATGCCGACGGGGCCCGCGCGGGCAGCGCCCGCGAGCGCCGTCTCCTCAGACAGCGCGAGCTCCGGGCCCGAGGGCGTGACCGGCGCCGCGCGGCAGCGCAGGCTCGCGCAGTCGCAGAAGCGCCGGGCTCGCCACTGCGGCATGCCGGCCAGCGGGGAGGACTTATCCCTCTTGGAGCGCGAGGCCGCGCGGGCCCCGACGCAGCGCGAGTACCTGAGGGCCTGGGACGGCTGGCGGGACTTCGCCCGCAGGAGCTGGCCCTCGGTGGGCATCGCACCGCTCGTGAGTGGCCGCGACGACTCGGCGGTGGATGCGGCTCCGGTGAACTACTTGGACGGGCTGCACCAAGCCGGGGCGCACCTCTCCTGGGCCGAGAAGCTCATGGCGGGCGTTCTTCACTTGAACCCAGACTTCACGCGCCATGGCGCCCGGCGCCTCCCCCGGGGCTGGAGATGCCTCCTGGCCTGGCGGCGCATGGAGCTTCCGCGGACGAGGAAGCCGTGGGCGCTGGGGCCGTGGCGCGCGATGGCCTGGCGCATGAAGGCACGGGGCAGTCTGCAGACGGCGGTGTTCACCCTGATCGCGGTGAGCGCGCGCGCCCGCCCCAGCAGCCTCCTGCACCTGAAGCCGTCCTGCCTGGTGCCGCCGGCGACGGGCGCGCGCGAGTTCTGGACCCTCAGGCTCTTCCTGGGGGAGGAGGACCTGCGGGGCAAGACGGGCCTGGGGGGCGCGTCGCTAGAGTTGGACTCGCGTTGGATTCGCTTCGTGGACCCCGTGCTTCGCCAGTTGCGCCTGTGGGACTTCACTTATCCCGAGTGTTGCAGGATGTTCAGCCTGCGCCTCCAAGACTTGAAGGTGCGCGCCAAGATGGCGCCGTACCAGATGCGCCACTCGGGCGCCCCAATAGACATGGCAAGGAAGTGGCGGCGGCTGGGGGTGGAAGACCACCCGCAGCGTCGCACGCTATCAGAAGCACGCCAGGGCGGCGGCCACGTGGGCGACTTTCACCAGCACCCAGCAGGACATGTTCTTGGTCTGCAAGGCCCAGCTCGCGGACATCATTTTGGGTCGCGCCTCGCCGGTCGACTTGTGAGAGCTCGGCCCCGCCTGATTGGCCTCTACCTGGCAGACAGCTTCAGCGGCATGGGCGGCGTGGGTCGCGCCGCGATGGCCAGAGGAGTGCCGGTCAGGTTCCGGGGTCCGCAGCGCGGGTCAGCTGGCGACCTCACCCAGCGCTCGGTCTGGCGAGGACTGTCTTCGGACATCGCGAAGGGCCGCGTCTTGGCTGCGACGTTGGCCCTGCCGCGCGGGCCCTGGACCGCGGCGGCCGACCGGGTGGGCGCCATCCGTTCCGCCTCGATGCCCTGGGGGCTCCCTCGCCACCTCCTGAGTGAGCAGCAGTTGGCCCGCCTGGCATCAGGAAATAAGACCATGCGGGCCGCCCTAGCCATTCTAAGATGTAGCGAGAAGTTCGAAGTGCCCTGCATTCTCGAGCACCCTGTCAATTCGCGTGTCTTTTTTTCACGAGAGAGGTTCAGGGCTATGTAAATCGAGGGGCCAACGCGAGGTGTCTCGACCAGTGTCAGGAGGGAGCTCGCTGGCGGAAGCTAATTAGATTTCTTCTCCTCAACATTGACCAATTAGATAGCGGTTGCCTCACCCGCCGTTGTTGTCAAATCAATGGAGTTTGCTCTAAGTCTGGCCGTCAACACATCGCGCTTGTGTGTAACGCCCCAGATGGTGCGAAATGGACGGCTATCGCCGCTGCTTGCCCGCCTGCCCTCAACAGAAAACTGGCTAAAGTTCTTTTCAGTGAATGGCGCACGTCTTTTTGCAATGACCCTATCCCGCCCTCCCAATGAGCGATTTGGGGTGCGGCTTGGGTTGAATGTGGCTTCGCAGCTGAGCGCTACGACGCGCGGCTGCTCGCTCATCAGGGTCTCTGCTGTGAAAAAGCTCGGGACGTCCTGGCTTGTGCCTGCACGTGAGGGAAGTATCGGGGTGATGTCATGTCTGTCGCCCCTTTGGCTCCGTCCTTTTCACGTCGCACATTAGCTTCTCTGGCCCCCCGCCCCACGAACCCTCTCAACCGAGTCCGCGCCGTGCGCGCGTCCCTGCACACTTTTGTTTCCTGTCTATTCTCTCTAAGGTTGAATGTGGCCTCGCAGCTGAGCGCTACGACGCGTGGATGTCTGTTCATCAGGGTCTCCGCTGCGAAAAAGCTCGGGGCGTCCATGATTTTGGCCTCTCTGGGCCCTGCTGGAGGACCTCTTGGAAACCTCTTGGGCAGTCTCGGAGGCTTCTTGGGTGAACTTGGAGGCATCTTGGACCCTCTTGGGCCGTCTTGGAGGCCATTTAGGACAATATTTGGCGGACTTGGAGGCCATCTTGGAGACCATCTTGGGCCGACGTGGCCATCTTGGGGGCCATCTTGGACCGCCTTGGATGATTTGTTGGGGGAATTGGGCTCCTCGAAAATCGCCCCGGGACCCCGGCAGGACGCGCTGGAGCCCCAGAGGGAGCTTTTTTTGGAAAAGAACCAAAAACAAAACCGAAAGGGTTCAGTACGCCAGGCACCCCTGTTATGAATCAACAAGGGGGCGGCGGATCGAATGACCTTCGGCACATCCCGCCACCGTGCCTGGGTGGCGGGTTTGAGGCCAATCGGATGGCTCATGGGGTCTCGTTGGGGGCGTCTCGTGTCTTCTTGGAGGCAGTTTCTGAACCTCTTGAGGGCCTTTTGCGACCATCTTGGGGCTCCCTGGGGGCCCATTGGGGGCTTCTTGGGGCAACCCGGAGGCGTCTAGGGGTGGATGACTCGAAATGTCCGTTCGGGTTCCTCCTCTGGGCCCCCTCTTGGGGCTGTCCTGGGGCCCCCTTGGGCCGTCCAGGGGGTTTCTCAGGCCGTTTTGGGGCCGTCTCGGGTCGTGCTGGAGCCATCATGGCCTCTTGGGGCGAATTTGAAGGCCTCCTGGGCCGTCTGTCTGGGACATTGTGAATGCCATCAAAGCACGTCATCCGAAGGGGAAGGGGCGATTTTTGCTTCAGGGGGCCCTGTTGGGGCGTCTCTTGTAAGCTTTTTGGGGCGCCTTGGGGGCCTCTTCGGCCGTCTGGAGGCCAGCGTGGGCGTTTTGGATCGATTCTTCAGCGACTCATGGACCGCTCCAAGGGCCTCTTGGGGCCCTCCTGGTGTGTTTTGGGGCCCTCTGCCCCCGTGGGTGCGTTCAGCCGGATCCCGGGGAACCCCCTGCCCTCCAAATCGACTGGACTGGGTTCCCGGGGGAGGGGCTCGGGGAGGGGTCGGCGGACCTCTTGGGTTTTTTGGGGGCCGTCTTGGGTCGACTCGGGAGCCTTCGTGGTCTGTCGTGGACGTTGTGATATCAGAAGAGGCGAACGTGCAAAAAAAAACGCGAGTGCCTATGTGAATGATGATGTTTTGTTCTTGGAGGCCGTCTTGGGACGCCTCGTAAGGGTTTCGTGGAGCGTCTTTGGGGCCTTTGCGGCCGTCTGGAGGCCAGCATGGGTGTTTTCGATCGATCCTTGGGCGGTTCGTGAGCCTCTTGGGCCGTCGAGAGGGCCTTGTGATGCTGCCGTGGCATGTTTCGTGGCGTTTCTTGAGCGATCGTGAGTCCCTCGTAGGTCATCTGAAAGCCCTCTGGGATGTCCCGTGAGCCACTTTGGAGCGGCATAGAGGGGTTCGAGGGCTGTCGTGAGTGTTGTGGCCACAGGAGATGCGACTGTGCCAGGCACACATGTTTTCAAATGTAGGTGAAGCGAGTGTTGCTCGTGGGTGCCGTACTGAGGCGACTCTTGAGGGCTTCGTGGGGCGTCTCGGGGTATTGGGGCCGTCTGGAGGCCAGCGTAGGCGTTTGCGATTGTTGTTTCGACGGTTCGTGGCCCTCATGGGTCGTCCCAAGGACCTCGTGGTGGCCGCTTGGCTTGTTGTGTGGTGCTGTGTGCGCGGTTTTGGGGTTTCGTCGGTCGCCTGAGAGACCTCTTGAGGGTCTCGTGCGCCGCGGGGGGGGGCGACTCGGGAGACTTCGTGGTGGGTGGTGTGATCGCAGGAGAGGCGACTGTGCCAAAAATGCAGGGGTTCCAATGTGAATGAAACGACGGTTGCTCTTGAGGGCCGGCATTGGGCGGCTCTTGAGGGTTTCGTGGGGCGTCTTGGGGGCTTGGGGGGGCCGTTTGGAGGCCAGCGTGCGGGTTTTCGATCGGCCTGTCGACGGCTTGTGGCCCTGTGGACCGTCCAAAGGACCTCGTGGTGGCCGCTTGGCCTGTTTTGTAGTGTTTTATTTGCGGTTTGTGGGCTTCCTTGGGACGTCTGAGAGACCTTTTGGAGGCCTCTTTGGCCGTCTTGGGGCGACTCCAGAGGCTTCTTGGGCGAGCTTGGACTTAGGGTGCGCAGAAGAGGCGCACGTGCTAAAACAAAACATGTTTCCGATGGAAATGATATGTATTTTCTCCCCGAAGCCGTCGTGGAACGCCTCGTGAGCGCTGCTTGGAGCGTCTTTGGAGCCTCTGGGGCCGTCTGGAGGCCAGCGTGGGCGGTTTTCATCGATCTTCTGGCGGTTTGTATCCTTCTTGGACCGCCCAGAGGGCCTTTGGATGCCTTTTGGATGTCTCGTGCGCCGTCCTGGGGCGACACAAGGGGGCTTCGTGGGCTGTCGTGGGTGTCGTGATCGCAGGAGAGGCGACTGCCTGGAAGACAGGGTTCCCGTGCTCGTAAATGAACATGCATGTGTGACTGTGCATGTAAATGAAGCGATGTGTGTTCGTGGGAGCCGTCTTGAGGCGGATTTTGCGGTTTTCGTGGGGCGTCTCGAGGTTTGTTGGGCCGTCTGGAGGCCAACGTGGGCGTTTTGAATCTCTCTCGACGGCAAGTGGCCCTCGTGGACAGTCCTGAGGACCTCGTGACGGACGCTTGGCCTGTCTGGTCGTGTTTAATGAGCGGTCTTGGGGCCCTCGTGGGCCCTCTCAAAGATCTCTTGGAGGCCTCTTGGGCTATGTAAGGGCGACTCCGGATGCTTCGTGGGGTGTCGTGAACGCTGAATTACACATGCAAGGTGTCCTGTGAAAATTATGGGTTTGTGCTGGCGGAGGCCGTCGTGGGAGGCCTCGTGAGGGTTTCTTTGAGTTTCTCTGGAGCCTTCTGCGGCCGTGTAAAGGCCAGCGTGGGCGTTTTCGATCCATCTGACGGCGGTTCGTGGTTCTCTCGTACCGTCCAGAGTGCTTTGTGGTGCCCTCGTGGCATGGTTTGTAGGGCTTCTTGAGCGATCTTGAGACCCTCTTGGGTCGTCTGAGAGCCATCTTAGAAGCCTCGTGGGCCGTCGTGGGGCGACCCAGGGAGCTTTTTGGGCTGTCGTGAGTGTTGTGATCGCAGGGGAGGCGACTGTGCCAAAAATGCAGGTTGTCCACCGTAAATAAAGCGATGTTTGCTCTTGGGGGCCGTTTTGGGGCGACTCTTGATGGTTTCGTGGAGCGTCTTGGGAGTTTCTTGGGCCGTGTGGGGGCCCGCGTGGGCGTTGGCGATGGATCTTTCGACGGGCCGTGACGCAAGGGGAAGCGGGCGAGATCCCATGCAGACCGCGGGCACCTGTCAAAACACCTGACGACTGATAATCGAATGGCTTTAGGCACATCCTGCCACCGTGCCTGGGTTGCGGGTCTGAGGCCACTCGGATGGCTGACGGGGTCTCGTGGGAGGCGTCCCGGGGGCGTTTTGGAGGCAGTTTTTGAACCTCTTGGGGGCCACCTGGGGGCCTCTTGGGGGACTTTCGCGACCATCTTGGGGCTTGGGAGCTTGTTGGGCGTCTTGGAGGCCTCGTGGGCCGTCCAGAGGCCAGTGCGGGCGTTTTGGATTGATTTTTCAGCGACTCGTGGCCCCCGTGGACCGCCTCACGGGCCTCTTGGAGCCCTCTTGGCTTATTTGGGGGCCCTCTGCCCCTCCGGGTGCGTTCACCCAGATCCTGGGGGACCTCCCCCCCTGGATAGCGGCAAGCGGGCTCCTGGACCATCTTGCAAGTCATGGAAATGGGTTTCGGACTCCTCGGGGCCAGACCCTCGGGTTTCGAGTTTTGGCCCTCGGCGCCAGGCCCTAAGTTCGAAGCTCCTCCAACGCCCAAATCCAATCGGTGAACGTTAAGGGTTCACTTGGGTTTCCATTCCAACATGGTGATTTTCTTCTTTTGAAAAACGTAGACTGCGCATGCTAACTTGAAAATCCAATCGGTCACCGTGAGAGGTTGACTTGAGTTTCCAGGCCAACAGGGCGACTTGTCGATTGTGGACAATGGACAATACAAAATTCGAACGCGCGCGCGTGAGGAGTCCCGTGTTGTCCGTAACAGGCATCATACACCAAAACCAATGTGATTTTCTACATCGAATCGGTCACCGTTACGGGTTCACTTTATTTCCCAGGCCAACATGGCGACTTTTCGATCGTGGGCAATGCAGAGCTCCAACGCGCGCGCATGTGGACATGGTCACCCGCGCGAGCGGGTGACCGTTAAGGTTTCACGTTCGCTTCCAGGCCATCGTGGCGACTTCTCGATTGTTGACAATACAAAACTCAAGCGCGCGCGTGGAGTTCTGCGTTGTCCATAACAGGCACCATACACCGAAGCACAAGTTAATCTCAAAAGTGCAATCGGTCACTGTCAAGGGTTCATCTTAGTTTCCAGGCCAACAGGACAACTTTTCGTGGGCAATCCAGAACTCCAACGCACACGCGGGTGACTATGGGTACCCGCGCGTGCGGGTCACCCGAAATCCGCTCGGTCACCGCCGAGGGTTCAGATTAGTTCCCAGGCCAGCAGGGCGATTCTTCGATTGTGGACCATATAAAACTGCAACGCGCTTGAGGAGTTCTTTGTTGTCCGCACCAAGTATTCTACACAAAGATCTCCCCCAGCCGCGGTGGTTTGCCCAAGACATTCCGTGTGCGTGAAAGAAAACCCACAGTTCCAGAGGAGAGCTCCTCGTCCACCCCGCTTCCTCCTCTTCTTACCCGTCAAACAACACACTCGAAACGAGGCTTCCGCCTGAGAGGTCCCCAAAAACACACCCAAAAGGAAGCTCTCGCCTGAGAGGTCCCAAAACAAAAACACTCAAAACGAGGCTCCCGCCAAAGAAATCCAAGAGCCACCCCTCTCATCCCTGTAACTGTCCCAAAAAAACCAAAAAAAAACTAAAGTTCCAGAGGGGAACCTCTCGTCATCTTCCAGAGGGCGGGTAAGAAGAGGAGGAAGCGGGGGCGGGGGAGTTCTCCTCTGAAGCTTTGGGTTTTTTGGGACAGTTACAGGGATGAGAGGGGTTGCTCTTGGATTTCTTTGGGTTGTTTTGGACCTCTCAGGCGGGAGCCTCGTTTTGAGTGCTTTTTTGGGGGACCTCTCAGGCGGGAGCATCGTTTTGGGACCTCCCAGGCGGGAGCACCGTCACGTGGGAGGTTCATGCTCTCCTCCTTCCTTTCCCCTTCTCCCTTTCTTTCTTTCCTCCTCCCTCACCCTCCTCCTCCTCACTCTCTCTCTCTCTCTCTCTCTCTCCCTCTCTCCCCCCTCTCTCTCTCATCACTTATTATATATCTCTCTCATTATCTCGTTTCCTCTCTCCCTCTCAATGTCGGAAGCGCAATACTTCTTTCACTGTTGGAACGCAGTGCTCTGGATCCATCGAAGCGCAATGCTTCGTCCTCGTCGGGAGCGCAATGTTTCCTTCTCGTCGGAAGCGCAATGTTTCCTCCTCGTCGGAAGCGCAATGCTTCCTCCCCGTGGGAAGCGCAATGTTTCCTCCTCGTCGGAGCAACGCCTTGGATCCGTCGAAGCGCAAGGCTTCGTGCTTGTCGGAAGCGCAATGTTTCCTATTCGTCGGAAGCGCAATGTTTCCTGTGTGTCGGAAGCGCAAAGTTTCCTCTCTGTCGGAAGCGCAATGTTTCCTCCTCGTCAGAAGCGCAATGCTTCATGTTTGGTGGAACGCATTGTTCTGGTTTCACCGAAGCGCAATGCTTCGTCCTCGTCGGAAGCGCAATGTTTCCTCGTCGGAAGCGCAACGTTTCCTCCTTTGTCGGAAGCGCAATGTTTCCTCCTCGTCGGAACGCAATGCTCTGGACCCCTCGAAGCGCAAGGCTTCGTGCTTGTCGGAAGCGCAGTGTTTCCTCCCCCTCCCTTCCATTCCCAGGCATGAAGGTCGGTGCGACGCCCGATTCGGTGAGAGACACATAATTAGCGACATGGAAAGGGATGGGAGGGAGGGGTAGGATGTCAGATGTAGCGCGAGCGCACCTAGCTTGTTCTCTCTCTCTCTCTCTCCTTCTCTCTCTCTCTCTCTCTTTCTCTCTCTCTCTCTCTCTCCCTCTCTTTCTCGCTCGCTCCCTCCCTCCCTCCCCCCCTCCCTCCCTCCCTCCCTCCCCCCCATCCACCCCCATCCCCCTATATCAGTATATCCCTCTCTCTCTCTCCCTCTCTCTCTCTCTCTCTCTTTTCTCTTCTCTTTCTCTCGCAATCTCCCTCCATCATTTGCTCGTCGGCAGCCTGCTCAGCAGTTCCCTCGCCCGTCACATCCATATTGTCGTTGTCTCGACGTCGTTTCCGTAGCTTTCCGCGTGGGTCGAGCACTTCCCTCTTCGCTCTCGCACCCTGCACCTAGACTCGCGCCCTCGCCATGCTCGCCCTGGTGGGTTACGCGGCCAAGACCCAGCACCCCGTGAAGGCCAGCACAGGCTGCGCCAACGCGGACATGACCGCCGCTTCCGACCACTACGCGGTCGTCCTCGACGGCGTCAGCGGCGTCCCAGCGCCAATGACCCCCGAGGGACTGGCGCAGGACATGCGCGACTCTCTCCGCTAGTTCTTGGCTCGCCGGCTCGCGCACGGCACTGATCGGGACGACTTCGACACCGAGGTGGCCAACTTCTTAAACCCGAGCCGTGTGCCCACGACGCCTACCGCGGGCTTGTGGCTCGAGAACTTGATCGTTATGGCGGGGATTTTTACCGAGTCACTGGGAAGCACGTGCATGGCGGTCGCCACCATCATCGGGAAAAAGCTCACCGTGTACCACTTGGGCGACTGTGTCGCCATGCTCTTCCGCTACTGCTCGATGCAGGGAGTGTGGCGCGTTGCCTTTCGCACGGTGGACCACAGAGTGCAGATGCTTGACGCCCGCGGTAACAGCGTGATCGGGCCGCTTCAGTTCACCGTGCACAACGACCAGCATCGCACAATCGAGGCGCTGAAGCAGACGGTCCGCCAGGGCACCGCGCAGCTGGTCAAAGACGTCCGCCCAGGCGACGCGCTGATGCTCTTCAGCGACGGCGTCGCCGACAACGCCACGGACGAGGAGCTCTGCCGCATCTTGAGCAACTCCACCCCCCTTGATCACGCCTCAATCGCGCACGCCGTCCTGGCGCACTGCTGCCGCAACGGAGCGCCGAAACCCGACGACATCAGCGTCTACGTCGGCACCGTGTTCTCGCAGTAGGTATGTCCCGTCCGCCGTAGTCGTTCCCTTGCCTCTCTCTCTCTCTCTCTCTCTCTCTCTGTCTCTCTCTCTCTCGCTCTCTCTCTCTCTCTCTCTTTCTCTCTCTCTCTCTCTCTCTCTCTCTCTCTCTCTCTCTCTCTCTCTCTCTCTCTCTCTCTCTCTTTCTCTCTTTCTCTCTTTCTATCTCTCTCTCTCTCTCTCTCTCTCTCTATCGCTCGCCCTCCCCTACCTTCCTCCCCCCTCGCCAGCCTCGACGATTTTTTAATTTTCCACGAGGCTGTCAGATTTGTAATGGCACCGAGACAACATACATCAGCCGTAGTTGTAGTAAAAACACATTTCGCTCATCTTGCGCCGACTGCTGGCCGCGAGACCATGGGTTCCTTCGGCAAAAAGAGCATTTGCGAAGCCGACGCTCGCATCTCGATTGCCAGAAGCCCAAAAGAGACCCCAAGACAACATATGTCAGTCGTAGTTGTTGTAAAAACACATTTCGCTCATCTTGTGTCGCTTGCTTGCCGCGAGGCCATGGATTCCTTCGGCAAAAAGAGCATTTGCGAAGCCGACGCTCGCATCTCGATTGCCAGAGGCCCAAAAGAGACCCCATGACAACATAGATCAGCCGTAGTTGTAGTAAAAACACATTTCGCTCATCTTGCGTCGCTTGCTTGCCGCGAGGCCATGGATTCCTTCGGCAAAAAGAGCATTTGCGAAGCCGACGCTCGCATCTCGATTGCCAGAGGCCCAAAGAGACCCCGAGACAACATATGTCAGCCGTAGTTGTTGTAAAAACATATTTCGCTCATCTTGTGTCGCTTGCTTGCCGCGAGGCCATGGATTCCTTCGGCAAAAAGAGCATTTGCGAAGCCGATTGCCAGAGGTCCAAAAGAGACCCCAAAACAACATATGTCAGCCGTAGTTATTGTAAAACACAGTTCGCTCATCTTGTGTCGCTTGCTTGCCGCGAGGCCATGGATTCCTTCGGCAAAAAGAGCATTTGCGAAGCCGTCTCGATTGCCAGAGGCCCAAAAGAGACCCCCAAACAACATACGTCAGCCGTAGTTGTTGTAAAAACACATTTTTCTATAGCCTGTCGTTGGGTTGCCGCGATACCGTGGGTTCCTACTGCAAAAAACAGCATTTGCGCAGCCGGCGTTCGCATCACGACAACCAGAGACCCAAACGTGACCCAAAAACAACATATTTCAGCCGTAGTTGTAGTAAAAACACATTTCGCTCATCTCATGCCGCTTGCTTGCCGCGAGGCCATGGATTCCTTTTGCAAAAAGAGCATTTGCGAAGCCGACGCTCGCATCTCGATTGCCAGAGGCCCAAAAGAGACCCCAAGGCAACATATGTCAGCCGTAGTTGTAGTAAAAACGCATGTGTCAATATTTTGTCGCTGGGTTGCCGCGAGACCGTGGGTTCCCACGGCAAAAAAAAAAAAACAGTTGCGCAGCCGACGCTCGCATCTCGATACCCAGAGGCCCAGAGGATACCCCACAACAACAGATATGAATCCTACTTGTGGTAACAACGCATTGTTCTCATCTTGCGCGGTTTGCTCGAGTTGTGGCTCAAGGGACGAGCCGCCCTAGCGCCGCCTGGCTCGCTGCGCCCTTGCGCGCGCCTGCCCCCCCCCCCCTGCGGCGCCGCGCGTCGCCTCGATGATCGCGGCAGCGACGGTCGTCAAGAACCTCACCATGCACAGGCTGACTTTTCCAATCCTCTCAGACGACGAGACGGGCACGACCAACCCTGCCGAGGATCTCCCTTTTACACCTGTTGACACCGAGGCGGACGGCCCAATGAAAAAGGTCGTGCACTTCGTGGACATCGTGTCCGACCACCGCGAAGACATCAACAAATACGCTATCTTGGAGCACTTCCGTCGCAAGACATTCAAGGACCTGCCCATGCCTTTCCGCTTGAAGGAGGAGCCCCCGAGCGATTACACCATGCAGCTGTTCGCGGTGCCGAGGGGCGACGGCGGGAAGTACATCATCAAGCACTACATCATGAAGAACAAGGTCAACATCCACAGCCTCCCGAGCATTTGCGCTGGTCAGGCGCATAAGATTGCGTGGGGCACCCATGAGAAGTCAGGGACGAAGGCGCTGCAGCACCTGCTCATGCACCTCCCTGGCTTGAAGATCAGGTACTTCACGTTCGACCACCGCGACCTCAACAATCAGAAAGAACTCATGGACGAGTCGAAAGTCGACCAGGGGTTCGATTACATCGAGGAGCATGCCCGTCTGATCCAGAATAAGAGCCACCTTCGGTGGATCACCAAGGAGCTGAACAACGAGGCCAGCCTCATTTTCGGGTGGAAGGAGTCGCTTGTAAAAGAGATCATGATGGGCATCGCAAACGAGGCGGTGCTGTGCCAAGAGCATATTGTCTGCCCTGTCACGCTGCGCAACATCAAGCGCTCCTTCCTGGTTGGCGCCCTCAAGCCCATGATCAAGACGATGGGCAAGCATGCTCTGATGATGATTGGCGAGCCTGGGATCGGAAAGACTTTCGTGGGTCGCTCAGTCGCCCTGGCCCTCGCCAGGCGGTGGGCGCGCAAGATCGGCGGCGAGCGCGTGGCCATGCTGAAGAGCACGACGGAGTTCGACTTCTTGCGCGGCCAGCCAGGGGAGAAGAGTTGTGCTTGGGTGTACGACGACGGGGCGCTGAACGAGCAGCGCGTTCGGGCCATTACGTCCTTCACGGACGCCGGGGATGACGAGTCGGTGATCTGGGCCCGCTGGGGGGCCACAAAATGCGCGCAGGGGCAGCCTTGCTTGATCATGGACAACACGTTCAACCCAGCCACGCTCCGCCCGACCATCGGCAGCTTCCCGTCGATCTCTCACGAGGACTTCCTGGCCGCCGTGTCGACAACCTTCCCCCCAGGGACGACTCTAGCCAACCTCATGGCGTGTCTGAAGCGATCGCACTTGACCCTCAACTTCACGCACACCGACGGCAAGGTCTACGTCCTCCACCGCATCGCCTCCGAGGGCACTGAGCCCGTTCCGTGCTTTGTGTTGGACGAGTCGAACTTCATCAACATGGACGGCAGGCGCCGCATTGGCTTGTGGAAAGAAGGCAACCGCCAGTTCGGGACCGATTACGACCAGGACGTGATGTGGGAGCAGAACTGGCTGGCACAGCTCCTGGAGGACGACGAAGTCCCGCAGGGTGCCGACGACTCGGGCGCGGAGGACGTTGCCGCGGCTGCCGAGCCCCAGCGGTTCGGCAAGCTGAGCTTGGGGGACATATGGGGCAGCGCAGCAGCCGCGCCAGGGGGCGGCGTGCCCGCGGCCGCGATGCCAGCCCCAGCAGCGCCAGGGGGCGCCGTGCCCGCGGCCCCGATGCCAGCCCCAGCCGCGCCAGAGGAGGCTCCCCCAGCCAAGCGGGCGAAGCCTGACACCCAGGGGCCCCGCGCGGTGTCCCCCGAGCCTTTCGCGGACGGCTTCAAGTGCGATCGCATCGGGGGCGACCGCGACTACTACGAGGACGAGGAAGAGCCACCGCGCGGGACTCCCGCACAGGAGATCGAGCGGCTCTGGAAGCTCCACCAGGCAGGCGCGATCTCGCCCAAGGAGTTCAACGCCTTGAAGAAGGGCGCAATCAATGATGGGTTCGACGCCATGAAGAAGGTGGCGCCCGCCAAGAAGGAGGAGCGCAGGGCCAAGCGGGAGCGGGCGCCTCGCGGACCGATCAAGCGGGACCCCGACGGCCCCTGCAGGGCGGCGGGCTCGACCGATCAGGCTGCCAAGAAGGAGGTGTTCTCGGCGACGCCAGTGGGCAGTTCGACGATGCAGGAGCTCTTTCCAGGCTCGGGGAGGGCAGAAGTCGGGCGGCGTTCGCGGGGCGAGGCGTCAAAGGGACCGCCCGTTTGTCGACCAGCGGGTGCTTGAGTTGCGCCCCGTTGGGTCGCGAGCACGGTTGGCCCTTCGGGCAACTTGTAACGGGCGGTTCTTTTGCGCGCCTCCATTCGGCCGCCTTGCTTCTGCGCCCTCAACGGGCGTCGCGGCGATCGACTCGGACGAGGACTGAGGCCGCCGCCGCGGGGGGCCATGCGTAGCGTATGATTCTGGCAGCGCCTGGCAGCCGAATTCGCTCGGGAAGGCATGCTACTTTTGGGGCGTACCCACATCGTTGGGGGGTGCAGACAAACTGTGCAAGTCTTTATATGAGTGCTGCACGCGTGGCAAGGGTGGGCATCGCATGCGCGGGCGCCCGCGCGCCCTTGCATCTGCGGGCCGCCGTGCGCCAGCCATAGCCCAGCAAGCTCCTAGGCGGGGTTCAAGGGGATTGCATCATTGCCGTGCTAATGACACCATCGCAACGGGTTTCCCTCGATTCCTGGCAGCCGAACGTCGTCGCCCGAACACTCGGTGGCAACCCCAGGGCATACTTCTCTCGGGGAAGTATGTAATCATGCATGCTGCGCACGTTGCAAGGATGGGCATCGCGCGCGCGGGCACCCGTGCGTCCGTGCCTCTGCGGCCCACCGATAGCTAGCCATAACCCAGAACGTTCCTATGCGGGGTTGCAAGGGGATTGTATCATTGCCGCGCTATCGGCACCATCGCAGCGCATTCCTCTTCCTTTTTGTCGTTTAGACTTGAGGCTCAAACTCGTCGCGCGCACCTCGGTGGGAAGCCCAGTGCGATCAATGCAGTGCGAGGTCTGCGACCGCGTCCCAGCGCTCGGCTCTGCAGGGAAAAGCAACGGGCCCCCATGGCCGTGCAGTTCAGTGGGTGGGGGTGTTGGGGCGGCATTGCAATTGGGTTTTCTTTGGCGGGGGCAGCGGCCCGTCTCCCCCCCGCGAATGTGCTGGGCTATTACGCGGCACGTTCCCCCCGCCCCCCATCCCCCGCCCCCCCGCCGCAGGCTTCCCGCTGCCTGCCGCCCGCGTGTGCCACGGCTGCCTCATGCGCATGCTGGACACGGGGGCATTCTGGCCGCTGTCGGAGCAGTGCATCCTCGGCGCCATGCATCCCGACTTGGGAGCGCCGCCCGCCATCCACCTCGATTGGGACGAGGAGGACGAGGACGACGACGAAAGCTTCCACGATGGCGACCAGATCATCGACGAGGACACCGAAGCGGAATCCGATGGGACGGAACCCGAGGGCGGTGACGTCGATACCAGCGAGACGTCCTCCACGGCGTGCCCGTCGGACGACGACATGCTGGAGGGCGACGAGGATACCGACGATGATGATGACCGCTACTTCGCCGATGTCGTGTGGGTCTCCGACGACGAAGCCGACGGCGTCGTGGCGATCGACTCGGACGAGGACTGAGGCCGCCGCCGCGGGGGCACATCGTTTGGGGAGGTAAACAACACGTGCAAGTCTTTATATGAATGCTGGACCTTGAGACGGAGGAAGCACAAGTCAGTATTGAACAGTGCAGCCCCGCCCTGTCACCCCTCGCTCATCGTTCCCGCGTCACCGCTTCGCTCCTCCTCCTCTTGTCCATCGCCGCCCTCCTCGCATATCCCCTCCTGCGCTCGGCGAGGCCTGTCTCTCTGAGGAGGCATTTGCATGTTCGTGATATTAGCGTGTCAGTTGGCACATCGAGCTGTTCAGCGTTGCGTCCAACCCTGGGCGGGCTGAGAATCGGACACCCGTTGTCATGCGTGTTTGCACTTGGGCCGCCGCTCATGGACTGGGCGCGCAGCGGGCCGTTCTGCTCGCCGTCATCGCCGACGCTGCCAACGCACTCCTCGTTCTTCGATGCTTGTCTGCCGTCGCCGTTTTGGCTCGAGCGGGCCACAGGCACCCCGCCGCTTTGGGCGATCGCCCAGTGCCCGAGCATTTTCGGCGCGGCCGCGCCTGCGAATCGCCCGCCCGCATGCCGAGGCTGGCCAAGAAGTGGGCCCTCAAGCAGGCGATGAAGACGGCGAAGAAGCCCGCGAAGACGCGCGGCGCGAAGCCGGCGGCGAAGAAGCCCGCGAAGGCGCGCGGCAAGAGGACAGTGATGAGACGGCCCGCGAGGGCGAGTGGCAAGGGCGCCGAAAGCCGCGCCGCCAAAGCGTTGCGGGTGAACGGGAAGTTCCACAAGGATGGCCTCACCTACAGCGGCAAGTCGGCATCAACCCCTGCGCAGACGACCACGCTGCGTCGCTTGGACCAGCAGCCCTACGAGGAGATCAGCGCCCTGAGCCAGAACGGCGCAAAGAAGGTGTTGCTGGAGGCTGGCGTTCTGCCGCGTCGCGGCGAGGCGGCGTCGTTTGCATGCCGGCAGTGCGGCGGCGAGATGAGCAAGAACGGCAACGGCTTCAGGTGCGCGGCGGCGAACTGCAGCCGCCCGCGCATCGCCCACCCAGACGTGGCCTACACGCCGCTCGCCCGCTTCGACGCAGGAGGCTACGATCGTGACTGCAAGATGTGCTTGCGCACTGCCTATACATTGGGATGCAAGTTGCCCAACGATGCCGCAACCCAGATCGCGCGGCAGAAGGGTGACAGTATCACGGCCGCAGAGCGCAAAGTGTCGGAGTTCTACGCGATGCACAAGGTGGCGCTGGCGCACTCGGAGGTGGAGCACACCCGCGACACAGTGTTCGAGGACGAGATAGTCGAGGTTGATAGCTCCCGCATGGCATGCAAGAAATTGACGGGCGGCATGAAGAGCCACCAGGGCCGTCTGCTGGCAGTGAAGGGGCGGTTCTCAAAGAAGTGGACGGCCTCAATGTTGCCGACGAGGAACTCCACGGCGAAGCGTGGGTCTGGCGGCCCAGAGTCGCTGGCGGAGGTGCGCGGCCCCCTGGCCCACGCCATGGGCAAGGGCACGGCGCTGGCGCCCGACGGCGCCCAAGCTTTCCAATCCGCCGCCGCGGAGATCGGCGCGCCCAGCCTGCCTGGCGTGAACCACCAGGATAAGGTCTTCACACCCGTGACGAGGCTGCTGAAGAGCAAGCTCCCGAAGCGCACAGCCGCCGCGCTGCGCCGTCACTCCCGCGGCAAGGCGCCTGCCGCCCAGGAGACGAAGTTGTACTTCAAGCCCGTGGCGGGGGATAACTCAGTGGAGTCGGTGCAGGGGCACATCAAGAACACGATGCGCCGCGCGGGCAACGTGGGTAGGCACAACGCCAGCGAGACCAAGAAGGCGGTTCAGACTCTGTCAGGAGCAGCCTTACTGAGGCGCGCGGGCGTGGCCAGCGTGTTGGACGCTTTGCGCCGTTATCGTGTCGCGCTGCCCACTGGCGTTGCGCAGCTGTCCCCGCGCGAGTGCTTCCGCGCGGAGTCATGCGTTTGGGCCGTGGCCGCCGAGAAGGGGGAGGCGAGCTGAGTTCTCTCTTGGGGTGGGTGTGTAGGGGGCGCAAGCATGCCCGCAGCAGTCTCTCCGCGGCGCGCCGCCGCCATGGATCGCAGACAGCAGGCTCGTGCGCAGAGATGGGGGCGCGCGCGACGAAACATGCAGTTTTTTTCATCGTCGTCGTCAATCCGACCATTATCGGGAGCCGCCCCTTCCCCTCCTGATGCGCACGCAGCAGATATTGCAGGACCCAGATAACGCAGTAGTCAGACGCATGCGCGCGCAAACGTGCACGCACAGAGAACTGCAGAAGGAATGCGAGGATGAAATAAGAAGACGAGTAATGATAATGCTGTAACCATGATGATGACGATGAATACGAACAAGGAATGTCTCGGGCAAACCACCGCGGCTGGTCGGATTATTTATGTTAGCTTCAAAACCCAATCGGTCACCGTCAAGGGCCCGCTTTAGTTTCCAGGCCAACAAGGCGATTTTTCGATTGTGGGCAGTACAGAACTCTAACGCGCCTGCGGGTCACCCGAAATCCGCTCGGTGACCGTTCAGGGTGCGTTGTAAATTGCAGGCTCACCTGGCGACTTTTTCGATTGTGGACGATACAAAACTCCAACGCGCGAACGGCGGCGCTCACGCGCGTTGGACTTTTGTTTTGCCCGCAACCGAAAAATTGCCATTTTGACTTGGCAATGAGGATGAACCCTAACGGCGATCGATTGGATTTTGAAGTTGATATGGGTTCGGGCGCATGCTGTTTGTCATGGACTACACAGACCGCCCCCCCCGCGCGCGCGGGTGGCGCCTCCATACGTTTCGTCCCCATAGGGTTCGCCCCCATTGGGTTCGCCCCCATGGGGTTCGCCCCCATAGAGTTCGCTCCCACAGGGTTCGCACCCGCCAGGTTCGCCCCCATAGGGGGCGCCCACAGGGGTTCGCCCCCATAGTGTTCGCCCCCATAGTGTTCGCCTCCATAGGGGTCGCCCCCAAAATGACTCGCCCCGATATTGTTCGCCCCAGAGGGTTCGCCCTTCAGAGCTCCTCAGACCGTTGATTGATTGATGTGTGTACATATAGTATACATGAATACCGCCCCCCCCCCGGCCCCAGGTCCCACACCTCCCCGTGACATCTCGGGGACGCTCCTGGTGCCGCTCCCCCGGCCTTTCCGGGGAACCTCCACAGCGTTCCAGGAGGGCCCAAGACACCTCCCAGGAGCCCCCAGAATGCGAAAGGATGGCCCAAGACGCTCCTAAGCAGCCCAAGTCAGCATTCCGACGGCTCTCGAGGCTCCAAGTTGGCCTCCAAGAGACCCCAAGAAAGGCCCGAGAGGCGTCCCGGAAGAGGCCCAAATCGTGGATTTCCATGTGTTTTTGCAATGTTTTTGGCTTCTCGCGTTTTCGAGCTTCCAACGGTCCAAGAGCGCAGAAGAGGCTCCCAAGACCGCCCCAAGACCACCCAAGAGACCCTCAGGACGGCCCCATGACGGGCCAAGAAGGCTCCAAGACTGCCGCAGAGGCGCCCACCCAGGACAGCCCCTGACCACCCCAGAACAGGCCCAAGATGGGCCCAGGAGCGGGAGCAGGAGGCTTCCAGAGACCTCCGAGAGGTTTCCGGGACCACCCAGAGGCCCCCAACAGAGCTGCGAGAGCCGTCCCAAGAGAGCCGTCCCGAGAGAGCCCAAAGAGGGTAAAATCGTCGATATCCAATGGTTTTTCTAATGTCTTTCGCCTTCTGCTTCCAACCCTTCAGATCGAGGATTTCTGATAAATAAAAAAGGAATTCCAAGAACTTATCTTTTCTTTCAAGGTGGAACTCCTACTCGGGAGTCCTACACATCTCCTGGCATCTGGCCGGTACCGCGCCTCCCGGCCTCCCGGGGGGGCTCCCAAGACGCCCAAGGACAGCCAAAGACGAGTCCAAGGAGCCCCCAGAGCGTAAAGGACGGCCCAACACGCTCCTGCGCAGCCCGAGACGCCCTTCCGACGGCTCTCCACGCCTCCAGGAGGCTTCCAGAACCCCCAGGGGGTTTGGAAGATCCCATACCCCTGAGGGGCCCGGCTAACAAAACGCGCGAGGCACAAACTAAAAACAACGCCGAACAGCGCCGAGAAATTGGAAAGACATGGAAATCCATAATTCCTTTTTTTCCAAGTTTGGTCCCTGGTCTACTCTTGCACAACAGGCCACAATTCAGACCCCCTCACCGTCCCCCAAAAAACCCAGAAAGCCTTTGAGGGTCCCAAATTGTTTTATACCTGAAAGAAATTAATGGTTTCTGCGTTTCCGCATTTTCACGCCAGGGCTGGTCGCCGCGGCTCCGCGTCCAATATTTCACACGCCAGGGCTGGTTGCCGCGGCCCCGAGTTTGGACGTGGCTCGGGAAACTGTCGCTGCCCACAAGTTTACTTTGATAACAAGGGTCCAATGTTCTTCTTGGGCGGGTCTTGTATACGCGTATATCTGTATGCATACATGCATATACGCATGTATACGTTTTAACCTTATCCTATCCCCATCCCTATCCCCACACCCTGGCCCTCCCCTATCCCCAACACTACCGTATTCCTGGCCACCAACCACACCCCCGTTGACCCTGATCGCCACCCCTAACCTTACCCTATCAACGCTAACCTAAACTCGACCCTATCCCTAAACCCTTACCCTAAACCCAAACCTAGCCCTAACGCCTACCCTACCCTCCCAACCTAACCCTTTACCCCCACCCTAACCCTCACCCCGAAACCCTAACCCCCAGTGGCCTTAACCCCGAACCGAGCTTGTTTGTTTGTTTGGGGGCTGACGCTTGGAACGCTGCCCCTCAGATCATTGTTTGATTGATACGCATGTGTAAATCTATAGGTTTGCGTGTGGTGTGTATATATCTATGTATATGATAGAGCGCGTTCTGTGGTCGCTTGGAGGGGGGGCGGGGTGAGACTGGACCCCCCCCTCGATAAAGGGGGGGGAGTTCGAACCCTCCCCCCCCCTCGACAGAGGGGGTGGGGGTTCGAACGCCCCCCCCGTTCCTCCCCTGCTTCCCCTCCTCTCCCCTCGGGCCGGCGCTTGCGTCAGCGGCGGCTGGCGGCGGCGGCGGGGACCACGATTTCTTTTTCTGGGCCGGCGCCGGCGCCTCTGGCTGCGGGCGGCAGCGGCGGGGAGCGTCGACGAGGACGACGGTGGTGGTGGTGGTGGTGGTGGTTGTGGTGGTGGTGGTTTGGTGGCGGTGTGGTGGTGGTTTGTGGTGGTGGTGGTGTTGGTGGTGGTGGGTTGTGGTGGTGGCGGTGGTTTGTGGAGGTGGTGCTGGTGGTGGTGGTGGTTGTTTGTGGTGGTGGCGGTGGGTTGTGCTGCTAGTAGTGGTGGTGGTTATGGCGGTGGAAGGGGTGGTGTGGTAGATTGTGGTGGTGGTGGTAGTGGTGGTGGCTTTTTGTGGTGGTGGTTTTGGTGATGGTGAGTTGTGGTGGTGATGGTTGTGGTGGTGTGGTAGTGGTGTGGTGGTGGTTTGTGTTGTTGGTGGTGGTGGGTTTTGGTGGTGGCGGTGGTTTGTGGACGTGGTGCTGGTGGTGGTGGTGGCGGTGGTGGTGGTGGTGGTGTGGTGGTTTATGGTGGTGACGGTGGGTTGTGCTGCTAGTAGTGGTGGTGGTTGTGGTGGTGGAAAAAGTGGTGTGGTAGATTGTGGTGGTGGTGGTGGTGGTATTGTGGTAGTTTTTTGCGGTGGTGATGTTGGTGATGGTGAGTTGTGGTGGTGATGGTTGTGGTGGTGTGGTAGTGGTGTGGTGGTGGTTTGTGGTGGTGGTGGTGGTGGGTTGTGGTGGTGGCGGTGGTTTGTGGACGTGGTGCTGGAGGTGATGGTGGTGGCGGTGGTGGTGGTGGTGGTGTGGTGGTTTGTGGTGGTGACGGTGGGTTGTGCTGCTAGTAGTGGTGGTGGTTGTGGCGGTGGTGGTGGTGGTGTGGTAGATTGCGGCGATGGTGGTAGTGGTGATGGGTTTTTGTGGCGGTGGTGGTGGTGATGGTGAGTTGTGGTGGTGGTTGTGGTGGTGGTGGTGGCTGTGGTGGTGGTGGTGGTGGTTGTGTGGTGGGTTGGTGGTGGTGGTGGTGGTGGGTTGAGGCGGTGGTGGTTGTGGTGGTGGTAGTGGTGGCGGTGGTGGTAGTGGTGGTGATCGTCGCTGCGTCTCCGCCGGCGCCGGCGCCAGCGCCGGCGCTGCTGGCCGCCGCCAGCGCCGGCGCCGGCGCCAGTGGTGGTGGTGGGGGGGTTTGAGCCCCCCCCCTTGGGCTGCCTCTGGTCATCGTCGCTGCGTCCCCGGCGGAGACAGCGGGGACAGCGCGACATTGGCAGGGGCAGTGGCGGGGATGGCGGGACAGCGATTGGGGCAATGGGAGCAGCGGGGCAGTGGCGGGGGCAGTGGGCACAGTGGGACAGCGGCGGGGACGGTGGTGGCGGGGACAGCGGTGAGGGGACAGTGGGGACAGTGGCGGGGGCAGTGGGAAGAAGTGGAACAGTGGTGAGGGCGGACGGTGGTGAGGATTGTGGTGGGGCAGTGGCGCAGTGGGGGCAGTGGTGGGGGCACTGGGGGCCGCAGGACAGCGGCGGGGGGCAGTGGGGGCAGAGGGACAGCACAGTGGGACAGCGGTGGGGACAGTGGGACAGTGGTGGGGACAGTGGGGGCAGCGGGGGAAATGAGGCCGCAGTGGGGACAGTGGCGGGATCAGTGTGGACAGCGCGACAGCGGCGGGGGCGCTGGTGGGGACAGCGAGGACAGTGTAGTAGGGACAGTGGTTGGACAGTGGGACAGCGATGGGGGCAGTGGGGACAGTGGGACAATGGTGGGGACGGTGGCGGTGGGAAAAGAGCGAGGGCGGTGGCGAGGACAGTGGCGGGGGCCAAAGAGTCGCTTGCCGGCGGCGAGTAGGGGGGTTATCGAATCAGTAGCGACCCCCCCGGTTCTCCGAGGGGGGTGGTTCGGACCGGTAGTGACCTCCGTGGTGTTCCGAAGGGAGAGGGAGGGGGGCGGGGGGGGGGTGCCCGGGAGGGGGGTTCGAGCAGGGGGATTGTAGGAGAGGGGGTGTGGGGGGGGCCGGGCTCCAGAGGAACGGGGGGGTCCATTGCAAATCAGCGGTGGATTTTTTATTCCCCAGACAGCTTGCTGAACGGGGTGCTGTTAGGAGAGCGGAGACATCCTCACAAAAATCGGATGGTCCGGGCCGTTTCGCTTGAGACATCCTCACATCTCTCGTTTCTGAGTTGGCTGGGATTGGCCGTTTCGCCTGAGACATCTTCGAACAATTGCGCTCCAGGACTCCGCGCGAGAGGTGGTCCGGGCCGTTTCGCTTGAGACATCCTCGAAACTCTGAGCCCCGAGGTGCCGTGCGAGAGGTGGTCCGGGCCGTTTCGCTTGAGACATCCTCGAAATTCTGAGCTCTGAGATGCCTTGCGCGAGGTGGTCCGGGCCGTTTCGCCTGAGACATCCTCGAAACTCTGACCTCGGAGATGCCGCGCGAGAGGTGGTCCGGGCCGTTTCGCCTGAGACATCCTCGAGCTGCTGAGCTCTGAGATGCCCTGCGCGAGGTGGTCCGGCCCGTCTCGCCTGAGACATCCTCGCAACTCTGAGCTCTGAGATGCCGTGCGCAAGGTGGTCCGGCTTGTTTCGCACAAGACATTTTTGCAACTCTGAGCTCCCAGATGCCGCGCAAGAGGTGGTCCAGCCCGGGGGCCCAGAAGACCACATATTACACATCCTCCCTGGGACCCTGGGAGCCCCAGGAGGCCCCAGAGAGCTCCAGGAGGCCGCAGGACGCGCAGGACAGGCCCCAGGAGATTCCCAGGAGGCTCCCAGGAGGCCCCAGGAGGCCCCCTATCAGAACGTGTCAAGTTGATACACATCCGGTGTCGATTCGTTGATTTTTCCTGCTCTTGTGCCCCCCCTTCCATTTTGAGGGGCCCAAGCGGCCACAGGTTAGATATCCCCCCTGGGAGCCCCAAGAGGCTTCAGGAAGCCCCAGGTGGAGTTCAGGAGGCCACAGGAGGCCCAGGAGGAAGCCCCAGGAGGTCCCCAGGAGGCCCCAGGAGGCCCCCGCAACTCGGAGCTCTGAGACGCCGCGCTCGAGGTGGTCCGGCCCGTTTCGCCTGAGACTTCCTCGCAGCACGTTTCGCCCGAGACATCGTCGCAACTCTGGGGTCCGAGATGCCGCGCGCGAGGTGGTCCAGCCCGTTACGCTGAAGACATCCTTGCAACTCTAGGCTCCGAGATGCCGTTCGGGATGAAGAGGAGGTGGAGGAGGAGGAGGAGGAGGAGGAGGAAGGAGGATGGAAGGGAGAAGGAGGAGGCGGATGATGTGGATGAGGGAGCAGGCAGGAGGAGGGGGAGGAGGAGGAGGAGGAGGAGGAGGAGGAGGAGGAGGAGGGAGTTGCAGGAGAGCACCTAACGGGAAACGAGTGTGACGTGGACTTGTCAGAACGTGTGCGAGAGGTTGTCCGGCCCGTTTCGTTTGAGACATCCTTCCAATACTGAGCTCCAAGATGTCGCTCGCGAGGTGGTCCGGCCCGTTTCGATTGAGCCATCCTCGCAATGCGAGGCTCGAAGATGTTGCGCGCGAGATGGCCTGGCCCGTTCTGCCTGAGACGTTTCGTAGCACAGGGGCTCCAATCACAACCTCTCTCATTCCTTTTGGCGCCTCCCTCTTCCCACTTCCCGCCTGGCTCCTCTTCCCTCGTCCCTTCTCCCGCCTCCCGCCTCCCGCTGCTGCGCCTCTGCCTCCGCCTCCCCGTCCCCGCCGTCGTCGTTTCTGCCGCCTCAGCATCCGTCATGCGCGCAGTGCCTTCCGCCCTCCCCAGACATCCGACGTCACGATTTTTCTTTTGAGACGTGCGCCGCGTACCTCTCGATATCATCCCCGGGGGAAACATCACGACATGCCCCCCCGCTTCCGCGCCCTCCCACGCTTCCTCTTACAGTTGCTTCCGGGTTCACAGCATGGCGGTGGAGCCTCTCACAGTGCCGACCCGGCAGTTTACTCGTCGACCAGGTGCGAGAGAGTACGACACCCTCTAGCGTTAGCTTGCTGATAGGTATGCGTCACACAAGTTTTCGTGCAAACATTTCATGTGCAACCATCATGTAATCATGTTCTAAGATGCCATGCCAGTCCGCAGTGGACGGGCACGCGATCGACTTTGGAAACCGCAGGGGGTGTAACAACCCTGTGTAGGGATACTGCACTCCAGCTATAACTTATGGCTCTAAGGGGGGGGGCCCTAACCCTACAGGACCTACCAACCCTACAGACCCTAATCCAACTCACCCTGCCGACCCCTCGCCCTACATACCCTGACCCCGCAGGCCGCGCTAACCCTTCAAACCCTACTGAACCTACAGGCCCTAACTTCACAAACCCTCTTGCCCCAACAGACGCAACCCCCTCATGCCCCAGCAACCCTACATACCCTAACCCTACTAACCACGCGGACCCGACAAACCCTACTACCCCCACGATACCCTAGCCCCGCAGGCCCCACGAACCCTACAAACCTCATTGCCTTACAGACCCTAACCCTACATACCCTACTACACCTACAGACCCTAACCCCACTAACCCATCATACCCCTAAGTCTACATACCCTAACCCTACAGGCCCCGCAAACCCTACTAACCCTACAGACCCCAACCCTACAGACCCAATCAACCCTACATACCCAAACCCCATTTTTCCTACGGACCTCTAGCCCTGCACACCCAAACCCTACATGCCCTACGAACCCCACAAAGCTTAACTTTGCATGCCCTACCATTGAGAGAGACCTTAACGCTACCCGCCCTTCGACGCCCCATAGACCCCGCCCGACCCTACAGACCCGCGCCGTACATACCTTAACCCTACAGACCCTAACCCCACAGAGTCGTAAACCACACCCTTGCCCCAACTCCGACCCGAACCCCCAATCCCGAACTTTTTTACCCTAGCCCTGACTTCCGCCTTAACCTTGACGCCCAACGCTAACCCTAACCTTCACAGCTTCTCGAGCTGACTTGTGAAACGCTGCCCGTCAGAGCATTAATTTATTGATTGCTGTGGATGTGTGTGTGTGTGTGTATATATATACACTTATGCATATATATACACACTAATATTGCACGCGCCACGGCTGGTCGCCGCGGCTCCACGTCCAATATTTTGCGGGCCAGGGCTGGTCGCCGCGGCGCCGCGTCTGGGCGCGGCTCGCGACAAATTGGCGCCGCCCGAAAGTTTATTTTGATAACGAGGGTCCCATCTACTTGTTGGGCGGGTCTTACATATACATATATGTATATGGACATATATACATGTGTATATTTATATTTATGTATATATATGTATGTATATATGTATGCGAATTCCTACCCTACCGTGCCCTTTTTCCTACCCCCACCCCCTAACCCTACCAAATCCCTAGCCCTGCCCGATCCCTGCCCCCTAACCCTACACCCTGTAGCCCTATCTTTATCCTGACCCCCTAGCCCTACGAGATCAACGCTAAACGTGACCCTACCCGATCCCCAACCCCATACCCTGAACCAGAGCCGTAGCCCAAACTCCGACACGAAACACCAAACCCTAGCCGCTTTGTACCTAACCCTAAACCCTAGCCCCATGCCGTAACCCTAACCCCCAATCTGCACCCTAATCCTGAACCGTCCTTACCTTCACCCCTGGGGACCTCATCCCTAACCCCAGCCTTTCCTCGCTGACTTGTGGAAAGCTGCCCTCCGAGCAATCGATTGATTGATTGAGAAAGCGCGCCACTGGATCACCCTGCAATTGAAAGAGGTGGGCGTGCACGCAAAACCCCCCCCCCGCCTTCCACCCCTTCAAAGGGGGGTGAGATTTTCGACCGCCCCCCCTTTCCCCCTGAAGGGGGAGGGTCCGACCCCCCCCCCCCGATCACTTGAAGGGGGGGATTCCGGACCCCCCCCCCTTCTCCTTTGGCGCTGGAGAGGGGGGGGGTTCGGACACCCCCCTTCCTCCCCACCTTTGCGCCAAACAGAGAGCCGGGGGGAGGGCCTCTCCCGCTGCTCTTTCCTGCGCCGGAGAAGGTGGGTAGGGGGTGTGGAGTACGGAAAGTGAGCAGTGAGTAGTGAGTCATGAATAGTGAGCAGTGAGAAATAGTGCGTAATGAGTACTGAGTGGTGAGTAGTGAGTGGTGAGTGGTGAGTACTGAGTAGCGAGTAGTGAGTGGTGAGTAGTGAGCAGTGAGTGGTGAGTAGTGAGAAGTGAGAAGTGAGTAGGGAGTAGGGACTATTGAGTAGTAAGTAGCGGGTAGTGAGTAGTCGGTTGAGAGTCGTGATTTTTGAGTAGTGGGTAGTGGGTAATGCGTAGTATGTAGTAAGTCGTGAGTACAGAGTAGTGAGTGTGAGTAGTGAGTAGAGAGCTAGCGAATAGCGAGTAGGGAGTAGTGAGTAGAGGACAGTGAGTAGTGAGTAGTGAGTACTGAGTAGTGGGTAGTGAGAATTGAGTAGCGAGTAGAGAGTAGTAAGAAGCGAGTAGTGGGTAGTGAGTAGTGCGTAGTGAATAGGGAGTCGGCAGTAGTTGGTAGTCGGTAGCGAGTAGCGAGTAGGGAGTAGCGAGTGAGTAGTGACTAGTCAGTAGTGAGTAGTGAGTAGTGAGTAGTGTTTAGGGTGATGCATAAAGTGGGCCGCGAGAAGTGGGTAGTGAGTAGGGAGTAGGGAGTAGTAAGTGGTGAGTAGTGAGTATGGAGTAGCGCGTACGTAGTAGGGAGTAGCGAGTAGTGGGTAGTGAGTAGTGAGCATTGTGTAGGGACTTAGCGAGTGGAGAGTAGTGAGTAGTGAGTATTGAGAAATGAGTTGAGAAATGCGTAGTGGGTGGGGAGTAGTGAGTAGTGTGTAGTGGATTGTGTTCTAGTGAGTAGTGGGCAGTGAGTAGTGCGTAGTGAGTACTGAGCAGTGAATATCAGAGAAATGGGTAGTGTGTAGTGAGTAGTGAGTAGGAAACAGTGAGTACTGAGTCGTGGGTAGTTAGTAGTGAGTATCGTGTACTGTCTGGGGCTAGGGTGAAGGGTTCGGTTCAGGGTCTGGGGCTCGGGCGAGCACTAGGGTTAGGGGCGGTAGGGGGGGGCGGGTTCTGGAGTCAGGGGGCGGCGCGGCGAAACGGGGGGAGGGAGGGGGGGGGTCGAATTTCAGGAGGGGGGCGGGCGTTCGAGCCCCCCCCCTCCCTGTTGAAAGGGGGGGTGGGAAGGGGGTTCCCGGCGATGGACCGGGAATCGGGGGGGCCGGTCCCCGGCGACGCGCCGGGAAAGGGGGGGGGGGTCTCCGACGACGGGCCAGGGAAAAGGGGGGGGGAAGGGGTTTCCCCCCACCCCCCCTTCGGGTTATCCAGCGGCGCGCCCCCATTGATTGATGTGCGCGTATGTTTGTATATGTATGTATGTATGTATGTATGTATGTATGTATGTATGTATGTATGTATGTATGTATGTATGTATGTATATATATAACTGTAAAAATACATATATATATATGTATATATATGTGTATGTATGTATGTATGTATGTATATATATATATACATATGTATATGTATGTATGTATGTCTGTATGTATGTATATATAACCGTCTGTATGTATGTGTCCGCGGCTCCGCGCGCGGACGCGGCCCGAAAAAACTCGCAGTCCACGATCATGGCGCGCCAAGAGAAAGGGGGCACCAAGTGCCATCGCCCCCTTTTCCCGAACATCCATCTGCGCGAAGATAAGAATAAAGATAGAGGCGCGACGCGAACACGCCAGTAAGCAATATACGTTAAGCGCGCAGAGATTATAGGCGCGAGGGCAAGGAAGCGCGAATATCAGAGGCGCGAAACTAAAAGGTGCAAATATAAGAGGCGCGAAATTATGAAACCAGAGGCAAGCGAAGATGCGATGCGCGAGCACAAGGGGCGCGACGATGAAGCTAACCAATCCGCCCCCCCGCCCCTCGCCCATTCCGCAGCTGTTTCGGCTCCGCGGCGGGCGCGCGGCGCCCTCGGCTCCACGGCCCGTTCCGCAGCGGTTTCGCTTCGCCCAGGCGCGATGTCACCCCATCAGGTGCGCGTGGCCTCGCAAGCCCAGGCGCCCCCGACCGCCCCCCGCGAGGCCGGGCGCCGCCAGGCACCCCCGACCACCCTCCGCAGCAGACCCCGGGCACCCCCAGCTTGACGACGCTGCCCTTCCGCCAGCGCGGAGCCCGAGGTCCCAGGGCTCGGCCGCGGGGAAGGCCGCGGCGGGCGCCGCCGCGGCCGGCGCCGTCGGCGCCGCGTCTGACGGCCCCCCCGCCGCTGGGGCCAGCGCCCCCCGCGTCGAGCCGACGCGTTTCGCCCAGAGTGCGATCGCGCACCCGACCATGGAGGCCATGCCCGAAGTCATCGGCCACGTCTTCGGCGGCATGGAGCAGCAGGTCGCCCCGGCCAGGCCGAACGCCCTTCGGCTCCAGACCGCCTACTCGGCCACGTTCAAGATTGGGGGCGCTGGGGGGTGGGCGCCGACGCATAGGCAGAGGACAGCGATTGATAATGGGCACTTGGCACGTTTGCAGAACAGCGCAAGTTTCCTCCGCTGCTGACCAGCAGTGGTCGGCTGGAGTCGCCTCGAGATCGCCCCGACTGTTCGGGCCGATGGGCCGCTGTCCATGCCGCTCGGCAAACAGCCGCGCAGCGTCGCCATCGCCAGCACCATCGACAGCATCGCCGTAAACAACATCATCATCCGCACGGCGCTCCTCCTCAGAGTGCTGCTCAAGACGCGTCGGGCACGCTCGGCTATCGCGGGCCGTGCCGGAGGCCAGCTTGGGCCACCTTGGTGAGCGCGGAAATTTATCTGGTCGCTCCTGAAACCGACGTGGTCCAATCAATGGAGTGTGATCGATGCATTGCAGCGCGCCCTTGGGCGGGCGCGGTCGCCGCCCCCCCCCCCCCCCTCCGCTTCGCAGGAACGGTGAGGGGGGCGGGGGGGGGTGGATTGGAGGAGGAGGGTGAGCCGCTGCCCGACCTTGCCTTGCCCACACCTTATTCTACCCTACTCTATTTTCCTCCCTCCTAATTGTCTTTGCGACTACCTTCTCGTCTTAGTCTACTCCGCCCTACTCTATCATGCCCCAATCTACGCTACTCAATTCGACTCTACGCTACCCTACTCTACTCTGCTCAACCTGCCCCATCATACTCCAACGCCTCCTCGAGCTCTCCTGGATTCATCCTGGGCCGCTTCGATGGTCTCATGGGCTGTCGTGAGTCCGTCACCAGAGCCTCTTGACCATGGAGAAAGCCTTCCCAGAACGGGGCCACGGGGGCATGCGGACGCGCTCTCCCCGCGCAGACGCGGCGGCGGATCGCGAGGTAGATTCGGGCATGCTAAAGCAGAAGTTCCCGCGCGAGTGGGTTCTCCGATCGCCCAGGGCGGCCCCGCGGGGCCTCCGGGATAGCGCCCGGGCAGCCCACGGGGCCCCCAAGTCGGCCCAAGACGGCCCCGAGATCGGTGGGGGGGCTCCCGAGAGAGCCCCGAGATGGCCCAGAAGCGCTCCAAGATGGCGCCAGGGCGGCCCTGAGTTGCCCCCAGGACGGTCCCCGAAGGCGCCAGACGGGCCAATTGGCGCCCCGGGGCGGCCCCAGATGCTCCGAGAGGCCCCAGGGGCCCCCCGGCAGGCCCCCATGGGCCCCGAGAGGGCCCGCAAGTACGCCACGGCGATGCATGGCGTTGTTCGCCCAAGGGCCTCGCGCCCCATCCGTTGAAACCGCGTCCTGCTTTGGCAGCCTGCGCCATGAGTTGCGCGGCCGCCTTCGCGCGAGGAGCTGCCCGGCCGCGCGGTCGGGGCAGAGGCCGAGCTGAGCAGCCGCGCCGCCCTAGACCCCTGAGGGACACGGCATCAACGTTACCAGCGAGATGCGAATCAGCAAGGAGTTCGACGGAATCACCGCTGGCCGCAAGGCGAACGACAGGCCAATCCGCGCCAGGGCCATCGAAACTGGATTTGACCTTGGCAACAGATGGGATGCTAGCTAACATGCTGCAAGTCCAAAAGAACCTCCGCGTGAACATACCCAAAGATGGTTGCAGCACGGATCGGGCCCCAATCGGGGCGCTCACGTTGCACAAGACCGCGGAGGGCTAGCAGCGGCTACAGGAGCACAACTTGAAGACGTCGTTAACGCAGCCCCGCGGCGAGTCCGCGCGAGCTCGGGCCGACGGCAGAGTTCGCGACTAGCGTTGGCGCGACGCCGGGCGGCTAACAGGACGAACCGCCGGCAGTTCTGGGGCCAGCTGCCGCCAGGCGCCAGCGAAAGCGATTCGGGCGCATTTGCGCTGGCAGGGCCCCTGGCACCAGACTCCGACGCGAGAGTGATTTCCGCGCGGCGCTCAGGCATCTTCGCGCGCCATGGCGCCTCCAGCATGACCCAGACAGAGATTCCCCGCCTGAGCTCGCGGCGCGAGAGCACATCGTTGTTCCGCCAAGCCACGAGGAGATCCAGGGAGGGATCATCGCGATAAGCCCTGGTCCACGGCCAGTTGAGAGACCCAGCCCGAGCGAGGGCGCGCAGATGTTTTATGCCCTGCGGGCCCGCAGATGCAAGTGCCAACGTGCCTCCAGAGCGATGCGTTCTCTCCAGGCATGCCGATGGACGCAGCCCTCTTTGCAGGTGAAAATTGCGATGCGCATGCAATTTACGGGTCGGAGCGGCGCGAGATGCCGCGCAGCCAGTGGGCGACCTGTGACTGGCACGTGGCGCATGTTAGCACAACTGCTGGCCTAGCCCCTGGCCGATGGCGTTTTGCCGCTGGCCCGGGGCGCTCGCGCAGCGATCCCCCGCGCGTTGCGCTGCCCGCCCCCGTCGCTTACAGTTAGAGGTGCCTGATTGGACATGGTCGGGTCCAGAATGCGTTTCTGGCATTCGGACTGTAGTTGTCTTGGGTGGATATGGTTCGATTCGGGGTTCAGCGGCAAAAGTACATTCTGCTCCTGGAGCCCACCCCCATTGTTCCTGCTCCTTGTCGCCCCGTCCTCGCCCGCCCTGCTCGCGCCCCTCTTCCCCGCCTGCGCCCCGCCCGTCGGCGTGCCCCGTCGGCGCCACCCCCATTTCTAATATGCGGTTTGCATATACAACTGTATATATGTATATAAAATACGTGTGCAAGTTTAATATGTGCGGATACTGCGTTGTAAATTCAAACGACATTAAGCATGACACCGCATTCAATACATGCAACACAGGTGTGTGCAATGCCGTTTCTGGAATATTGCAATGTTTTCTTACGTTCCTTTATCTATATATATAAGTGTGTGTGTGTGTGTTTGCACAAGTTTGTATATCTCGTTCCCGTTCCCACTCTCTACCAAACACCCATGGTTACATTACGCATAACTTCGCGTACGCAAGGCGCTCGTATCATTACTACATAGATATGTGATGTTCGGATATGCATGTGTGATTGTATCTATGCTTATGTACACGCATACATATAACAATATGGTCGTACACGTACACGTATATGTAACGGAGGTGTGTGCAAGTATTGTTCGCCGTGGGTTGCACTAGCTGGCCGTGATAATATTTATTTAAATATAAATGCGTATATACACGGGCTCAGCCACTTACACACATATATATAACACGTTACGTTTAGCGATGCGTACGCATAACGCGTATATGGTTCGTGTCACATGTGTCTATATATATATATATATACGTGTGTGTGTGTGTGTTTGTATGTAAATTTGTGACTATGTACATGTACACACATTATGTGCGTTCACACACACATTCTCACAATATACATTCGTATGCACATTATTTACAGTGTGTATGCTTGTAAACACCACCGTCAAATCACATTGAATCCCGCACCTTACGGACCCCCCCTCCAAATCAGCCGGACCAGGCTCCAGGGGGAGGGGTTTTGGGAGGGGAAAGCCGCTCACACGCCGATGATCCCCAAGGGGTCGGCAGATTTCACCCTTCCTAGTGTTTCACCAGAGTTTTAATTTTATTGCAAGGCGTGCTGCGCCGTGTCAGCAGCTTTTGCGTATGTTGGTTCGGCGTACTATCGTAAATTCGCGTTCGCAGTGAAGATTTTCAGTGGATTGTGTGTGGTCCCACTGGTCAAGCAGCTGGCGTCGGTGGTGGACTGCCACGTCGTAAAGGAGCACCGCGTGCTCGACGTGGCTCCAGCTATCACTTGCTACACCGGACTTCATATGTTGTTGTCCGTCTTTGCCGTAGTCGGAGGGGTCGTTTATTTTGCCATGCTCCTTCCATTGACAGGCGCGGAGGGGAACGTCCATGACGTGGAGCCCGGCACCCTTTGCCATCCGTCGGCTTGGCTCCGGGGCAGGAAGCGCCGCGCACAGTGCACGAATTTCGGTCCGCTTCAGCCCAATCCGGAGCACATGAAGTGGACTGCGTATGCTGACCTCTTTTCGCGGTTGGCCCTCGCGGAATATGTTTTTTTCGATGACGGTGTGCGCCGCGACGGCGCTCGTCTTTGCCATCAAGCCACCCTACCAAGACGCCACGATGAGCGCAGCCGTCATCACCACCAAGGTGATTAAAACTTTGGCTTTTGGTTGCGGGATGCTTGCTGTGCACGTTGACGATGTCAGTTCCCTGACGGCGCCACTTCTCTTTTATGCGCTGTCGTTCATTGCGTGCGGCTCACTCATCATGTACAGCGCGTGCTGTGCGCCGCGCAGCAAGTCGGAGGACGACGCCACCCCAACGATCGCCGGGCTTCTGTGGGATCGTGAGGCATCGACCGACGCAGAGCAGCGCCAGCTGCTTCAATGAGGGCGGGGAGGGGAAGATGTCGGGGGAAGTGAGGAGGAGGAGGACCGGGATGATGGGGATGAGGAGGAGGAGGAGGAGGAGGAAGATGAGGAGGAGCAGGAGGAGGGCGATCGGTCCACTGAAGGCGGCCATTGCCTTCCATTGGCGCCACCTGGAACCTTCCCTTGGTGCCACATGGAGGAGAAAAGATGAGACGAAGGAGAAGGAGGAGGAAGAGGGGTCTGGGTGCTGGGGTGGTGGTGGGTTTTCAGAAGCCGGAGGCGGAGCAGTCTTTTGTGTAGACGTTTTTGGGCGGGATGCTTTGGGGGTCGTGACGGGTTCGTGGCGTCAGCGCGGGCACTCGGGGAGGGAGGTAGGAGGAGGAGGAGGAGGAGGAGGAGGAGGAGGAGGAGGAGGAGGAGGAGGAGGAGGAGGAGGGGGAGGGGGAGGGGGAGGGGGAGGGGGAGAGGGGGGGGGCGGGGCAGTTACACGTCTCACACTTACAAACTCACACCATCTGGTGGCCTTCGGTCGATGCCGCCGCCGCGCCTTGGTTGTGGGTCAGAGTCCTCGTGAAGGCGTCTTGGGGTCTCCTCGGAGGGCTCTCGGGGGGTCCCTGTGGGGCAGTTTGGGATCCTCTTGGAAGCGCCCTGGGATCATGTAGGGGGCTTCTTGGGGCTCTCGGGGCTCTCTGGGGGCCTTTGGGGGGCCTCTTGGAGATGTTGGGCGCCTCTTGGGGACGAGGGCGCCGTCTTGGCGGCCTCTTGGGCCGTCTTAAGGCCATCTTGGGCGACTTGGGGCGATTTGGGGGCGTCTCCGGCCCCTTTTGGGGCGGTCTTGGGGCGTTTTCGGGCCCGTGTGGCCGCCACTTGGGCCGTCTTGGAGCCGTCTTGGGCCATCGTGGGGCCATCTTGGGAGCCTTTTGGGCTGTGTTGGGGCGGTCTCTTGGGCCCTCTCGGAGCGTCGGAAAGCCGAAAGGCGAGAAGGCTAAAAACCTACACTAACCCAAAGGAAGTCAATGATTTTTGTCTCGTGTGGACTTCTTGGGAAGCCTCTTGGAAACCTCTTGGGCCGTCTTGGCGGCCTCTTGGGCCGTCTTGAGGCCATCTTGGGCGACTTGGGGCGATTTGGGGGCGTCTCCGGCCTCTTAGGGGCCGTCTTGGGGCGTTTTCAGGTCCGTGTGGCCGCCACTTGGGCCGTCTTGGAGCTGTCTTGCCATCGTGGGGCCATCTTGGGAGCCTCTTGGGCTGTGTTGGGGCGGTCTTGGAGGCCTCTTGAGCTCTCTTGTAGCATCGGAAAACTGAAAAGGTGAGAAAGCTGAACACCTCCAAGAACCTAAAGAAAATCCATGATTTTTGCCGCTCGGGACGCCTCTTGGAAGCCTCGAGGGGGGTGTTGGGGGCATCGTTGGCCATCGTGAGGCCATCTTGGGCCGCCTTGGGACGCTGATGGCTTCTGGCCGTAGAGCCTGCTACCTATTTGTCGACTCATTGGGCTGCTCCTGCACGGTTCCAGAGCCTCCAGGCCCGCGGCAAAGAGATCCGGCATCTCTGGCCTGGATTTGCTGGGAGTTGCCGGGGGTACTTTTCGCTCCGGGACCCCCAGGGGCCGCCACGCGCGCGCGAACTAGAATACTGTTAGCATGTTACTGGAGAGTTTAGCACGCCTCTGGCCCGTTGGGCCGGCGAGTATGAGCAGCGATCTTTGCCGAAGGCTATGGCCCGGTCAGGCAAAACCCTGCACAGTCACCGTATTTCTTCAGGGGAACAAAAATTGGCAAGAGAAGCTCCCAAGAGGCCCCATCAGACGGTCCAAGGGGGCGCCAAGACGGCCCAAGAGGCGCCCAAGAGGGCCCAAGAGGGCCCAGAGAGCTCCAAGGCGGCCCCAAGAGGGGCCCAGGAGGGGGACAACGAATCGAAAATTCCGGGATTCCGCTCGATTAATCAATTCCCAGGAGGCACCGAGAGGCCGACAAAACCGGCCCCGAGAGGCTTCGAAATTGTTTCCAAGAGGCAGGATGGGCCGAAGGCCCCTAGATAATTTGAGCGGCCAGGGGGAGGCCCCGGAGGGACCAGGAGGGGGTGCATCGGATGATGATATTTGTAATATCACCTGACTGCACCATCTTCCTGCATTTTTCTTCCCCTCGTTGCCTGCTCCTCCTCGTCCTCTTCGGTCTTTCACAGGTTTCCCGCCCAGGTTTTTTCAAGGTACGCGATCATCGTGTCCGACGACGACGAGGGAACGCCCCAACATGGGCGACGACGACGACGGAACGCCCCAATCAGGCCCCCCCCAAAACATTCCCACAATTCATGTTCCCCGTAGTCCTTGCGGGAACATGATTCATCGGGCTCCCAACATGGCTCTTCAAAGAGGCGACGACGACGACGACGGACCGGCCCAAGCACCCCCCTAAGACATGTATAAATATCATGCTCCCAGAAGTTCTTGTGGGAACATGATTCATCAGGCCCCAGGCATGGCCGACGCCAATGACGCAGCGCCATCAACAGCCCTCCAAGACAGGAGTACGCCCAAAAATCATGTTCCTAGAAGGCCTGCCAGGAACATGATTCATCAGGCCCACAACATGGCTTCCAAGAGGCTATGATGAAGACGGAACGCCCCACGCATCGCTCTAAGACACTTCCAATATTCATTTTGCCAACAAGCCTTCCGGGGACATCATTCCTTGCGCCTTCAAGAGGCCTCCCCAAGAGGCGACGACAACGACGGAACGCCCCAAGCAGGCCCCAAAGACACTCCCAAAAATCATGTCCCCGGAAGGCTTGCCAGGAGCATGATCCATCAGGCCCTTAATATGGACCACGACGACGACGACGGAACGCCGCAAACAGCCTCTAATTCAGGTTCCGAAAAGGGCTTCTGGGACTTGGATCCATGAAGCCCTCCCCACGGGCGACGACGACGACGGAGCGTTTTCGGCCGTTCCCAGGCTCCACAATCCCTCATTGGTCTTCTGGAGCGAACAAACAGCTCAGTACAATATAGCCGGATCGAACTAGCTGATCCCGGGGAAGAGGTTCACACATCCAGGGCCGCCGTTGGGAAGAAATCGCGACGTCGGGGGTGGTGGGGGAGGACAGGGAAAGTGGAGGAGGTTATGCAGTATCGGCTAACCGACCCCAACCCCAATTGAGCCTCCTACCAACCTACCCTTCCCCCCGCCGCCGAGGTAGAGATTTACCCCCTAAAACCCGGGGGAGACGGCATACATCCCATCGTGTGGGGGGGTAAATCGCTCAGTGGGACGAGGGCCACGCCAGTGGGGATAGGGGTCGGTTAAACGATATCCAGTTATGAGATCAGCTGCGCGCAGTTGATCTTAGCGGCCCGACGGGTGGCTGAGAGAGTTTCTCGGTCACCTTGCTCTGCCTGGTTTCCCAGATCGGCCCCACCAGGGCCCTGAGAGAAGCCCAACGGGGCCTCGAGAGTAGACCAGAGGGGGCCCAAGAGGACCCCAGGAGGGCCCCCCCCAAGGCCACCCGACTGGCACCCAAGAAGGGCTCGTGGGTGCCACGATCGGGGTGTCATTGGTTCCAAGAGGGCCAACAAGCTGCTCTTGGGCTCCTCTTGGGCTCCTCAGGAGATTCCGAAAGGCTCCCGATAGAAGCCCAAGAGCGGCTCCAGAGCGCCTTCTGACAGTGGCACCCAAAGGGCCCTCCTGGGTGCCACTGCTGGGTGCTCGCTGGGAGCTTTCTTGGAGCCCTCCCGAGCCGTCTGGGAGTCCAGCACGATCGTGACGTTACCTGTGGGATGGGGCGGCCGAGGCCGGTAACGGCCGCTCCCGCGAAGCATGACAATTAGCCGGGCGAAGGACCCAACCATATGCAGTTGTGAGTGCCGCAACTGTGAATCTCGTATTCGGTGGCGTTCCCTATGGGGCCACGAAGCGGGTGAGGGGTGTGCCGAAGCGGGGCGTTGTCATGTAACCTTCCCACTGTGGCCTTAGGTGGAGCTCCCTATGGGACCACGAAAAGTGTGAGGGCTGTGCCGAAATGGGGCGGCGGTGCCATGCGAACTTTCTCCCTGTGGCCTCAGGTGGATCTCCCTATGGGGCCGCGAATCGTGTGAGGGGTGTGCCGAGATGGGCCGGTGGTGCCATGCGAACTTTCCGACTGGGGCCTTAGCACTGGGGCCTTCGGTGGAGCTCCCAATGGGACCACGAAAAGTGTGAGGGGTGTGCCGAAATGTGGCGGCGATGCCATGCGAACTTTCCCTCTGTTGCCTCCGGTGGAGCTCCCTATTGGCGGGAGGAGGTGAGAGGACGCGCGGCGCTGTCTCTTCATGACGAGGACCCCACACCACAGGGTGGTTGGGAAAAAAGGCTCTGTTATGGGTCGCCGCACGGTTTTGGGACTCGGGTCGTTTTCCGAGGACGTCTCGGGCGACCTGAGCCTCAGGGTCGCAAGACCGTGCGGTGACGGACCGCGCGGTGAGGCCGCTGGGGTTTCCGAGGTCACCACGCGGTCCGTCACCACACGGCGCTGGGCCCCCCAACTCTCGGCCTCTTCTTCTCGGCAGTTCATTTATTGGCTCCTCCTCCTCCTCCTCCTCCTCCTCCTCCTCCTCCTCCTCCTCCCGGCGGTTCATTTATTGGGGCCCGAGGTTTGGGGCCTTACGGATGGGAAGAGGCCCCCCAGACGGCCCAAGAGGCCTCCAAGGCAGCCCAAGAGGGCCCCAAGAACGACTCAAGAGGGAAGGTGGAGGATGTGAAGGTGGAGGAGGAGGTTGAATCCGCATCTACGGTTCCGGGGTGAAAATTCATTTGAGACCTCCCGACACTGAGCTGGAAGGCCCGGCCGCGACAAACAAGCTCCCCAATGAGAATTTTAATTTGGAAAATGGCCATTTTGGGAGCTCGCGTACACCTCCCCCCCCGTCCCCGAGAGAGCCGTTTTGCGCTGGGAGAGGGTTCCATACGGATTTTCACACTGGGACGGTTCCGGGGTGAAAATCCATTTGAGACCTCCCGACGCTGAGCAGGAGGGCCCAGCCACGAAACACAAACTCTTCAATAACAGATCTCATTTGGAAAATTGCCATTTGGGGGGCTCGGGTGCGCTCCCTTCCCCCCATCCCCGAGAGAGCTGTTTTGCGCTGGGAGAAGGTTCCAGATGGATTTTCACACTGGGACGGTTCCGGGGTGAAAATCCATCTGGTACCTCCCGACGCTGAGCGGGAGGGCCCAGCCGCGAGAAACAAGCCCCCCAAATAAGAAATCTTGACGCTTCGCGTATCCCCACCAGTTCCGTAGCCTTGGCTCAGGCCGTCTCTGGGCCCTGGCTCCTCGGCTGGGTCTCCCAGCTCAAGGGGTCATCCCCTAGGAGTTTGCGGGCCGCGCGCTGCCCCCCGGGCCGCGCTCCGGCCATATCAGATTCCCTGGGTTTCGCCCTTGCGGCGCGGCGCGGCAGCCAGCCTGCAGGTCAGGCTTAGCATGGATGGGAACCCGATCGACGACGGATCTAGGATTCCTGGGAACTTCGCGGGTGACGATGCAAGCCCAGTCGACGGCCAGGGGGCCCACGGACTGGCTGGTTCAAGACATCCTCCCCCAGGATCACAGGACACCATCCCGCCAGGGCAGCCGTCGCCCCTCGCTCCCTGGGACCCTCCGAGCACGGGCGGTCCGAACGCGTCCGCGGACCCCTTGATCGTTCCCGTCGACTTTGCATACACACGAGAACCATCGGCCTTCAGCCAGACGGGAGGAGGGGGTGCCACGGTTAGCGCCGCGAGACACACTGATATTGCGACCTTCAGTCGCTTCCCTGGGTTTGACATTGACAGTAACGGCTCCTTCCCGCCGGACTTGTTTCCCTCCCCTACCCCGACACTTCCTCTGCCCCTGGCTGGGCGTCCAATTTCCTTCTCTCCTGGCGGTGAAGGGCAGAACTGGATCGCCCACGGCGATACCAGGGCCACGGGGGGCGCTGGCCCCACTCCTGATCAAGTGCATCCCCCGACGGACTCAGGTCCATTCTGGCCGCGCAGGAGTTCCCGCCAGAGAGGCGCTCTCGGAGATCGCCCCGTTCCCGATGAAGAGCATCCCCCGAGAGACTCAGGCCCATTCTGGCCGCGCAGGAGCGCCCGCCAGAGAGGCGCTCTCGACGATCGGCCCAGGAGCCTCACCGACGAGGGCGGGTGGCCTAGGATTGAGGCCACCCAAGGGGGTGACCACGCCTACGACAGGAGGGGGGGCGGACAGTCGCCTGCCCATGTCCCCGATCCGCATCCTATGGGCTTGCGCCTCTATTCCGCCGAGCGCCCCCCCTTGGGCGCTTCAATGCCGAGAGAAGCAGCCTTCAGCTGCGAAGGGGCTAATCTTCTAACCGTGGAGGCTGGCGTCCCAGTCGCGCAGCCGACTCCCCCCGCGGACGTGAGCCGACGTCTAGACGGCTTTCGCCTTGCGCCCGCCGCCCTCCCTGGATGCAGCAGCGTGGTGCACGCAGAAGATGGGCCTTCAGCCCGGGGAGCGCCGTGCGAGACAGCAGGTTTGGGGGGGGTCTGTAGCTCGGGATGCTTCAAACGGACAGGTGGGCGCCGACGGCGACGCGGCGACCAGTCAATTCCCTGGTCACTCCCGTAATCCCGAGGACCCCCGTCCGCCACCCGCCCCCCAGTCGGACAGTCGCAGACGGGGCGAGCCTTCAGCTCGGGATTCTCATGCGGGACGAGCCTTCAGCTCGAGGCTCCAAGGCGTATCTGACAATCACAGATGGGACGAGCCTTCAGCTCGAGAACCAGAGACGGCGCCAGTGGGCGCCGAGAGCGCCGCAGAAGCTGTGACCACGACTGGCGACGACACCGGCCCTCCTGCCATCCCTGGTGAATCCACTCAGGGCCTCCCCCATCATGTGGATCCCCAAGCCAGCCGCGGGCGACCGACCGACCCCGCCGACGTAGTCATGGAGGAGACTGGCTCCACAACGGGGCCGTCCCAGAGGAGACACTTCGAGGACCGCGCGGCTGGCGCAGCCAGCGGTGCAAGCGGATCATTTGGCTGCCGCCATGACACCGCCGCTCCCCTCCCTGGAGACATGGACGCCGCTACAGCAGCAGCGCCCAGCTCCCACTCCGCTAACCTCACCGACGGGACTGGCCTTCAGCCAGGAAGAAGCGAGCAGGAGACAGTTGGGTTGGGCGACAGGGGTTACAGAGCGGCACGCCCCGCTGCTGATAATGTTGAAACGACCGACCGCGACCAACCTTCTCTGGTAACGACGATGGCGTTGTCTGCGGGCCGACTCCGCACGCCCGATGCCAGCAGGGTCTCCGCAGACCCCGCCGGCGTGACGGGCTCCCTGGTCGATCTGATCGATCACATCGGACCTCCGATCGTCGTCGCGGGATCGCCCTGCGTCCCCCTTTCCTCGCCTACCCGCTCCCCTCCCATCCACTCCTCCCCCGACCCACCCCCTGGGCTAGAGCATCCAGACGGCCTTCTGGGCGGTAGTGGTCACGGCTGCGAAGGCCCGTCCCAAGGACTGCCAGCGGTTCTCCATTCGTCGTGTTGAGGCGCGCGGCTCCCGGAACGCCCGTTACGCCCGTCCCACTCCCCATGCCCCTCTCCTGACCTAGCCCTGGCGGAGGAACTGCGGAGGGAAAACCAGGGCGCCCCCTCGGACGCCGAGGATGACACCAGCCAGGCCCATAGAGACAGGGGACAGTACGCAACCGACCTGCGCGCTCGATGGATGGACGCCACTGGGCACACGAACGCAGACTGGGCAGCCAGTCGGGAGGCTGACGGACCCATGCGTGGGCCGCGCGTTGCTGACGCTAGGGTCACTGGCAGGGGGGGCACCATGAATGCCCCACGTCGCCACCTAGTGCGTATCGACGGCCCCTGGCGTGAAATTCCCGATCGAGGGGCACCGAGAACGCCCCGTGAAACCAGGAACCTGGAGCTCCTCACTCACCGCGCGTGGAGGGGGCACCGCCCTGGTCATCCAGGCATACGGGTAGGCAGCCCCCCGCGAGCGGTCCCAAACGAAGCTCTCCTCCCTGGGCTCGGATCGCAACGAGCCACCTCGGCACCAACCCTCGCCGTCTTGGACCTCTCCTGGCTAGTCTGGTCAGTCACGGGAGGAGACCACGAAGGACGCCTCGGGGGTACGCAACCAGACCCGACGCAAGTGCTAGCCTTCCGCTTCGCGAGTATCACCCATGACCCCAGTATAAGGAGGGAAAGACTGGACGCAGACGACCCCTCCGTGGCGGGAAGGCAACTAGCGCGTCTCGGGTACGCCGCCATGGCGAGTGCAGCACACCACTGCGACATAGGCATGGAACTTCCGAGTGGATACGACACAAACAGCATGCTCTCGCCCACCAGGTCTCCCGGTGACGCTGTGCCCTCGCACAGTAGCGGCCCTAACCGACCAGACGGTACCCAGGACCCCATGGACGACGAAACCAGGGCGTACGCACATAGAGTCCTAATCCATGAGCGCAGGCAAAACATAGTTCACTTTCCGGACCACGGGGATGTCAGACAGTGGGCCATCAGGAGGGGTAATCTCGAGCGGGTCGGTGACCATGTGCACTCAAGACGACGAGCAGGTAGAGGCCCAGTACCATGGGCAGAGCCAGCCCTAACAGGAGTAACGGCCAGCTCAATGGGCATCCCTGGGGTAGCGATCCAAGGTGGCGACAGAAATGACAACGCATGGCCCTGGTCCACCACACCGCACCGCCTGCTGCTACAGGACTTCTTTTGCCCGACTCAACGGTGCGACTTCTGCGGGTCGTGGATGCTTCGAGACCCTACGGGCCGACACTGCATCACCTGCCAGAGGTTGGCCAACCCGTGGAGCTATAACGGGGGCGAGCGGCAATCGGGCGACCCCCACCAGGTTCACCCCAGCGCCGACACGGAACAGCCACTCAACAGGCACGCACTCGACCTTCTTGATAGCACCTTGCTACTACAGCTGGTCAGGGCAGGCATGCGGTATGCCCCAATTGCAGAGCACCTCTACTCCCCAGCTCAACCGGGCCCCACTGATTTCACCCCGACCTGGCTCGTGGGCGAACTCCTGGGAGCCTGGAGACACATGGTGGCCCAAGCCTCCAGGTTGGCTGAGATCTGGGCCAACGACGGCTCCATCGACAGGGCAGACCTTGGAGGCGAATGGCAACTGCGCGCAGCAGTGGCCTCCCTTGCCCTACTTTGCTCCGCGCCAGACTCCTGGGCCCTTAATGCCTGCCAAAAAATACGCCGCGTCCTTAGGACTTGCCCAGAGGGGCGATTGGACGGTTGGTTCCCACCGCAGCTTTACCACGAAGACCCGAACGCGCACCCACCGCTGCTCTGGAGGGGCCCCCCAATGAGCAGGCCAACCGCGACGATCACGATAGGGCCGAACATTGTGGTAGACCTGGACGATCTGCGCTGGCTAAACACCACCATCGGCGGTGACTACCTGGACCGATCAATAAGCGACACACGAAACGACGTGGACCTCAGCAGACGCTGGTGGCACACCAGAGACAGCCCACACGCCCAGGCAGCTGAGGTTATGAGAGGAGCGCTACAGGCTGCAGCACGCACCGACTGGCGCCCACTACATGCCCAAATCGGGCAAGGACCCCCCCTGGGAAACCTCGTTACAGACGCCGTCATCCGACGCCTAGATTCAGACAGTGGTATCCGTGGCCACGAACACGCGGAGCGACCCAGTGGCGGATACGTCCCCATGGACGTGGACGACCCCTGGCGCGGCGGAAGAAGCTCCACCAGCGGAGATGGAGGCAGAGGAACAGCCCTCTACAGACCTCCCCCCGATCCCGTGCAAGGCCTCTCCCCCGCTGAGCGGTCCCAGCGAGAAGCTTTCGTCGACGAGGTACACCGAATCAGGAGGATGGTGGCCAGTAGCTCCGTCACCCCAGGCATGCGGTGGAGCCGGATCCTGGTCCCCTTCATATGGGGCACCGCCGCTGAGAGGGGTCGCATCGTGCTCGAGCAGGCGTTTAGGTCCACCAATATCAATACCAATATCATCAGCCAGACAGCCGCATGGTGGAGAGCGCGAGACGCCCTCTCATACAGGGACGCCCAGGTAGTCCTTGCGTCAGAGGCAGACACATCCTCCAGGGCCACTGGAACCACACTCGAGGCACCCGAAGCGGGCAGCTACATTGCGCCGCGGCTTCAGGAGTGGATGATGGAGCAACTAGACGCGAGTGGCTCCCTTCAGACAGCCATCCTGTCAGGGCATCGGCAGGCAGTAGAAGCGGGAGCGAGGGTGCGAGCGGAGCAGGCCAGGGCCGAGCAGAGAACGAATCCAAGGAACCAATGGCCTACGCAGGTAGGAAGGGCACGGCTTGGAACAGAGGCCGCGGCTGCGGAAGCTGCGAGCACAACCACCCCCTGGCACGCGGACATCCGACAACTGCTCAATCGAGCGAATGCTGCTATCCCCCAGGGCAGGCTACCACCAGGCAGCACGAGAGAAGAACACCTGGACAGACTCATCCGCACGCTAGACGCCAGACAGCGGGACGAGGAGGGCGCAGGCAGGGGAACCATGCCCGCCCCCGAAGGAAGAACCTCCGTCAATGGCGACCAGGCGCAGTGCCTCGCTCAGAGCATGTTACTAGACCACAGAGCTAATGGGCAACCAGGCTCCTGGATCTGGAAAGCCCTGTGGCTCTGCCTGGCACCACACTACTTCCCCCTCCTGAGGCCAGTGCTGATTGTGCGAGCGCTGGACTCCCGGCCTTGCGACTTACTCTACCCGTGGATGACGAGAGCCGAGATGCACACGCCAGAAGACGTGGTTACCTGTCTTAGCAGGGAGGTGCCAGGAGCCAATCTGACGCCATACTCCGAACTCAGTAACATGCAAATCCACGTCCTCATTAGTCACCTCGGCGAGGCGGCCTGTCTCCGCCAGCATCTCGACGCGAGCGTCTCCGCCAGAGCTTTCATCGAGAGTCTGGGAGACGGCCTTACCCGGATCGGCCACCCCCCCGGAGACAATGCCAGACTTCCCCCAGAGAACATGGACGCTGTAGAGGTCCCCTCCTGGGACCTTGACGAAGGAACCCCCCTATGCATGATCTGCAGCGAAAATATTCTGGGCACTGCGGAAGTCTTGATGCCATGCGGCCATTTGTTCCATGCCGAGTGTCTGAGTCAGTGGAGAGTGAGTCAGCCGACGCAGGCCCACACCTACGGAAGATGCTTCCCAGTAAACTGCCCCAGCTGCCGCTCGAACGACAGGGGTAGCATCACCGTAAGACTGCCAGGACGAGTCTGCGACGCCGACGCCGCTGCCGTGGCGGTACCGCCAGACCTGCTGCAACAACGTGACGGTGCCCAAGCCCCGCTGCAGCCGTTCCTGGGTCTACACGAGCTAGCCGAAGCGGTCAGGTATTGGGCCCCAGACCTGGACTGCCTTAGAGCGCAGACGCTATCGATTCGACGGCCCCACACATGTGTCACGCTTGCAGACATGCGCAGAATCCACGAGCACGTGAGCGAGAGGAGGTCCACACAGGAGAGGGAGCAAGCCCCAGTGGATGTGGGCGGAGCCCCGCCCGACGGCGGAGCCGGCCCGGACCCTGATGACACGCAAAACAGCTCGCAAAGCCCTGGATCACCACTGCCAGCAGGACCTCCCGGTCCCACCAGCAGGGCCGACAGGATACGACAAGCTCCGCGGATCACATTTGGAAGATGGGCCTTACTTCTCGGACGGAATCCTCCCGAGGACGAACCCAGAAAGAGAGGGCCACTGCGGTTTCCCGTGGGCCTACTAACCACGGCGGTCCGAGACATTGCAGCCGATCTGGTAGTCTCCAGAACTGCGTACGTTGGCGATCGAGTCGCCGATGAAACTGGGGTCACATTTGCCCTCGCTGGCCCCGACGCTTGGGAGCAGATCGAAGCCCTGGTCACGGAACGCAGAGATCAGTCCCCCGGGAGCTCCGCCTCAACGATCCTCATGGTAGATGCGCAAGCTGCACAGATGGACGCCGCCCTGGCGGCAGCTTCTTCAGCGGGAGGTCCGTGCTGTATCCTCGCCCTGGCCACCGAGGGAGTGCCATCCCCTGGAGGACCGGACCCCATCGAGCTCGCGACCCTGGCAAACGCGCAGTGGGGGTACAGAGCGACCAGCAAGATCACTCACCTCGTCCCGATTGGCTACCCCTATCGAACCGGCAAGCCCAGCCCGCCGATGCAGCAGTTGTTTGCGGCGCAATTCGACATAGCAGGTCGGACACTTCGCACAATTCTGCCCCCGTCTATAGTCGTACACTGGGGAGGGGGATCTGGAGACACCTCCGACGCTCTACACGCATTAACCCCTGAGAGCGGCAACGGCGGCACCGTCGCGAAGATCATGCGGTGGAAGGAAGAGCTGAGACAATCCAGCAACGGTACGATTACAGCCGAGTGGGTCACCACGAGAGCGCAGCCCCCCAGGGGCGAATTGCTAAGGCACCAAGGACTCGAGATGCTCTTCCACCATGTACTTCGCTGTCGGGCAACGAGACCCATGACCGGAGACGACGGCCTACGCGCCCCCCTGGACAACCTACAGGCGGCAGCCCAAATTACCACGCTGGCCCACCCGACTGCGCGCATTTGGAGAACCCACGAGACGAGCGACTCAGTGCACATCCCTGTCCCTCCCAGAGCAGTATGCCTGGCTCACGCCATAGCTTCTGCGACAGCCGGGGCCATGGGGCACAGGGTGGGTATCTGTGGCACAGGACTACTCCTCCTAGCTACTCCCGAGAGGATCGCCGCCCCTGTCCTGAGGCACCTTCGCGATGAGCTCCCGCGTATATTTGGAGATGGATCCTCCTCACCAGCCCTGTGACCACGCCGCATCCTCCTGGAAGGACCCTGGGACGGCGGACCCTCCTTTGTTCGCCTCTCCGACCCCGAGGGCGGCTTCCACCTGCGGTGGAACCTGGCCGACATGGGACAGACACGGCCTGCTGACGTCATGCAAGCCGTAGAGGCCACCACCGGACCCGACACCGTCGAGCAAGTCTCCACTGTGTACGCCTGGTTCCCCGACGTCTCGGACTTTAGGTGCATGGCGCAAATCCGCATACGCCTGGCGGCGGCAGACGCCATGGCAGCGGCCTTTGTTGGCACCAGCTGCATAGTGATCGGCGCCCAGACAGTCAGGATCTTCCCTGCGACGCCGAGCAGGGATCCTATGCACAGAGCGGCCGCCGTCTCCAGAGAACAGCAGGAGCAGGTGGACGCCCTGGCCAGCACCTCCGTCCGACAAGCCCCCAGGCGCGCCATGCAGCCCCAAATGCTCGAAATCACCACGATGGATAGGCACGGCGCCCAGCTCGGAGAAGTGCGTCTACGTAGTATGCGCCCGGATGCTTGGCTCCCTGGTCACAGTCCACGGGGGCCCAAATTAGACCTCGCCATCTCTGGGGGTGGCTCTGCGAAACTGTCGTCACTTTCGAGGGCTGCTGGTGGGTCCAGCGGAGTGAGGCACCACGGGGACCAAAATTAGACCTCGCCATCTCTGGGGGTGGCTGCGATCTGCGAAACTGTCGCCACTTTCAAGGGTTGCTGGTGGGTCCAGCGGAGTGGAACACCACGGGGACCCAAATTAGACCTCGCCATCTCTGGGGGTGGCTGCGATCTGCGAAACTGTCGCCACTTTCGAGGGCTGCTGGTGGGTCCAGCGGAGTGAGGCACCACGGGGACCCAAATTAGACCTCGCCATCTCTGGGGGTGGCTGCGATGCGAAACTGTCGCCACTTTCGAGGGCTGCTGGTGGGTCCAGCGGAGTGAGGCACCACGGGGACCCAAATTAGACCTCGCCATCCTGGGGGCTGCGATCTGCGAAACTGTCGCCACTTTCGAGGGCTGCTGGGGGGCCCAGCGGAGTGAGCCCTACCGCGGGACCAATTAGGACCTCGCCATCCCTGGGGGGCTGCGATCTGTGAAACTGTCGCCACTTTCGAGGCTGCTGGGGGGCCCAGCGGAGTGACGCCCTACGGGGATTCAGATTAGACCTCGCCATCCCTGGGGGGCTGCGATCTGCGAAACTGTCGCCACTTTCGAGGGCTGCTGGGGGGCCCAGCGCAGTCTGCACCCGCGCGCATTCCTTGGGGGGTTGCGATCTGTGAAACTGTCGCCACTTTCGAGGACTGCTGGGGGGCCCGGCACAGTCTGCACCCGCGGCGGATTCAAGTGAGACCTCGCCATCCCTGGGGGGCTGCGATCCGTGAAACTGTCGCCACTTTCGAGGGTTGCTGGGGGGCTGCACCCGCGGCGGACTCAAATGGGACCTCGCCATCCCTGGGGGGCTGCGACCTGCGAAACTGTCGCCACTTTCGAGGGCTGCTGGGGGGCCCAGCACAGTGGGTGCCCACGGCGGACTCAAATGGGACCTCGCCATCCCAACACAGTCTGCACCCGCGGCTGACTCAAATGGGACCTCGCCATCCCTGGGGGGCTGCGATCTGTGAGACTGTCGCCACTTTCGAGGCCTGCTGGGGGGCCTAGCGCAGTCTGCGCCCACGGTGGATTCAAATGGGACCTCGCCATCCCTGGGGGGCTGCGATCTGTGAGACTGGAGCGCCACTTTCATGGGACCTCGCCATCCCTGGGGGGCTGCGATCTGTGAGACTGTCGCCACTTTCGAGGGCTGCTGGGGGGCCCAGCACAGTGGGCACCCGCGGCGGACCCAAATTAGACCTCGCCATCCCTGGGGGGCTGCGATCTGTGAAACTGTCGCCACTTTCGAGGCCTGCTGGGGGGCCCAGCACAGTGATGCCACACGCAGATTCAAATTAGACCTCGCCATCCCTGGGGGGTTGCGATCTGTGAAACTGTCGCCACTTTCGAGGCCTGCTGGCGGGGCCCAGCACAGTGACGCCTCCGAAGTAGCTTACACATCAAGTTGATTGTCCATACAAGTTTCGGCCAACTCCTCGTTTCCATTGATACAAATGGGTTGGGTACGTCACAGGGTAATTTTCCCAACCCTCCTTGGTTGGGTATTCGTTTTGAGTAGAGCAGTGTGGTCTCCACTTCTTCCCGTCCCGCCTCCCTCTTGCCTCCTCCTGTCTTGCCTGCGGGGGGCTGCGATCTGTGAAACTGTCGCCATTTTTCAGGCCTGCTGGGGGCCCAGCACAGTGACGCCACGCGCGGACCCAAATTAGACCTCGCCACCCCTGGGGGGCTGCGATCTGTGAAACTGTCGCCACTTTCGAGGCCTGCTGGGGGGCCCAGCACAGTGAGGGCCACGGGCGGACCCAAATTAGACCTCGCCATACCTGGGGGGCTGCGATCTGCGAAACTGTCGCCATTTTCGAGGCCTGCTGGGGGGCCCAGCACAGTGAGGGCCACGGGCAGATTCAAATTAGACCTCGCCATCCCTGGGGGGCTGCGATCTGTGAAACTGTCGTCATTTTCGAGGCCTGCTGGGGGGCCCAGCACAGTGAGGGCCACGGGCAGATTCAAATTAGACCTCGCCATCCCTGGGGGGCTGCGATCTGTGAAACTGTCGCCATTTTCGAGGCCTGCTGGGGGGCCCAGCACAGTGAGGGCGACGCGCAGATTCAAATTAGACATCGCCATCCCTGCGGGGGGCTGCGATCTGTGAAACTGTCGCCACTTTCGAGGCCTGCTGGGGGGCCCAGCACAGTGAGGGCCCCGCGCAGATTCAAATTAGACCTCGCCATCCCTGGGGGGGCTGCGATCTGTGAAACTGTCGCCATTTTCGAGGCCTGCTGGGGGGCCCAGCAAAGTGAGGGCCCCGCGCAGATTCAAATTAGACCTCGCCATCCCTGGGGGGGCTGCGATCTGTGAAACTGTCGCCATTTTCGAGGCCTGCTGGGGGGCTCAGCACAGTGAGGGCGACGCGCAGATTCAAATTAGACCTCGCTATCCCTGGGGGGGTGCGATCTGTGAAACTGTCGCCATTTTCGAGGCCTGCTGGAGGGCTCAGCACAGTGAGGGCGACGCGCAGATTCAAATTAGACCTCGCCATCCCTGGGGGGCTGCGATCTGTGAAACTGTCGCCATTTTCGAGGCCTGCTGGGGGGCCCAGCAAAGTGAGGGCGACGCGCGGATTCAAATTGGACCTCGCCATCTCTGGGGGGGCTGCGATCTGTGAAACTGTCGCCACTTTCGAGGCCTGCTGGGGGGCCCAGCACAGTGACGCCACGGGCGGACCCAAATTAGACCTCGCCATCCCTGGGGGGCTGCGAATCTGTGAAACTGTCGCCACTTTCGAGGCCTGCTGGGGGGCCCAGCACAGTGACGCCACGGGCGGACACCAGTCAGACCTCGCCAAACTCTGGGGGGCTGCGAATCTGTGAAACTGTCGCCACTTTCGAGGGCTGCTGGGGGGCCCAGCACAGTGACGCCATGGGCGGACCCAAATTAGACCTCGCCATCCCTGGGGGGCTGCGAATATGTGAAACTGTCGCCACGTTCGAGGCCTGCTGGGGGGCCCAGCACAGTGACGCCACGGGCGGATTCAAATTAGACCTCGCCATCCCTGGGGGGGCTGCGATCTGTGAAACTGTCGCCACTTTCGAGGCGTGCTGTGCGGCCCAGCACAGTGACGCCACGCGCGGACCCAAATTGGACCTTGCCATCCCTGGGGGGCTGCGATCTGTGAAACTGTCGCCACTTTCGAGGCCTGCTGGGGGGCCCAGCACAGTGACGCCACGCGCGGACCCAAACAAGACCTCGCCATCCCTGGAGGGCTGCGATCTGCGATGCCCGCTTTCGATGTGGCTAGGGTTGCTCAGGGGTTGTAACTAATCAGGTTAATCTAGTCCTTGTCCTGTAGCCAGTGTCCTGCGAGTCTCTCGCATTCCGTCTGCAGACATATGTAACCCTCGCTCCGTCATCGGACACGGAATGACGAGGACGGATTCGTCGAGTATTGCATTCACGCGTGAGGACCGCCCCCGTTCTTTTCTTTCCTCCCCCCTCCCCCCTCGGAGGCACAACGTTTGCTCTCCGTTTACGCACGTGTGCGCTCAGGCCACTGTGCTGGAGCCTCGCCCGTCTACGGGGGCCAACCCATGTGGTTTGACCGGGCCTCTGTCTGTCTGTCTGCTCCGTCATCGCCCCCCCTTATAAAGTGTCCTAAACTATTTGCGCCCCGCGTTTGCGCAGGGGTTGAACACCTCCGCAACCCTCCCATTCCTCGACACTCTCCCGCACTCTTCCTAACATTTTTGGAACCCTCCCATTCCTCCACATGCCTCTGGCACTCCTCCCTGAACCTCCGCGACCCTCCCATTCCTCCACACACCTTCGCACTCTTTTTAACACCTCCGCAACCCTCCCATTCCTCCACACACCTCCGTACTCTTCTCGAGGCACGTATGTGTCCCCAGCAATGGCAGACATGCGTGTGGCGGTTGAGGCCAGGCAGACTACCCGCCTCGCCGCTCACTCGATTTTTCCCTCCGTACTCTTTCTGAGGCACGTATGTGTCCCCAGCAATGGCAGACATGCGTGTGGCGGTTGAGGCCAGGCAGACTACCCGCCTCGCCGCTCACTCGATTTTTCCTCTCCGCTCCTTCTCTCTGCTCCGAGCTGGATTGTGCGCCGGCCATGCAATCATGATGATGATGATCATCATCATCATCATCATCATCATCATCATCATCATCATCATCATCATTATTATCATCTCCGTCTCCTCGCTCATCCCTCCCACCCTCCTCCTCCGTTCGCCGGCTCCCTCCCTCGGAGGTTTTCGGGAGTCTTCTGGGAGGTTCGGGGGCCTCGGCCGGGGAGGTTCCGGGAACACCCGATGGCCTCCAGAGGCCTCCGAAAGCCTCGGAGCCAGCATTCGGGGATGTGAAAGTCTCGCCAACGCATCGCCGACACATCGGCGATGCATCGGCGACATCCCACGACACCAACTGTCCGAACCCCATCTGGGAGGCCTCCTCGGAACTGCATCGTTCGCATCGCCAACGCATCGCCGACACATCGGCGATGCATCGGCGACATCCCACGACACCAACTGTCCGAACCCCATCTGGGAGGCCTCCTCGGAACTGCATCGTTCGCATCGCCAACGCATCGCCGACACATCGGCGATGCATCGGCGACATCCCACGACACCAACTGTCCGAACCCTATCTGGAAGGCCTCCTCGGAACTGCATCGCTCTGGGGGTATAACTGTACAGTCAACCCGCAGAGTGAAGATGGGCAACCCTCCCAAGGGTACCCCTGCATCCTTGCCCCTTCGGCCCATCCTCGGCCACTCGGGCTGGCCAACCTCCTTCGAAAAACGTTCACATGGGCCTCCAATGCAGTTGCATCCTCACCGCGCACCCTCGTGATACGGGTTCACTGTAGTCGTAAACGTCGGGCTAGCGCCTTCTGAGAAGCAGCTGCCAGGGGGGCCCAGCGCAGATCCAAAAAATCCGCGCGGAACGCCAATTTTTTTTGTTTGTATGCCTGCTTGCTTTTCATCTAGTGGAGCAAGGAGGGGGAAGGGAGGTGGCGGTGGTGTATATGCTTGGGGCCCGCCGCCCATGGCGCGCGCCCTCCCGTGGCGGGTGGCACGGGCGTGCACGGGCGCAGGGCGCGAGGAGCGGCCAGCCCGGATGCCTTGGCGGGCGGCGCGCGCCCCCTGAGATGTCCGAGGTGACGGAGCAGCTGCAGCATCGCATGCGTTTGCTCATTAATTCTTTTGCCGATCGGCGCGGGCCCTCGCACCCCCCTTCCCCCCCCCCCCGTGGAGTAGATCTTGCCTGTTTTTGTTGGCGCCTGTTTCGAGCAGGTGGAGTCTCCCCCATAGGACGCACGGTTCCAAACACTGGCACTAAGCAGAGGTCCAGAGCCACCCCCCCTCCTCCCCCTCCCCTTACGCGCAGTGTCGAAACGCCAAAACAAATTAAAAACGCGCACATCGCGAAATTCCACGACTGGAGCTTTGGACCCTTTTCTCTTGTCGGCACGATCGAACTCTTAACGGACAGTATGGGTACGAAGACAAGCAGCGATTCTTGCCCATTTTGAGCAGCTTTCGCTGTCCGCGTCGCCGCGGACATGGTCCCTTCGGGGCAGGAGGCCGCCTGCCCAACAGCGGCCGCTGTGGGTTTGGGACAGCATTTGTGGTGAGGCACCGTGCAAGTTTTGTCCCGTGCCCATTGCGGGCGTCATCCTTTTTGCCGCGCTTTTGACCCAGAGCGACCTCTGAAACGGGAGGAGGGATGAGGGAGGAGGGGGGAGGGAGGAGGGAGGGGGGAGGAGGGAGGAGGGAGGAGGGAGGGGGGAGGAGAGGACGAGGACGAGGAGGGGCCAGGACAAGGACGAGGACGACGAGGGGCCAGAACGAGGACGACGACGAGGACGAGGACAAGGACAAAGACGCCCAGACCTCATGAGGGATTGCCAC
>CAUYUJ010013425.1:383898-403898 GCA_963575745.1 Prorocentrum cordatum
CTCCCAGGAGATGAGCGCCAGTGCCGTCTCCACTGCGTGTGACGGCACGGCCACTTTGGCACCGCTGGACCCACGAAGTGTGGGGTACTGGGTGGACCATCTAGAGAGGATCATCCGCAGAGAGAACGTGGACCTGGTGCTGCCAATGTCCACCATCAACGAGGCCCTGTTTATTGGCATTGCAAAGGATTGGCTTCAGAACCGGCTGCCCAACGTTCAGTTCGCCTGTGAGGGCCTCGAGATGATGACCCGGCTGGACAACAAGGCGCAATTCGACCAAATGTGCCGCGAGTGCGGCGTGCCGGTGCCCGAGGCTGGCGTAGCCACCAGCAGGGAGGACCTGGAGAATGGCTCAGTACCATTCGGCGAGATGGACGTCATCATCAAGCGGATCGAGTCGAGCATCAACCGCGAGGAGGAGATCAAGGTCGTCCGCAGGGGCGGGAAGGCGCCCGAGTCCGTCCAGCCCACGCCCTCGGACCCCTGGCAGTGGCAGCGCTTCATCCGCGGCACGGAGTACTCGGCCTGGTTCGTGGCCGTGGACGGCAAGATTACGTTCCAGGGCTGTTACCGCTCCGAGAGCGACCTCCTGTTCTTCGACGGCATCCCCGTGCCCGAGGACGTGGAGAAGGCCATCGCTGGCCTCATCGCGAAGTACAGGCTCACCGGCCAGTACGCCTTCGACTACTTCCGCGAGGACTCGACGGGCAAGTTCTTCGTGATCGAGTGCAACCCCCGCGCCTCCTCGGTGCTGGAGGGGGTCTCCGGCACTCCCGGCTGGGGCGCCAGCTTCTTCGGCGATGACGTCCGGCCCGCCACGCAGTACCAGAAGGCGGGCTTCTGGTTCCACCGCAACTGCTGGCCCTTTGTGGCCGACCGCTCCGAGGGCTTCTGGTCCTGGCACGACCCCCTCCCGGTGCTCGTCGCGGAGCTCGCGTGGCCGCTGGAGCTGCTCCGCACCAAGGGCGCGCTCCGGGGAGGCCCGCTCCCCAGGTCTGCGAGCACTGCAGCGAACACGTACCTCAGAGGCCAGCAACATATGTACACGTACGCGGTTAGCTTCCCCTGGAGGGCATTTGAACGAGGACGTTCGTGCACTCAAGATCGCGGAGGGCGTACATGTACATATGTCGTTGCTCGCTCAGTACCCCAACGGGTCCACTCTCGCCGCGGGGGCGTCGGGCCAGCCCCCGCAGGGGCTCCCATGTCGGCGGCCAGCGCAGGGGGGGGAGTGAGGAGGGGCGGGCCTAAGCAGACGGCTCGGACATCCCCCGGCCTTCGGAGAGGTTTTCGGAGCGTTCCCCGAAGACACGGAAAGCTTCTCAGAGGGCGCGAGGGCATCTGAGAAGTCCCGCCGCCTTCTGGGAGGGCCTTCTCCTTCTCACTTCCCCCCCTCGCTTGCCGCCACTCTTGGCTCCAGACGTCCTCCACGTTCGGAACCCTAGCCGTTTTCTGTCAGAAGTCTGATCGGCAGTGGCAGGGTTGGGTTCCCTATTCGGCTCTGTCAGAGGCACCACCACCACCACTCAGAACTCGTTGAGGCATGCCCCAGGTGACCATAGTACACCCTCAAACAACCACTCTACACTCGTTTAGGCATGCTCAAAAGCATTAGCATGCAGGATGCCAATGTGCAGTTCTTACGCACGCCCAGCGGCCCCACACGCCCGCGTTTCGTGCACGTGCCTTATTTGGCGTTCCAGAGTTTTGATATTACCAAGAGGAACAAACTGGGATTCAGGATGTCGAACAGGGGGGGGGGTCTGATTCGGGAGGGGGTCTGATCTGAGCTGTCTCGGAGGGTTCCCTGGGGTCTGGGCAAGAGGCTGCCCTCTCATGGCTGGTCTGGGGGGTTCTGAAATGACTCGTCTGGGAGGTCTACGAACTCCACCCCTTTTGTTCCGAAATCCTGAGTAGGGGTCGCATGTGGTTGCCTGCCAGGTCCCCAAGCGGCATCCCGATCGAGGCCGGGACGCCGCTGACGGCGCAGCTGCCCGCGCTCTTCGAGGCCCTGGGCCTCAATTACCACCACCTCGACGTCAACATCGGCAAGGCGACGGGGGCGTTCGGTAGCAAATCATGGGAGCATTGTACATCCTCGTAATTCTGTCTTGAGAGTGCGCTAGCGTCGTTAAGCGTCTTCTCATTGATGAGAGCGCGCCTGTTTAGCGTCGATTAGCCTCGATTAGCGTCAAGTCGTGTCGATTTAGCGTCGATGAGCGTCGATTTGCAAGAGCCAGCAAGGCGGTGTAGGAGGCTCCCCTGAGTTGCCACAGAAGGCGTTCGCAAAAAGGGGGGTCACGGCGCCAGCCTGCTCCAGTCGGGCCGGGCGCGCTGGTACCAGCGCTCCAGGGCGACAGCGAAGGGGAACAACGAAGGATGCGTGCTAGTACCGACGGGGGACAACGAAGGGAAACAACGAAGGGGAACATCGAAGGAACAGCGAGGGAACAACGAAGGGGAACGAATGCTGGTACCAGGGTTCCAACAAGCCCACCTCAGAACATGGGGAACAACGAAGGATGCGCGCTCCTCAGGTAATTAACTTTCGTAAGCTGCAAAGGTCGCGCGCCCGCGAGGCCACGCCCTCATAGATTAGTACGGGCGCGCGCAGCAAGCCTGCCAGCAACCAGGCAAGACCACCTGCCAACCATACATCGAAGACGCCTACGGCGAATCACCGCCGCAACCTGCCTTTTGGAACCGCCCATGTAGCCAAACGTTGGGCCGAAGCCAGGCCATTCTATTGGACTACTTGTTTCACCAGCCGTTGTGGACCCTCTTTTGGGAACATTTGGGAGAGGAAGAAAGGAGGAGGAGGAGAGGGAGGAGGAGGACAAGGACGAAGAGGAGGAGGAGGAGGAGGAGGAGGACGGATGATGATGATGATGATGACGATGATGATGATGATGATGCTGATGATGATGATGATGATGACGATGATGGTGATGATGATGCTACTGCTGATGTTGATGCTTATGATTTTTGTTATGATGATGATGATGATGATGATGATGATGATACTGATGATTCGGATGATGATGATGCTGCTGATGATGACGATGATGATGATGCTGCTGATGATGCTGATGATGCTGCTGATGATGATGCTGATGATGATGCTGCTGCTGATGATGCTGATGATGCTGATGATGCTCACTGCGCACGAGCCAGTTTGGGGGATAGGTTCCCAGGTCAGGTGTCACACATGTGGAGGAAGTTCGCCATGGAGAATGGCATCCAAGTTTTTAGACACCCCGTGCCACCAGGGCCTGTTCAGGGGTCTGATCATGGTGCCCACCAAGAGTACAGTCAACGGCATTGATTTGCATAGCTCCCATACCTTGGCTTATCACAAGAAGTTCGGGAGCACTGTCTGTCTTGCCTGTGGCTGTGTAGCCACCCAAGCGGTCAGGAATTTGAGCAAAGAATGCTCATCGATTTTGAATGTTTATGGCAAGCGGCAGTTGAGGAGAGTGCAGCAAGGCCTGCCGCTTGGATCCTCAAGGCTTGCCAAGCGTCAAGTGGCCCAGAAGAAGGTCCTGCGTTAAACATGTTCAACTCTGCCTGAGGCTGGAAAGAACAAACAATGATGCTGATGATGCTGATGATGACGACGATGATGATGAGGATGACAGTGATGATGCTGATGATGATGCTGCTGATGATGATGTTGATGATGATGATGATGAAAATGATGATGATGATTATGATGATGATGCTTCTGATGATGATGCTGCTGATGATGATGACGATGATGATGAAGATGATGATGCTGATGATGATGAGGATGAGGATGATGTTGATGACGATGCTGACAATGCTGCTGATGATGCTGATGATGATGATGATGCTGACGATGCTGCTGATGATGCGGATGATGCTGCTGATTATGAGGATGAGAATGAGTATGATGATGACGATGATGTTGATGATGATGATGCTGCTGCTGCTTATGATGATGATGCTGATGCTGATGCTGATGCTGCTGATGATGATGATGATGGTGGTGGTGGTGGTGGTCGTGGTGGTGGTGGTGGTGGTGATGATGATGATGATGGTGGTGGTTGGTGGTGGTGGTGGTGATGATGATGATGATGATGACGACGATGATGATGATGATGATGATTATGATGATGATGATGCTGATGATGATGATGATGATGCTGATGATGATGATGATGCTGATGCTGCTGCTGATGATGATGATGATGACGATGATGATGATGATCATGATGATGATGATGATGATGATGATGCTGATGCTGATGCTGATGCTGATGATGATTGATGATGGTGGTGGTGGTGGTGGTGGTGATGATGATGATGATGATGATGCTGATGATGATGATGATGATGATGATGATGATGATGATGATGATGATTATGATTTGATGATGATGATGATGATGATGATGATGATGATGATGAGGAGGAGAGGAGGAGGAGGAGGAGGAGGAGGAAGAGGAGGCCTCTCGAGGCCCTCTTGGGGCCTCCCCGGGGCTTCCTGTGAGCCCCTGGGGGCCCGTCTGATGGGGCCACTTCGGGGCCTCCTGTGTCCTCTTGGGAGGCTCTTGGGGGCTTCTAGGGGCCTCTCAGGGACCTCTTGGCCTTCGGAGGCCGTCTTGGGGCCATCTCTGGGCAGCAACGGGTTCTTTTTTGGGGGGTCTTTGGGGCCGTCTTGGCCGTCTTGGAGGCCATCTCAGAGGCCATCTTGGGGGCCATCTTGGCCGTCTTGGGGGCGATTTTCCAGTCTTTTTCCGCCCTAGAGCCCTTCCGGGTCCTTCCAGGTGGCTGGCGCGATCGGCGCCGACTCCACAGGGAAGCTTTCAAAAAAGGACCGACATCACTTGAACATCTGGCATGCCGTGCATCTCTGTAGCAAGCCACAGGGGGCGCCAGATCGCAAACGTCTACGGCGGATCACGGCCGCCCTCTGCCTTTTGGAAGCGCCGATGTGGCGCTATCGGATCATGTGCTCCCCCCGTCTCTGTGGAGACTCTTCGGGGAGCACGTGGGGAAGAAAGAAGAGGAGCAGACTGAGGGTGAAAGAGGGGGTCTGCAACAAGGGGTCTTCAATGGGGGCTGAATGGCCCATGTATGCTCAACGTATCGCTCATGTATGCGATCGAGTACGATTGGCATCCAATGTTGGCGGTCATCGAGGGCCAGTCGTTCGTGCCCGCGCGTTGCCCGCGCGGGCACACGCGCCGTCCATCCATTATCATTCATGCGTGCGGGCGTTCTTGCATATTGCGCGTGGGGCGGCGGAATGGAGTGCAAGTGTGTCTTGATTGTGCGATTGATGATCGCGTATGTTCCCACATGATGACTTATCGACCCCCAAGACAGATTTGAAATGGGTCCCGCGATTCTCCCAAAATGTGAATTCACATATTCCTTCTTTGCAACCTGTGAATTCAGATTTTCCTTTTTCCCAAAATTTGAATTCACATTCTGGCACCTTCGTAAAGATTCCTACACACAATTCCAAACAGTGAATTCACATTGTCCTGCTTCCCAAAATGTGAATTCACATTTTCCTTTTTTCCGAACATTTGAATTCACATTTTGCTTTCCGCCACAATGTGAATTCACATGTTGCCCTGGCCTTCAAGATCCCCAAAACTGAGGCGCAGTGTTCCGCATGTCTGGTTGACTGGGCAGATTTTGAAACTCACCTCACCGTTTTCGTTTATTTTAAACCTTTCGTTTTTGCGCCCTCAGCGCACGTTGCCTTCGTCGCCTTTCCCGAGCCCCCCGCCCCCTTGCTTCGTTTCCCTTCAAGTCTCGCGCATGGGCGCGGGCGGGGAGCTTCAACTGGTTCCCCCGCCGAACACAGCAGTCGAGGATGCATCGCCCATTCATGGCCCATAAAGACACCATTGCCGAGACCCTGCGCCCGACCCCCACTTTCACCCTCCAAAGCAGAAGTCTCTTCGGGCTTTCCTGGAGGCTCTCTCAGAGGCTTCTTGAAGACCTCTCGGGCCATCTTGGGGCTACCTTGGGGCCATATTGAGCCATCTTGGGTGCGTCTTGGCCGTCTTGCAGACATCTTGCGGCCATCTTGGGCTCTCTTGAGGCCATATTGAACGTCTTGGAGGCATCTTGGAGGCCATCTCCAGCCATCTTCGGCCGCTTGTGAGCGGGACGACCGACGACTTGGGAAATTTACGGGTCGTCATGGGGTGCTTTGGAGGCCATTTTGGGGCCGCCTGGAGCGGGGAGACCGATGCATTGGGAAGTTTACGGGTCCTCGTGGGCGGCGGGCGGAATCGGCCGAAGGCCCAGTGGGATTTCTGCACAAGGACCAAGAAATACGTAAACTTTGGTGCGCTGTGCGCAGGGGTCGGCGGAGCTATTGGCCTTCGACCCACCGCCACCGTGCCTGTCTCGGGGCCCTCCTGGCTCGTTTTGGGACGCTCTCGGCTTCGAGAAAGATATGCGGGAAGGCTTGGGAAGCGCGGGAGGTTCGCCAAGAACTTAATATTCAATCCTGAGGGCTGAGAGCTAAGATTGCGATCGAAGAAGAAGAAACGCCACAAACATACGTTTTAGGAGCTCCGCACGGATCTCTTGGATCGGCACCAGGGACCTCCTGGCGGCAACTGCGGCGCGCTTCGCGCGCCAGGGAGGGGTGTCAAGCGCCGATCCACAGTCTATCTTCATGCTGTTTCTTGCTCCTTTATGCAAGGGACCTGATGACACTGTACGCACGCAGGTTGGTCATGGTTTTGCAGGGCCAATGTATCGATCCAGGACTGTCCCCCTTGTGTTATCTCAAGATGTGCTTCCTGTCTTTGTGCCTTCAGACCCTTATTACGATTCCCAATCTTGGACGTGATCTCGCTCGGATGGTGACACCCTCTCCTCCCTGACAAGCCTGACCCAGACATCCGGCGTCTCGATTTTTTCGATACACTGGCTTCCGACCTCTCGACCACTTCCCTGGGACCAGTTTTTCACACTGAGTCGTTCTTCCACTGTCCCGAGACCCTGCGGGGGCCCTAGAGGCTGAAAGCGAGGAAAAGCCTCCCTTTTTTTTTCCGAGACGCATAATGTCTGGATAGGGTGTGCGCGGCACCATTGATTATGAATTCGTGTCTCGCGGCATGGCGGCGCATATTTAGACAGCCAGCCCGATGATGATGATGATGATGATGCTGATGATGATGATGATGATGATGATGATGATGATGATGATGATGATGATGATGATGATGATGCTGACGCTGATGCTGATGCTGATGCTGATGCTGCTGCTGCTGATGCTGATGCTGATGCTGATTATGATGATGATGTTGATGCTGCTGACGATGATGATGATGCTGATGATGATTCTGATGATGACAATGATGATGATGATGATGATGATGATGATGATGATGATGATGATGATGGTGATGATGACTATTGGTGATTGATGATACGTGATTGATGAGTGATGGTTGCTTATGGTGATGATGCTGATGATGATGATGCCGACAGATTAATGAGTGATGGTTGATCGATGATCGTGGTGATGATGAGGAGGATCAAGATGAGGGTATGGGTGAGATGATGATGATGATGATGATGATGATGATGATGATGATGATGATGATGATGATGATGACAAGGACGATGGTGATGACGATGATGACGATGATGATGATGATGATGATGGTGATGATGATGATGATGATGAAGCTGAGGCTGAGGCTGAGGCTGAGGCTGATGCTGATGATGACGGTGGTGATGGTGGTGATGCTGATAATGACGATGTTGATGATGATGGATGATGGTGGTGGTGGTGATGATGCTGATGATGACGACGATGATGACGATTACGACGAGGATGACGATGACGATGCTGATGATGATAATGATGATTATGATGACGATGATGATGATGATGATGATGATGATGATGATGATGATGATGATGATGATGATGATGATGATTATGATTACGATGATGATGAGGCCGAGGATGATGATGATGATGATGATGATGATGATGATGATACTGATGGTGATGACGATGATGCTGCTGATGTTGCTGATGATGATGATGGGTGATGGTGGAGGTGGTGGTGGTGGTGGTGATGATGCTGCTGCTGATGATGCTGATTGTGTTATCCTTTTTATTGCTGCTATTCTTAATAATATGATTGATGCTGTTATTGTTATTGTTATTTATTACTATTGTCAGTTTTTCATTATGGTTATTCTCCATCTTATTCTTGTCATCGTTGCCATTCGTAATCGTGATTACTTACTAGTGTGATTGTGATGATGAGGAGGATGATGATGATGATGATGATGATGATGGTGAGGAGGAGGAGGAGGAGGAGTAGGAGGAGGATGACGACGATGGTGGGCCGGTCGTTTCGCCTGAGACTTCTTTACGAGCCTGAAGCTTAGAAAATGGCGTCAGTTTGTTCGATGGAGGGTGGGCCGCTTTTTTAGGGTGGCTCTCGCCTTCGCGCCACGCACACTCGTCTTAAACAATAGAAGCAGTTTCACCGATTGAGCACAGGTGGCTTTCACGGATTGAGGGCGTGTCGTTTTCAAAATGCGGCTCTCGCACTAGCGCCACGCACAATCGTTTAAACAAGTTACAATAGCTTCACGGATTGAGGGCGGTTCGTTTTCAAAATGTGGCCCTCGCCTTAGCGCCCCGCACATTCGCCGCGCGCATCCGTTTAAACAATTTGCAAGAGTTTCTCGGATTGAGGGCGGTTCCTTTTCAACATGTGACTCTCGCGTTCGCGCCGCTTACATTCTTTCTGAGAGTTTGCAAGAGCTTTACGGATTGAGGGCGGTTCTTTTTCAAAATGCGGTTCTCGCTTTAGCGCCGCGCATGTTCGTTATACGCAGGTGTAAACGTTTCACTGATTCTCATCGTTGACCCTCCAGGTGTTTCGGAGCGAGTCAGGGTTGTCAGGGCGTAACAGTTACGTTGATTCGGTGTTGAAATCCCAGGAATGTTGATGTTCTAGCACTCCTGAGGATCGCCAAGACGCAACATTCAAATTGACTCGTGGCGTTGAAATTCTTAGGATGGTGTTTTGGCACGCTTCAGGATTTTCACGCGGTTGTCTCTCAGCGGGGTATTTCACTTAGTGGAAAGGAATATTTGTAGTGGCTTCTGAAGATGGAGCTTGGAGGGAGGGTGTATTCCAACATCGTTGACGAGTCTTCGGATTACCGCCCTGCCCCGAGCGGCCCCAGATGCCCCCTCTTAGATCTGCAGCCTCCCTCCCCCCTCCCCCTGCCAGCATGAGCGTCCAATGATGCTATCGCTGCTCGGGAAAAAGTCCAGGCCGTTTCCCAGAGCGACGCGGAGGAGCTCACAAAAACAAGATCTGCGCTGGCTCGTCTACAGTGGAATCCCATGCCAACAAACACCCGGCTTGCCTCCAGGGTGCTCTGGGTTTCTTGGGTTTCGATGGCCTTGCTATGGAACGCGTGACGTTCCACACAGAAAATTAATGGCCGTCCTGGGGTCTCAGGGGTGGGTTTCTCGTGGAAGGTTCCTTGTGGTCGAGCTCCTGCTGTATGATTCCACCCGCACCTTCTACGCCCACGCAATCTGGGGTATCGGCCCCCTGCGCCCTGCCCGAAGGGCACGGGAGACTGCGGTGCCTGGTGCCGGCGCCGCTCCGCTCCCCTCTGCTCCTGTCTGTCAGGAACCGGAGGAGGAGGAGGAGGAGGAGGAGGAGGAGGAGGAGGAGGAGGAGGAGGAGGAGGAGGAGGAGGAGGAGGAGGAGGTTGCAGATCACGTGCGTGAGCGTAGTTGTTTCAGTAGGCCAACGTCAGGGGTGGTGTAGAACTCTGCTCACTCGCGCCCAGCCCCGCCGGGAGGCCCGCACGGTGGACGGCCCGGGAGGACCCTCCGCCTGTGCAGAGCACGAGAGGGGTCTTTTTGGGGGAGCTTCCAGGGCCGCTCTGACACGCTTCCGCGGACAGAGGCAACGTTGACGCAGTGGGCAGGGATGGCGGATCTGGAACGAGCGCACCTGGCTTGCCCCGCCCCCCCCCCCTCGCCCTGCCCCAGGCCCAAACTGGCCCCAGACGGCCCGCGTTGTCATGATGCTCAGGAGCTGGCCTTTGGACCTCCAGAGCTGGCCCCAGTGTTGAGTCGGGCCTGTCCCTCTACAGGGGGCACATTCAAAAATAATCAATCACCCTGTGACGTACCCGACCCATTTGTATCATGGGAAACGAGGAGTTGGCCGAAACTTGCACGGACAATCAAATTGCAGGATCCGTTGTTTGATATGTCAGCTACTTGGGACACGCGCCAATGGAATGATGCGCAGGAGAACCATACAAGAACGAGGGGCGACAACTACAGGCTCGAAGAGGACATGGTGAGTCGGGAACGAAGAGCAGGAGAAAGACGTGCGGGAAGTCCACTGTGCTGGGCCCCCAAGCAGGCCTCGAAAGTGGCGACAGTTTCACAGATCGCAGCCCCCCCCAGGGATGGCGAGGTCCCATTTGAATCCGCCGCGGTTGCACATTGTGCTGGGCCCCCCAGCAGCCCTCGAAAGTGGCGACAGTTTCACAGATCGCAGCCCCCCAGGGATGGCGAGGTCCAATTTGAATCCGCCGTGGGTGCCCACTGTGCTGGGCCCCCCAGCAGCCTTCGAAAGTGGCGACAGTTTCACAGATCGCAGCCCCCCAGGGATGGCGAGGTCCAATTTGAATCCGCCGTGGGTGCCCACTGTGCTGGGCCCCCCAGCAGCCTTCGAAAGTGGCGACAGTTTCACAGATCGCAGCCCCCCAGGGATGGCGAGGTCTAATTTGAATCCGCCGTGGGTACCCACTGTGCTGGGCCCCCCAGCAGGCCTCGAATGTGGCGACAGTTTCACAGATCGCAGCCCCCCAGGGATGGCGAGGTCCCATTTGAATCCGCCGTGGGTACCCACTGTGCTGGGCCCCCCAGCAGCCCTCGAAAGTGGCGACAGTTTCACAGATCGCAGCCCCCCAGGGATGGAGAGGTCCCATTGAATCCGCCGCGGGTGCACACTGTGCTGGGTCCCCCAGCAGCCCTCGAAAGTGGCGACAGTTTCACAGATCGCAGCCCCCCAGGGATGGCGAGGTCCCATTTGAATCCGCCGCGGTTGCACATTGCGCTGGGCCCCCCAGCAGCCTTCGAAAGTGGCGACAGTTTCGCAGATCGCAGCCCCCCAGGGATGGCGCGGTTCCATTTGAATCCGCCGCGGGTGCCCACTGTGCTGGGCCCCCCAGCAGCCGTCGAAAGTGGCGACAGTTTCACAGATCGCAGCCCCCAGCAGCCCTCGAAACGCAGCGACGAGCCAGGTAAAAGGCAGGGGGGAAGAGAGGGACGGGAGGGGGTGGGAAGGTTCGCGCGAGCAGTGCTCTATTCAAAACGAGAACCCAACGCAGGAGGGTTGGGAAAAATAGGCAGGGGACTATTTTTTGGAATGTTTTTTGAATATTTGATGTTTTTTTTCCGTATTTTTTCCATTTTTCGCCCAAAATCCGCCTGTATGGGGGACGTGCCCGACCTAACTCCAGTGGCTCCAAGTCCAGACGTGCGGTGTCCACATTTTCTCCGCACGCGGCTCCCAGAAGTCCCCGACCCTTGCCCCCCAGGCCGGTTCTCCCAGGGCCCGGTCAGGGCCCCCCCGGGACCGAAAGTCGAGCAGCCCGGCGGCGAGCCCAGGGGGGCATGCAGAGGGAGCGCGGGCCTTCTCCGGCTCGGAGGGCACCGGGCCTCCCCCGAAGACGCAGGACGCTCTTCAGAAGGCGCCCGGGCTTCGGAGCAGCCCGGCCGCCTTCCGAGAAGGCCTGCCCCTCCCGCCCCAGACCCCCGACGTCGTGATTTTTTCACAACGTCGACCCCCAGAAGTCTGGACCCTTTCCCCGGGACCGGTTTTCCATTCTGAGTCGTTTTTTCACGGTCCCGAGGCCCGGTGAGGACCTCCAGAGGGCGACAATAGCAAAAAACCTTCCGTCGTGATTTTTTCACGACGCGATGGGGTCTGGGGCTTGACCCCCGGGCCCGCCGCCGAGAGCAGCGCCGCCGTCCCGACCCTTCCAGGGCGCTGCGCGCCCGGGGGCTCCGCCCGAGGAGCTGCCCCCCAGTGGCTCCAGCATCCGTCCTGCTCGGCTCCCGCCCCCAGACCCCCTCGAGTCATGAAAAAATCACGACGGAAGGTTTTTCGTTATTTTCGCCATCTGGGGGCTCTTACCGGCCCTCGGGACCGTCAGAAAACAACTCAGGATGAAAAACCGGTCCCGGCGAATAGGTCCGGACCTCTGGGGGTCGCGTCATGAAAAAATCATGACCTCGGGGGTCTGGGCCCTGTGCCCGCTCCTCCCGAGCCGCGCCCAGCGTGGCGCCCACCGGCGGCCGAGGGAGGAGGAGGCCCCTGGAGGCCGGCGGGGATCGGGCGGGCCCAGGGACGAGTCCGGACTGCCGGCGTCTCGGAAGAGTCGACGAGGCGAAAATTTTTGATGGTACTCTCGGCCTCTCGGGGCCCTCGCCGGGCCTCGGGACGGTCACAAAGCGACTCGGGACGGAAAGCCAGTCCCGGGGAGGTGGTCGAGAGGTCAGGGGCTCGCGTCTCGAGGAAGTCGAGACGCCGGATGCCTAGGAATCGTTCCAGAGCGCTCGGGCACGCTCTCAGAGCGTTCTGGAGCGCTCTGGAACGGCCGCGGCGCCCGATAAATGCTCCTCCTCCTACTCTTCCTACTGCTCCTATTCCTCCTATTCCTCTTCCTCTTCCTTTGCCTCTTCCTTCTATTCCTTCTCCTACTCCTCTCCTCTTCCGCCTCCTTCTCCTCCTCCTCCTCCTCCTCCTCCTCCTCCTCCGATAAATCATTCAGACCCGCCGGATCGCAGAGATATCCGACTTTTCCCTGTCCAATTGTGTCCCTGTTCTTGCCTCGGTTGTGAAAGGCGCGGCGGAGGAGCGGCCCGAGCGCCCGCGGAGGGCCCAGACATCCAGCAGCACGCCAGTTTTTTTTGGTCGAGGCGTGGGCCCTCGCAGGTCTGGACCACTTTCCCCAGGGCTGTGTGTGTGTTCGGCGTCACCCCAATATACCAGTACTGCTTGCGCGTCGCCCCCCATCCCCCCCCCCCCGGGGCGACGCGCGCACCGAGAAATCTTCCACAGTACACGCTCCGAGCGGGGCACTTTCTGGCCATAGCGCTCGGGAAATGGTACACTACAGGATGGTCGTGCTACACGTTCGGGTCGGACGCACGCCTCCAAGGAGAGCGTATAGTACTGGTATGTCTCTGTGCGTCCCATGTTCTGTTCGTCCCGAGCTGTTGCCTGACGGCCTCGGGGGGCCGTCGAGGAATCCCCCGGAGGCCGATCCTGCAGCCATGCAGCCAAGACGCTACCATTAGGACCGCTCTGTGTTCGGAACGGGCTCGCGCTGCTCCTTGCGGTCCTTGCGTCCCAGACCCCCTCGCGTCGTGAAAAAAATCACGACGGGAGGCTTTTCGCCATCCTCGGCCTGCGCGGGCCCTTCCCGGGCCTCAGGGCCGTCAAGCAACGACTCAGGAGGAGAACCTGGCCCCAGGGCAGGAGGGGTCCAGAGCTCGGGGGGTCGACGCTGTGACAACAATCACGACGTCGGGGGTCCGAGTGGCTCCTCCAGCCCGCCTCGTGCACCCAGGCGCTGGTTGGCCCCCAGCGGGGCCTTCCCTCCTCTGGGACGTAACTCCTCGGAGGTGAAAGTATGTGTCGGCGCTGGTACTCTCGCGGTCGGCAGCCGGCGGAATCCGGCTTCGTTCGGCTTTTTTTTTTTTTTCTCCCCCCCTCCGCCCAGTCCCAGTCCATCTGGTTTCATCCGGCTCATTCCTTGGCTCAATCCGGCCTATATCCAGCGAAATGGCAGTGGATCGTTCCAAACGAAGCCCGAATCAGGCCAGAATCATCGGGCTCCCTCGCCCCGAATCGTCCAGTGAATCGTCCCAGGCTATCATCATCGAGCTCCGTCGCCCCGAATCGTTCCATAACGAAGTCCTCCCAGGAGTTGCCCCCGACCCCAGAACGGTCGCTGGAGCCCCTTGGCTCGGAGCCTCGGGTCTCGGGGCCCGGCCGTCGGGCCGCTCCCCTCGCCACGAAGGCTGGCCCGTCGCGCGCTCTTCTGCCCACGCGTCCTTTTCGGGATGTTTGGCTCCGTTGTGGTGGTGGTGGTCCTAGACAAGATCGCGTCGTACAAAAAATCAGGACGGGAGTTTTTTCGCTATTTTCGGCCCCTGGGGGCCCTCGCCAGGAGCTGGGACCGTCAAAAAACGACTCGGGATGAAAAGCTGGTCCTGGGGAAAGGGTCGGGACTTCAAGGGACGCCGTATTGAACAAAAACAGGACGTCGCATGTCTGGGGCGGTGGGCCCCGGAGGTCTGGACCACCTCCCTGGGGCCGGCTTTTCGTCCCGAACCTTTTTCTGACGCTCCCGAGGCCCGGCGAGGGCCCCCAGAGGCTGAAAGCAGCCCCAAACAGCCCGCTCCGATTTTCTTGGAGCGTCGGATCTCACCGAGCGCGTTCCACTGCTCGCAAAGCTCCTGCTCACAGACTTCCAAAGAACACACATTCGCGTCTATGTAGTGGATTGTAAATCCCCCACCCCGTGACCCGGCCCGCGACCCACCCGCGACCCACCCGCAACCCACCCACATTGTTTGAACGAAAGATCGGCGCCTGCATCGGGTTCTCTGTATAATTTGTAAAAAATTTGGCGCCTCCGGCGGGCTTCTTCGAGCCTCGCAGGCTGCAGACGTCCCCGCCGCCCCCCACTCTTGTCCGTAACTGCGGGGTGTTACGGATTTTGTGAGTGGTGGAGCGTGCTTGTCTGGGATCTCGCCGAGCGCGCTGCGCTGCTCGCAAAGCTCCTGCTCGCAGACGTCCGAGGAACACACGCTCGCGCCGATGCAGCGGATCGTGAATCCCCCACAGCGGATCCTGGCCATTTATGAGCTGCGAGCATAGTTACTCTGCGAGTCGTGGAGCGCGCTTGTTTGGGATCCTCTGCGGGGAGGTCATCGTGCCCGGGCCGACGGTGGGCCGCGACTACGCCTACTTCGAGGCTCAGGGGCAACGTTAGGGGGGGATAGGCATAGGGGGGGATGCAGCGACCCCCGATCGCCCATGGATCGCCGGGAGGGGCCCGACAGCCCCAGCCTGCCCAGGAAGCTGCGGCTGCACTATCGGAGGCCCATCGCCGGTCTGTCGGCGATGTATCGCCGATTCCAGGTCGACGTTTCCCCCCCTTGCCCCCTGTGCCTTCCCATCGTTGCCCCTCAGAGGCGATCGCGCGCGACTCGCGCGCCTCGTTCCTGCGGGCGCAGGTCCGGGAGCGGGGCTCCTGCCCCTCGGTGCTGTGCACCAGCCCGGAGGTGTCGGGGGTGGACAGAACCCCCAACAGTGACACGTCGATTAGTGAATTGTCCGTTTTCGGTTCTCGAGATGGCGCTGTGGCCGTTATTTTCCAGGCTTGCGCCCGCCAGGTTTGGGCCTCTGGTCGTTTTCACTAAACCACGTTTTACTAAAGGGGGTTCTGTCCATCCCCGAAGGTGGCGCGCGCGCTGGCGGTCCGGGCGTGGGGCAACGGGGGGTGCGACAGCTGGTCGGGGGGAACCCAGAGGGCCCCCTCGCGTCGTGGCGAGAGCCTCCGGGCGGGAGGTTTTTTTTTTCCGCCACTTCCGGAGGAGGAGGGGGAGGAGGAGGAGGAGGAGGAGGAGGAGGAGGAGGAGGAGGAGGAGGAGGAGGAGGGGGGAGGAGGAGGAGGAGGAGGAGGAGGAGGAGGAGGAGGAGGGAGGAGGAGGAGGAGGAGGAGGAGGTGGAGGAGGTGGAGGAGGGGCCTCTGGGGGCCCTTCCTGGGCCTCGGGGCCGTCCACAGAGGACTCAAGGATGAGGAAAACCGGTCCTGGGGCAGGGGTTGAGACCCAGACCCCCGACGTCATGATTTTTTCATGACGCGACCCCCAGAGGTCCAGACCTGTTCGCCGGGACCGGTTTTCCATCCTGAGGTGTTTTTTGACGGTCCCGAGGGCCGGCAAGGGCCCCCAGAGGCGGAAAATATAGAAAAACATCCCGTCGTGATTTTCTCATGATTCGAGGGGAGAGCATGCTACGCATGGAATGAATTCTATGGAAATCAATTGCAGTGGATCCGTGAGTGGATCAATCTTGATTGATGAGGCTATGATGCCTCTTTTGATCTTGAGCCGGCTATGATGCCCGCTCGTGCCCACCCCGTCCCGTCTTCAGGGACTTCGCATCCCCCTATGATGGTAGGATGGGAAGACGGGCCGCCGCCCCTGGCACTGCACGTGCGGTGCCAGGTTTGTGGGGATTTAGTTCGACCCCCGCAGTTCCAATGATGGAAACTGCGAGGGGTGTGAGGCCTCATGGTGGTCCTCACTGGTAAGGCCTATGATGGTCCTCACCGGGGGGGGAGAGGGCAAGGGCGGACGTCCACCAACAACGTTCGTCGTGCTCATCCTCCATGAGGTCGAGGTGCTGCCCGCACTGCCTGTATCGCGGCTCCGATGGGGTGGAGACCAGGAGGAGGAGAAGGAGGAGGAGGACGACGACGACGAGAAAGTTGAGTTCAATGAACAAATTGAGCGCGAAGGCCTATGATGGTCCTTCTTCCCAAAACGAGCCTTGCTGATGGCCCCGAATTGGGTGCGAGGTGCCTATGATGGCCCCTCTGGTTGCCTATGATGGCGGCACTAGACGACCGGCAGGGGACTGGGTCCCGTTCACGGTCCATTAGGGGAGAGCATGCTACGCATGGAATGAATTCAATGAAAATCAATTGCAGTGGATCCGTGAGTGGATCAATCTTGATTGATGAGGCTATGATGCCTCTTTTGATTTGAGCCGGCTATGATGCCCGCTCGTGCCCACCCCGTCCCGTCTTCAGGGACTTCGCATCCCCCTATGATGGTAGGATGGGAAGACGGGCCGCCGCCCCTGGCACTGCACGTACGGTGCCAGGTTTGTGGGGATTTGGTTCGACCCCCGCAGTTCCAATGATGGAAACTGCGAGGGGTGTGAGGCCTCATGGTGGTCCTCACTGGTAAGGCCTATGATGGTCCTCGCCGGGGGGGGAGAGGGCAAGGGCGGACGTCCACCAACAACGTTCGTCGTGCTCATCCTCCATGAGGTCGAGGTGCTGCCCGCACTGCCTGTATCGCGGCTCCGATGGGGTGGAGACCAGGAGGAGGAGAAGGAGGAGGAGGACGACGACGACGAGAAAGTTGAGTTCAATGAACAAATTGAGCGCGAAGGCCTATGATGGTCCTTCTTCCCAAAACGAGCCTTGCTGATGGCCCCGAATTGGGTGCGAGGTGCCTATGATGGCCCCTCTGGTTGCCTATGATGGCGGCACTAGACGACCGGCAGGGGACTGGGTCCCGTTCACGGTCCATTAGGGGAGAGCATGCTACGCATGGAATGAATTCAATGAAAATCAATTGCAGTGGATCCGTGAGTGGATCAATCTTGATTGATGAGGCTATGATGCCTCTTTTGATTTTGAGCCGGCTATGATGCCCGCTCGTGCCCACCCCGTCCCGTCTTCAGGGACTTCGCATCCCCCTATGATGGTAGGATGGGAAGACGGGCCGCCGCCCCTGGCACTGCACGTACGGTGCCAGGTTTGTGGGGATTTGGTTCGACCCCCGCAGTTCCAATGATGGAAACTGCGAGGGGTGTGAGGCCTCATGGTGGTCCTCACTGGTAAGGCCTATGATGGTCCTCACCGGGGGGGGAGAGGGCAAGGGCGGACGTCCACCAACAACGTTCGTCGTGCTCATCCTCCATGAGGTCGAGGTGCTGCCCGCACTGCCTGTATCGCGGCTCCGATGGGGTGGAGACCAGGAGGAGGAGAAGGAGGAGGAGGACGACGACGACGAGAAAGTTGAGTTCAATGAACAAATTGAGCGCGAAGGCCTATGATGGTCCTTCTTCCCAAAACGAGCCTTGCTGATGGCCCCGAATTGGGTGCGAGGTGCCTATGATGGCCCCTCTGGTTGCCTATGATGGCGGCACTAGACGACCGGCAGGGGACTGGGTCCCGTTCACGGTCCATTAGGGGAGAGCATGCTACGCATGGAATGAATTCAATGAAAATCAATTGCAGTGGATCCGTGAGTGGATCAATCTTGATGATGAGGCTATGATGCCTCTTTTGATTTTGAGCCGGCTATGATGCCCGCTCGTGCCCACCCCGTCCCGTCTTCAGGGACTTCGCATCCCCCTATGATGGTAGGATGGGAAGACGGGCCGCCGCCCCTGGCACTGCACGTACGGTGCCAGGTTTGTGGGGATTTGGTTCGACCCCCGCAGTTCCAATGATGGAAACTGCGAGGGGTGTGAGGCCTCATGGTGGTCCTCACTGGTAAGGCCTATGATGGTCCTCACCGGGGGGGGAGAGGGCAAGGGCGGACGTCCACCAACAACGTTCGTCGTGCTCATCCTCCATGAGGTCGAGGTGCTGCCCGCACTGCCTGTATCGCGGCTCCGATGGGGTGGAGACCAGGAGGAGGAGAAGGAGGAGGAGGACGACGACGACGAGAAAGTTGAGTTCAATGAACAAATTGAGCGCGAAGGCCTATGATGGTCCTTCTTCCCAAAACGAGCCTTGCTGATGGCCCCGAATTGGGTGCGAGGTGCCTATGATGGCCCCTCTGGTTGCCTATGATGGCGGCACTGGACGACCGGCAGGGGACTTGGTCCCGTTCGCGGTCCGTTAGGGGAGAGCATGCTACGCATGGAATGAATTCTATGGAAATCAATTGCAGTGGATCCGTGAGTGGATCAATCTTGATTGATGAGGCTATGATGCCTCTTTTGATCTTGAGCCGGCTATGATGCCCGCTCGTGCCCACCCCGTCCCGTCTTCAGGGACTTCGCATCCCCCTATGATGGTAGGATGGGAAGACGGGCCGGCGCGGCGAGAAAGTCACGGCGGTGGGGGGGGGCTGGGAAGAGTGGTGCTCGGAGGGGGAAGGGGTACTGTAGGTTCGTGTCGTGTCGACCAGCGGCGACCCCGCCAGCGGCGTTCAACGTTGAACGCCGTGGGCGACCCAGAATCGTTCGATGATGAACGATTTGGACGTTTCGAAACGGCCGATCGTTCAAGGTTGAACGATCCCCGCGGTGTCAGAAGCCAACGCCGAAGTCGGCACGACACGAACCTGCCGTGCGCACACCGCGGCCCTTGCCTCCTTTGGGCCTCTCTGGGCCTGCCTCCTGGGAGGCCTGCGTCGCCCCGGCCGGATGGGCTTCAAACTTCTGTGCAGAACGTCGATTTAGCGTCGATTTAGCGCCGATTTAGCGCCGATTTAGCGCCGATTTAGCGCCGATTTAGCGTCGATTTAGCGCCGATTTAGCGCCGATTTAGCGCCGATTTAGCGCCGATTTAGCGTCGATTTAGCGTCGATTCAGCGTCGATTCAGCGTCGATTCAGCGTCGATTTAGCGCCGATTTAGCGCCGATTTAGCGCCGATTTAGCGCCGATTTAGCGCCGATTTAGCGCCGATTTAGCGCCGATTTAGCGTCGATTAGCGTCGATTAGCGTCGATTAGCGTCGATTTAGCTTCTGGTAGTCGATGGGGTAGCGCCGATCTAGCGTCGATTTGGCGTCGTTTTAGCGTCGTCGATCAGCGTGCGAGAGGCTCCCATGAGTTACCGCCGGAGTCGGGGAAACGTAGGACTCGGGTTCGCCCGGACCCAGGGTTGCCGGCGCTGTTTGACGAGCCCGCTGTGACTTTTGACGGTCCAGCGTCCGCGGAGCGTTTGCAGTGGGAGTTCGCGTCGAATTTCAATTTGGGTCTAATCCTTTTCCTGACTGCCCCGTCAGGCCAACCTGAGTCCCCCGAACCCGAGTCTTACGTCTCCCCGAAATGGGGGGGTGTATACAGGTGCATCTTTTGGGCTCAAAAGGGCCCCTGAAGGGGCCACCTGAGGCCCAAAAGGGGCCCGAAAGGTGCACGTTGCTATTCCCTCCTCCCCAAT
>CAUYUJ010013425.1:406398-443325 GCA_963575745.1 Prorocentrum cordatum
GACGATGATGTTGGTGGTGGTGATGATGATGATGAGGATAATGATGGTGATGCGGAGTGTGATGCTGATTAGGACGTTTGTGATGGTGGGAGTGATGATGATTGTGATGTTGATGACGGTGAAGATGCTGACGAACCTACTGCGATGGTGGTGTCGAGGGTGATGCTGCTACTGATGATGATGATGATGATGATGATGATGATGATGATGATGATGCTGTTGCTGTTGATTGGGGGGATGCTGATCATGATACTGACTACGATGATGACGATGCTGATGATGAGGAGGAGGAGGAGAAGGAGGAGGACGGGGCGGAGTAGCAAGATGAACATGTGGAGGATGGAGGGGGACGGATGGATATTGGAGGAACGGGAGGTGGACTGAACGGGCTGGAAGCGGCTTCGGTGGAGCTCCGTGATGGTAGCACAGGCAATGGCGCCAACCTCAAACTAAGGAGGTGGGCGGGGAGGAGGATGGGTCAGGATTGAGATGAGTGCAGAGTCGGGTGGCGGTGTTGTCGGGACGATGGTGGTTTGGATGAGGAGGATGAGGAGGAATGATGGGAACTGCGGCGAATGAGGGGGGGATGTTTATGATGACAATGATGCTGATGCTGATGCTGCTGATAATGATGATGATGTTGATGATGATGATGGTGATGATGATGAGGCTGATGCTTACGATGACGGTAAGCTGCTGATGATCTCAATGCTGATGTTTGCGATGAAACGGCTGCTTGTCATGATGGTTACGGTGGCGATGCTAACGGCGACGCCGATGACCACGACGCCGTTGATGATGCTGGTGGTGACGATGGTGGCAATGCAATTCATGACGCCGATGGTAGTTTTGGTCATGGTGATTCGGACTCGGATGAGACGGGTGAGGATGAATACGAGGATCATAATGCGGGAGGGTGGAGTAGGATAAGCATTGGTAGGAGTTTGCATTTTGATGATGCGAATGGGTGGCGTGTGTGTGTGTGCGGAGGAGAACGATGGAGGAGGAGGGGCGACAACGATGCCGCTGCTGCTGATGACGATGCTGATGATGAGCATGGTGCTGGCTACGATAAGTGTAGCTCATGGTTACGGTGACAATGCGGTGATGATGACGATGCTGATGATGATGGTGGTGGTGGTAACGATGACCATGATGTTTTTGAGACTCACGATGGTGCTGGTGACGTAGATCGCAATGTTGCTGTTGACGATGATGGAGACGTTGAGGATGACGCCGAGGATACTATCAATACTGCTACTGCTGTTGCTGCTGCTGACGATGATTCCGATTCTGGCCATGGTGATGACAGTGTTGATGATGACGATGGCAATGCTGATGACGATGACGATTATGATGACGATGTTGGTATGATGATGCTGGTGCGGTTGCTGGTGATGATGGCGGCGACGACGATGATGACGATGATGATGAGGATGATGCTGATGCGGTTGATGTTCATGGTGTTGATCATGCTGATGCTGTTGTGGCTGTTGTTGTTGCTGCTGTTGTTTCTGTTGTTGGTAATGATGATGTTGGTGATGCTGATTTGGATGAGGAGGTCGACGATGCTGTTGATGCTGATTACGTCGATGATTGCATCGATGCTGATGCCGATGTTTATGACGACGATGGTTATGCTGATGTTGTTTGTGATGGTGACGAGAGTGGCAATGGTGATGATGATCGTGATGAGGCGATGATGACGATGTTGAAAAGACGGATGACGATGATGCTGGTGCTGATGATGCTGTTGCTGCTGATGATGTTGATGAGGATGATGAGGATGCTTATGATGACGATGATGATGATGATGATGCGGATGCTGATAACTATGATGATGATGAGGATGATGATGATGCTGATGATGATGAGGATGATGATGGTGCTGATGCTGATGCTGCTGCTGATGATGATGCTGATGCTGATGCTGATGATGATCAGGATGATGAGGATGCTGATGATGACGATGATTATGATGATGCTGATGCTGATAAATATGATGATGGTGATGATGATGATGCTGATGATGATGCTGCTGCTGATGATGATGATGGTGGTGCTGATGATGATGATGTTGATGTTGATGATGATGATGATGATGATGATGATGATGATGGTGATGCTGATGATGATGGTGATGATGCTGATGCTGCTGATGATGATGATCATGCTGATGCTGATGCTGATGCTGATGCTGCTGCTGCTGATGATGATGATGATGGTGGTGGTGGTCGTGGTGATGATGATGCTGCTGCTGCTGATGATGATGATGATGATGATGATGATGATGCTGATGCGGATGCGGATGCTGATGCTGATGCTGCTGCTGCTGCTGCTGCTGCTGATGATGATGATGATGATGATGATGATGATGATGATGATGATGATGATGATGAGAGGAAGAGGAGGGGGCGGAGGAGGAGTGGAAGCAGGATCATGATGGCGTTGATGATGAGAGGGAGGCGGGGACGGAGGAAGGAGGGTATGACCTGAGGATGTGTGGAGAATGATGTGCAGGATTCTTGTGAGGAGTCGTCAGGTCCTTCGACGCCATCTTCCTCTCGGAGGAGCTGCTCGCGGAGGTCCCGCCGTCACTCGTGGTGCCTGGAGGGCGCATCCTGACGCTGGAGACTTTGCCGTCAGCGGCGGGCAAGCTCTGATGATAACGGGGCCCTGCTCTTCCCCCCCCCTCGCTCCGTCATCCCTGCTCCTCCTTCTTGTTGCCCCTCCTTCCTTCCTCCTCCCTCTTTCCTCCTCTCGTTTCTCTCCGCCCTCCTCCCTCCCTCCCTCCTCCTCCCTCCGCCCTCCTCTCTCCCTCCACCGCCTCCTCCCTCCTCCCTCCTCCTCCCTCCTCCTGCCTGGAGCCTGAGAGGTGGCTCCTCCGTGCCACGGCCGCAGGCGTGGCGACAGGGCGGGCCGGGCGTTTCGCGTGAGACTTGCTCACACATTACGGCCATGAAGTTTGACTTTTGCAGTAGGTACTCCAGATTTCGTAATAAAGGGAGGGGGGTCTCATTTCGGGGGGGGGTCTCTTCCAGGCTATCTTGGAGGGCCTGGGGGGGTCTGGGGACGGTGTTTTGGAGGGTTCTCCCACGGGGGGGGGTCTGAAATGGCTTGTCTTGGAGGGTCCAGACCCCCTCCCTTTTATCTAAAGGCTGCCGCCTCTGCCGCCGACCCCAATGCAGTCGTTGTGGGTTCTTTGGTTCGGGGGCCGCTTGCTGTCTGGATGCGATCTCGTGCGTGTTGGAGCGTTTTTTTTGCGCGAGGTGGGGTCTTCACTGTGGGTCTTGGGGGCCGGTGGCGGGGTGTCCGCTGGGAGGTTGGCCATTTGGGTCGCAACCAAATGGGGGGCACCGAACGAATACTTGAGCAAGAGTGGTGTGCGGAAGCGGCGGCATGCGGAGCATCACCGCGAAAGATTTGGCCGATGAGTCCAAACTGTTGAAGCGTTGCGCGTGTGTGCAGCGTGCAAGAAGGAGTTTTCGCTTGGCAGCAGCACATAAGCGCCAAACAAGAGAGCGAACACTTCACGAGGAAGAGTAAGGTCGTATGCTCAGAGCGCATTGCAGTCGGTGTCACGGTACGTAGTTGCCAGGCCTTTCAGTGCAGTGGCAAGTGCCAGAAGAAAACGCTCGACTGGGTTTTCTCCGTGGACGCCATCGATGTCGCGCGTGACGAGAATACCGGGACTCTGACACGGAAGGCATGGAAATGATACCACTAGGCTGCCCGTAAACGTAGGACCAGCAGCGGTGCGAGCGAGAGGGGCGGCAAAGCATGTGAAAAGATAAACTGAGGGGGAGTAGTCGGAGGAGGAGGTGGAGCAGGGGGAGGATTTCTTTCGGGATTCTTTGGGCCGTCCTGGGGGATAGTGCAAAATGTATGGTGTGCGAAGGGAATGGGGCGGTTTCTGTTTCATGGGATTTTCTGTGGACGCATACTGGGTAACCTTTGGGGTCGTTTTGATTGCTTCGAACGGCGTCGGGAGGCCATGGTCGGTGTATTGGAACGATGTTTGGGCGGTTCGCTGCCCTCTTGGACGTCTGGGCGCTCCAACGCGCCGCGGAACCCCCTGTCCAGGTCAGTGGGGAGGAGGTAGGGGGAGGGGTACCCCCCCCCCCGAAGGGGAAGAGGGAGGGGTGGAAGAGGAAACTCGTTAAACTACCGACGCCCAGAGAGCTGGTGGGATTAATCCAAAAATAATCCAGGGACTATGTTTCGTATTTTTTCGTATGTTTTGATCTTTTTGGTGTAGTTTTGGATGATTCGTAATTTTTCGTCGTTATTCTACTCGTGTTTATTTTTCTTATACGAAGTCAATGTGTTTGACATTGCGCGCAGCGCGAACTTGTAGACACGACTAGCAACAGAAACTGTGCAACAGTATCACGGAAAACGAAAGCGAAAATAGACAGCCCGTCTTGTAGGCTAGGGATCTGTCTCACCACCCACCAAGCCACCTCAACCCTACCCCGAAGGCCCCAGTTTGCCCGGGGCCCACTGAAGAACCACATGTGGAACAACCCGTGCCCCCCGCCAATCCGAGATTTGGGTCTTCGGATTAGGTTGGGGTGGTTTGGTAGGTCGTCATCTTTCAGGATCCCATGTTGTCGGATTCCATGGTGAGGATCGGTACCCTTCCCAAGGGTACCCTTGCATCCTTGCCTCTTCGGCCCATCCTCAATCGCCCTCGATGGCCAGCCCTGTTCGAAGCGCTTCGACACGGCCTTTAAGGGGCTTGCATGCTTCTCGCGCATCCTCACTATCAGTTTTGACTGTAGGCCCCCGTCCTTCAGGACCCCTTATCTGAACCCGTAGACGGGCTAACGGCGATGTAAGCAACGGCGATGTAGGGTTCGGTGGTGTGGGAACGCGTGGCTCGCGCTCTCCTGCACTTCGCTGTGCCGTGTTCGCTGGATTCGTTCGCAGACAGGATATGTTGGAAATTATGGTTCGTGATTTTCTGATGTCATATACTTCGGTTACCATCATCACACCACGCCCGGCCTTGGTCGGAACCACCGAACTCTCGGGATTTTTGAGACGGGGGTCAATCCAAACGGGGGTCAGCCAGAACGTCCGATCTTGCAGGATCCTGCGGGGCCAGGGTCGCATTGACACGGGCTTGGGTGCAGGATATCCTGCAGGCTCTTGCAGGACCCTTCGCGTTTGCCCGGGCTTGCGTGCAGGCTCTTGCAGGATCTTGCAGGATTTTGCAGGGGCTGACTGACCAAGGTCTGGACTGACCCGGGTCAGAAGATCAAGGGGAACGAAGAATGACATAAACATAACAATTTGGACTCCCGCGCGGATTTTTTGGATCTGCGCTGGACCCCCCTCCCTGGCGCGCGCAGCGCGCCAGCGTCGGCTCCGGAGGCGCCGCCAGGGGGGGCCCAGCGTCGATCCGAGAAATCCGCGCGGACCTCCGAGTGTTCATGTTTATGCCGTTGTTCGTTCCCCGAAGATCCCCGGCGCGTCTCCCGCCCCCGGCCCAAGGTGCCCCCAGCTCTCCACACTGCTTTGGAGCCCCTGGGGCCCCCTGGGCCTCGTGAGGGGTGCCCATGGAGGCCCCCTGGGCCACCCCGAGAATCCTGGGGGTGCCTTGGGCCAGGGCAATACTTCTAGCAAGACGCCCGCCTCTCGCCCCCCGCGCCCTCCGCCGGCGCAGCCGGCCCGAGCCCCGGCCGCGGCGGCGCGGCTCGCGAGCCGCGGCCACGGCGGCGGCCTCCGGCCCGGGCCGCGCGCCGACGGCGCCGCCGGCGCAGGCGCCTCCGCGCGCCGCCGCTCGCGAGGCGAGCTGCCACGGCCCTCAGCTTGGCATCGCTCGGACGAGTGCAACTTTCCCTCGGCGAGGACCATCGAGGAGCATCCTTGATCATTTGGCGAAGAAGCCACGCACGAGACCGAAAAAAAGACAGGGAATGGACGCCCGAGCGATGCCCAGTGAGGCATTCCAGGAGGGGGGTAAAAGCACACGTCTGGACGCCCGAAATGGGTACGGAAAGAGTTTTCCAGCAGTGGCGGAGCGTCCCGGCTTGCCGATGATTAGCCCCACCAAGCAGTGTTCTGAGAACCTGTTGTGGTTCCCACGAAATGTTCCTAGAACGTTTCTGACTGGGACTGTCTTGTTTTAACACATCATGTTCTAAGAACATTGTTTTTATTATTAGAACATTGTTGGATTCTACGAACATATCGTGATATGACTTTAGGAATGTCGGGACGGGTGGTCTCTGCTCAAAGAATGGGTACAATGCCCAACAGCAGTTCCAGTTCATCTTGAATTCGCTGTCCACGTCGCCGCGGCCTGTGTCCATTCGAGACAGAAGGCCGCCTGCCCAACAGCGGCCGCTGTTGGTTTGGGACAACATTTGTTGTTGGGCATTGTGCCCATTTTTTCCGTACCCGTATCGGGCGTCCAAAAAAGCACACAGGCACAATGAATCGTCTATTTCTTCGAAAAGATGGGAAACTGTGGGACGTGGGGGGAGGACGAACGCCCAGAAGATATGGGAGCACGTGGTCCCTCCTGGGATTTGAGTTTTTTGTGTGTCTGTGTGTGTATCTTTATGTATGTGTGTCCTCGAGCCCCTTCAGGCAGGCTCGGCCGCGCGCCGAGACTGTCCTGTTTAAGCACTTCGGGCCGATGCTCCAAGAACATTGTTTTTGGTGACAGCGGAGGCCCATGCCAGGAGACGCCCTGCTTGCCTCCAGGGTGCCCTGGGTGGTTTCTCGGGTGTTGACGGCTTTGCCGTGGAGGGCGTGACGTTCTCACATTACAAATCGCTGGACGTCCTGGGGTCTTAGGGTTGGGTGCCTTGTGGAAGGTTTCTTGATGTCGGGCCCCTACTTCATGATGAGTTTAGCGAAGGGCTTACTGCTTGCAGCCTCCGCAGGCGCCCGCGTTCTCGGCCGCGCGGCGGCGGGTTGCTGGAAATGCCGGCCCCGTGGAGGTGTGCTTTGTGCGGGCTCGACTTCGGCACGCGCAGGTGTTCGTATGCAACGAACCATGTGTATTTCGCCGAATAGGGGAGAGGGGGAGGGTCAGGAGGGGAGCAAATTGTCGGGGTGTTTTCCGTTGAGGTTCGGATGTCGGATTTGGAGGAACGCCGTTCGAGGACTGCCCGCTCCCGGAAGCTTGCCGGGTTGCCGCGGCCCGACGGGGTTCGTGAAAATGGTGTGTCGGGGGCCCGACGACGTCGACGACGTCGACGTCCTCGACGACGACGACGACGACGACGACGACGACGACGGCGGCGACGTCGACGACGATGACGACGACCAGAACGACGACGACGACGATTTCGCGTTTCCATTCCCATGGCCAAGCTGAAGCGGCATCTCGCAGGGCGACGGCACAACCAGAAGCTCAGGGAGGTGGCGGGGATAGAGCGTCGTGTGGGGAACGTCAAGCGGTCCCTGTGCTCGGTCCGTGCAGAAACGTTCATGTCATTCCTTGCTTCCACATTGCGGCGTGGTCGCGCAGATGCCCGAGCAGGACGCACGATTGTGGACTATGTGCCCTTCTGTCATCCGAGGCTCCGAACGGAAGACGTCCACGCCATGACCCGGCAAGTGTCTTCATAGCGCTTCGCGGTGCCCCACCAGCTCAGCCAGAAACGATTCCCAGGGGAGGTGCCGGGGTAAGGGAGGGGCCGGACTTGAAGGCTGGGTGCAGGAAACTCGTTTGAGATATCCAGTTGTAGACGGCAAACCCCGACACCGCGCCATGGTTGTGGGTCACGAGGGTTTTGCATGTTCTTTGTGTTATCGTGGCATTCATCATGGGAGCCATTCGGAGGCAGTTTTGATGTCTCTGGAGGGACGTCAGTGGGTTAATGTCGTTGCTCTTGGGGCATGCTTCAGGGCTTCTGGTGAGCTTGTCGGGGCCTCTCGTTCGTCGATTCGCGTTCCCTCTCCTGGGCCCGGTTTGGGGTCGGGGCCGTGTCGGGGCTTTTTGGGCTCTCTTGGGAATCTCAGCTGCCGTTTTCGGGCCTTGCGGGCCGTCGTGGTTCCTTCCTGGAGGATTTTGGGGCCGGGTTAGGGCGGTTTTGAGGGCCGATGCGGCTGCTTGTAGCGTCGGAAGCTCGAAAAGGCGCGAACGTGGCAAGTAGCGTCATTGATTTTGAACATCAATGAACTTTGTTTAGTGGCCCCTTAGGGGACTTTTTGGAGCGTTTTTGGGGTTTCTTTGGGGCCTTTAGGACCAGGACTCAGGAGAGGATGCTTCTTCCTGCGCAGGGATACGACCAGGATTTGGAAAGAGATAAAAGAGTTGTCGGCATTCCCCGGCTGGTTGGGCTGGTCGGATTTCTTGCGTGTTCAAGATCATCGACTTCTGGCCGTTGCGGTCACCGCAGCGCTGTGTTGGACCGACAGATGGGTCAGTTTATCTAGTGGCCTTCGGCGTCTCCCGCCGTTGTTTCTGGTTTGCGGGTTGGAGGTTTCTTGGGTGTGTGTGTGTGTGTGTGTGTGGCGAACTCGGGGTGTCCCTGTCGGAGGCTTCGGGGAGACAGTTGTGAAGCATCTTGGGGGCCGTGTTAGAGCCATTTCGGGTATATTTGGGTTTTTTAGTTGCCTCTGGGGATGTTTTTTGGCGCCCCTCCCTCGGGGGCGACGATCCTCGTTGGGGGCGCGGCCAAGCGGGCAGCCGCGGAGTACGTGGATGAGTGCCCGAGCGCTTCAGTGGAGTCGGGCGCAGGGAGACCAGGAAGTATTCGCCAGCACCGCTCCTCGTTTACGCGTTTCTCCTCATACCTTGAATCCACGCTCTTCCAATGTTGATCCTCCGGCCCCTGTTTCCCCTCCCCCTCTCCTGTCCTGCCGCCCTCCCCTCCCTGCTCCGCGCGCGCACTCCTTCCAGGGAAGGCGGGGCTTGGGCATGGGAAGTACTCAAGTGACAGTCTACGAGTCCAGGGGGCGTTAATCGCATATAACATGATTTTGTGGGGTCGGGCCTGTCGCACGCTACCACGACGCAATGGCCCAGTTCTCTGCGGCTCGCGTTGCGGGCCCCGTCGGAATTCGTCTCGCCTGGGAGGAGATTCCGGCGTCGAGGGAAGCCCGAGTTGGAAGAAGAGAAGAGGGAGGAGAAAGATTAGGCGAGGAAGGAGGACGAGCACGTGCAGGAGAGGAAGGAGGAGAAGGGCATGAGGAGAGTGTAGGGGGCGATCACAGTGAGGCGGGGGAGGCGGGCGAGAGGGGACACGATATCGCCGTGGAAGAGAGGACGGGGGGTTCGCAGCTGCACGCAAGGGCCGTGGAGATGAAGCTCGTGCACGATTTTTCGCGCTACGAGTAGCGTTTGTGTGTGGGGGCCGGCTTCCGCGCGCCGCGGGAGGGCGCGGCGGCAATCGTTGTGCAGTGGCGTCGACTGGGGTTTCGCGGGAGGCGGCGCACCGCAACTACTGTTGTGCAGTTGTCTTTTGATTATTGTGCAGGGCGCTTCCGTGGGCAAAGGCTGTGGTGCCGTTCGGAATGATAACGCAAACGCAACCCCGATCTGATAAGGTGGCTGGTTTTTCGAACTTCTGTCCGAGGCCTATGCTTGCGTACGACTTGCGAAGGTAGACAAGGCCCTGTTCGCCCTGCACGGGTGCCCCGTGCCCGTCAGCTGTTGGCTCGGAATGGAAGGGTTGTTCGGGGGACCGAGCCCGAAAATCCAGGACCCCACGAAACAGGCAGGGTTTGAGGAAGTTCTTCGAGGCAAATTGTTCACGCTTCGCGGGTCCCCACCAGCCCATCCAGAAGCGATGCCTGAGGGCCGTTGCTGCTAGTGTTAGTGCTAGTAATGCTGCTGCTGGAGCCGCTGCTGCTGCTGATGGTGCCGCTGCTGCTGGTGGTGCTTTAGCTGCTGCTGCAGGTGATGCTGCTGGTGCTGCTGTTGGCGCTGGTGGTGATGATGGTGCTGCTGCTAGTGCTGCTTCTAGTGCTGCAGGTGCTGCTGGTCCTGCTGTTGGTCCTGATGCTGCTGCTGCATGTGCTGCTGGCCATGCTGCCCCCCGGTGCTGTTAGTGCTGCTGCTGGTGCTGGTGGTCCTGGTGTTGCTGCAGACGCTGCTGATACCGCTGTTCGTGGTTCTGATGGTGGTGGTGCTGCTGGTGTTGGTGATGATGGTGGTGCTGCTGCTGGTGCTGCTGGTGCTGCTGCTAGTGCTAGTGCTGCTGCTGCAGCTCTCGTTGCTGTTGGGGGCTCTGCTGGTGGTGGTTCTGCTGCTGGTGCTGTTGCTGCTGGTGCTGCTGTTGGTGCTGCTGCTGGTGGTCGGGTGCTGTGCGGTTGTGCTGCTGCTGGTCCTACTGCTGCTGCTGGTGCTGCTGCCGGTGCTATTGCTGATGTTGCTCCTTGCGGTTCTGCTGCTGTTGCTAGTGGTGCTGGTGCCGGTGCTGGTGCTGGTTGTTGTGGTGATGCTGCCGCTGGTGGTGGTGGTGCTGGCGCTGCTCTCTTGGGGTGCTGTCGGGGTTCGCTCTTTGCCTTCTTAGGGCTCTTCTGAATGGTTTTGGGGTATCCTTGTGCGCTTTTGGGGTCGTCTTGGGAGCCTCTTGGGCCCCTCTTGGGGTCTGTCGTTGGGGCCTCTTGGGGCTCTTTTGGGGAGTCTGAGAGGTCTCATGGGGCTGTTGTGGGGCCCATGGTTCAAAAGAGGGGTGGTTCTAGATTGAGGTCCCCCCATCGAGAGCCTCAAAGTGGCCTCTTGAGGCGCTCTTGGGCTCCTTTTGGGCCCCTCCTGGGCGCTCTTGGGGCCGTCTTGGGGGCTTCTTGGGCCCCTCTTGGGGCTCTCTTGGGCCATCTTGGGGCCATCTTGAGGCCCCAAGAGCGCATCGGAAGCGGATCGGGAGGAGGAGGACCGGGAGGAGGAGGATCGGGAGGTGGAGGTCGGGAGGGGGGGGTCGGAGGGGGGGGGGGGGATCGGGGGGAAGAGGATCGGGAGGAGGAGGATCGGGAGGTGGGGAGGAGGAGGATCGGGAGGAGGAGGTCGGGAGGGGGAGGTTGGAAGGAGGAGGACGGGAGGAGGAGATCGGGAGGAGGAGCATCGGGAGGAGGAGGTCGGGAGGAGGAGGATCGGGAGGGGGGGGGGATCGGGAGGAGGAGGATCGGGAGGAGGAGGATCGTGAGGAGGAGGATCGGGAGGAGGGGGGCGGGAGGAGGAGGATCGGGAGGAGGAGGTCGGGAGGAAGAGGTCGGGAGGAGGAGGATCTGGAGGAGGAGGTCGGGAGGAGGAGGTCGGAAGAGGAGGACGGGGGGAGGAGGTCGGGAGGAGGAGCATCGGGAGGACGAGGACGGGAGGAGGAGGATCGGGAGAGGGGGGGATCGGGAGGAGGAGGATCGGGAGGAGGAGAATCGGGAGGAGGAGGATCGGGAGGAGGAGGGCGGGGCGCAGCGCGCGGACGCCGCGCCGCAGGCTCAAGTAGCCTTGAGCGCTACAGCGACGTTCTCCCCGCCAGCCCTCCCCAGGGGGCCACGGGGGCGCGGGGCGCAGCCATGAAGGTTTATCCGGTTGGACCTCAACCAACCGCGGGCTTTTCCGGTTGCGCCATAAGCAACCGCGGGCTTTTCCGGTTGGGCCATAACCAACCGCGGGTTTATCCGGTTGTACCACAAACAACCGCGGGAGCGCCGGCGTCCATAAGCCGGTCCCCCGGAAACGGGGTGGTTCGTGGCGTGTGTCAGCAATGGCACACCCGCGTTCCTGCATGGGCCTTCGGGTCAGCCGGTGTCAGGCCGGTCCCCCGAAACGGGGTGGTTCGTGGCGTGTGTCAGCAATGGCACACCCGCGTTCCTGCATGGGCCTTCGGGTCAGCCGGTGTCGGACCGGTCCCCCGAGAGGGGTGCGTCGTGGCGGGGTCTTCCGGGTCCCTGCTGCGTCGCTGCATAAATCCACGCACTGCTCCAGTAGCGTTGATGTGGTCCCGATCAGGCGGTTCACGTCACGGTCGCGTTGTCGGTCAGTGTTGTCGTAGAAATGGGAAACTCTCGCAAATTTCGCCATTTAAGTTTCGGCGCGGTCGTTGTGGGTGTGCTGCCGGTCAGCAGCGCGGCGTCACGTATCGCCGTGGCGGGTACGGTCGCGGGAACGTGGTCGGTCAGTGTTGTCGTAGGAGGGGGAAACGCTCGCAAATTTCGAAATTCTCGTTCCGGCGCGGAGCGTCTCGTCGTGGTTACACGAGCAGTCAGTGGCGCGGTATCAGGCGCTCACATCGCGGGGCCGTCGGCGTCCGCTGTCGTAGGAGTGCGCGCAATGTTGGTAGCCGCCGCCGTGTTTCTTGCAAGGCGCATCGAAAGCGTTGTTCTGCGAGTACTCCGAGTTGTGTTTGCGGAACGGTTCGTGATAATGGTCTTTGCCGCTGTTACTCGGTTGGATCTGCCACCTGTCGTACTGCTCGGCGTCGTAGGGTTGTCACAGGGCGCAGACGGAGCGGCGCTGTGAGCCGGCGTCGTCTTTTTGGCGTCGCGCGTCGTGGACGTCGTAATGTCGCCAGGAAAAGAGGCGGCGTATGTGATTGTCACAGCCCCGCAGCGCGAACGGGTGATACCCGGAAGCAAGGCACGTTCACGGCGGTGATGAAAGCACCAAGTCGGAACAGTTCGGCAGAAAGGCAGACATCACACGTAGGCGACGCTTCGTGCTTCGACGTGTTGCGCACAATCCTTTTTGTTGCGCTCGGGCATGCTTCGAATCCCACTGGGTTGCAGCGTATCGCGACGTGGGTGTCGGGCCGCCAAGCACGCCGTGTGGGTCGCGCCCGCGCAGCTCGAGTGCGTCTGTCTCCGGGGTGTGGCGTGAACAGAAAGGTGCGCCGGCAGGGTGGGGGGGGCGACGAGTGTGGTATACCTTTCCAGACCATGGGTGAAGGAATGCTCTTGGTGTATGTCGCGTGGACGGTGTACGTAACGTGCGCACCGACGACCTCTGTTGTGACCTTGGCGGAGGATTCCGCAACCGTGGGACCCTGGGGCAACAAGTGCCTGCAAGATGCGGTGGCGCGTATGCAGCGCGGTCGTTGGCGGCGAGAAGCATTGCGGTTTTTTGAGAGAGAGTGCGCCAATCACACATGGTCCGGGGTGAGCGGGGCGGATCCGGTGGGCGAACAGAACGTGGACGCTGTGCAGCGGTGGTTGTGCCGACACAAGGCCTTCGCCTGGGTGTACGAGGCCGAACACGTCGCGGATCTTCTCGAGGAGGGACCCCTGTGCATGTGGCGTTTGGGTGATGCGGATGGCCGCTGCGTCGGGTCGGCCGTATGGTTATCCGAAGGACATGTAGTTCGCGTCGCAGATGGGCACGGTTCGTTGGAAGGGGTGGAAGGAGATGTGGTGCAAGCCCCGTGGCGGCGTTACGCGGCTGGCGCCACCCGTGGCAGCAAAAACGTGGCGCCGGCGGAAAGCAGTAGTGCGAGCGCGAGTGCCGCGTCGACAGAGACGGGCTACAAATCCAGGCAGGCGGCGGCCGCTGCCGAGGCGCGTCGGAAAGCTGAGAAAGGACGCGGCCTCGGACCCGACGCGGCTGCTCAGCGTGAGCAGCACTCTGGAGCGCGTGCCTCCTCACATCTGGACGAGAGAAGTGATGTTTTCGGATTCCGATGTCGCGACAAGCTGCGCCGGGACCTCAAGAGAAGGTGCAACGTCGAGGAGGAGCCCGAGGTGGTACCAGGTGCTGCGCGCGAGGCTAGGAAAATATCGGGGGCTGTGTCCGCGGAGGCTGTGGCCGCAAAACGCCCGAACGAAAGCGCCATGACGCACCTCGCGCACCCGCTCCCGCCGGAGGTGGATCTAGGAGAGATGCTATACGGGGAGCCAGCAAGGGCGATATGCGCGGAAGGCGCGTGGAATTGCGATCGCCGGCGTATCAGAGGGATGCCGAATATCGGGAACTCATGTTTCGCGAACGCCGTACTGCAAGTGTTGCTACGACTCGGGCCCATTCGGCAAGCAGTGTGTCGCCACAGGGACACGTGCACCGTGCGGTCGGCAACGCGGTGCGGCGTGTGCGCGTTGGCCGAGCAGGCGAACCTGATGAACTCAACAATGGCGGAGCTCCCGGCCACCGAGAGAACACAAGTGCCAGCAGTGACAGCGGTACGATCTGGACTTTTTCAGCTCGGGCGCCACAACGATTTCCGAGGTACGCGGCAGTGCGATGCCAGCGAACTGTGGAATGCCATGGTGGAGATCATATGTCGCTCGGAGTCCGCAGCATTACGTAGAATCGAAGCGCAATTGCCTCGGGACTCGTTCGTAGACGAGTACGTTTTCGGGTACCCAGTGTGTCAAAGACGGTATTGCACGGGATGCGGTTGGGTCTCGGACTTGCATCGACGAGAGCGGGCACTGACAATTCAGTTGTGGGAGCACGCGCGAAATGCAGAGCCCTTGTGCCTAAGGGCGTTGGTAGGTTCGCATGCGTGCGCCGCGCAGTATGATTTGCCGTGTCCTCATCGACCAATGTTGCAGGAGGGCAAAGTCAGGGACGTTTGCCACGGCCCGTCGCAAACACACGACATCCCTGCAGTTTCGCCGCCGACCTTCCTGACCGTCGTTCTTAGTAGGAGGATGGCTCGAGGGATGGACAGGGTGAATGCTCGCGTGAGGATCCCTCAAGAGATGGGATGGCCAGGCAATGACAGCATCAAGTACCGGCTCCAGGGTGCCATTTGTCACCTGGACCGTGAGAGCCATTATGTTGCGTACTTCGATTGCCCTGGGACAGGTGTTGTCAGGTTCAACGACGGGAAGGCTGACCGAGTGGGGTTCGCAGCGTTTTCTAGTTGTGAGAGAAACCAAATGGATGTGGCCGTCGTTGTTTTGGCGCGGGTTGCAGCAGTTGGGACATCATCGTCAGCAGGAGGTGGAAGCGAGCTGCCATCTGTCAACAGCCCGAACAGTACAGAACGAAGCGCGAACGCTACGCGCGGCGGAGCTGCTTCCAGCGACTCAGCCTCGCCGTCTGCGCCGCCGAGTGCTCTCGCGGGGCATTGGTCGTCGGGTGGCGAGACACCAGGCAAACGGCGTCGGGCGAGTGGCGGGGCCGAGGGCACCGGATCTGGAATTGTGCAGGATACCCCTGAGACGTTACCCATGGGAGGGGGTCCATCGAGAACCACGCGCGAGGGCCCGGGTGACGGCGCGTCCCCACTCAGAGCCCGAACTTCGGGCGAAGGAACACCAGGACTTCCGATGGCGACGCCGCCTCCACCAGGCACGAAAGAGGATCGCTCTTCGAAAGCCGTCGTGCCATCTAGCGAACGGGAAGATTCGACAGGGGTGGGCCCGGGTGTCCCGGCGCCACCACCACCTAGCGAAGGTGTGAGGCGCGGGCGGCACGGCGGCAGTGTGCGCAGTGGCGGGACGAGTAGTGGTTTGGGGATGAAGGTGCTCAAGGCTGCGTGGAGCAAGGGAGAATGCAGCGATGGGACCGCGTGCCTCGGGCAGTGCGCAGGGGACGGTGTTCGCGCAGCAGACGCCGACGTGAACGACGCAGGACGGGGCGCGCACAAAAAGGTGTCGGCGTCGTCTCCTCGAGGCACGGGTCTGGCTGTGACGGAGGGTGGCGGTGTCCAGGCTGGAAGAAGGGGTGGGCAGCAAACGGCGAATCCGTGCACGGCGTCCACCGCGAAAGCCAACGTACAGAAGCCCATCATGGAGGGCGTCACCGCCAAGCCAGGTCGCGACCTAGCACTGCACATTCTCCCGGGAGATCTTCTGGCACCGGTTCGCGTCATTCGAGAGTCTGATGGGCGCGCATTGCGCTTCCTGCGGACTGCGTGTGAAGAGCCCGAAGTGCGGGAGATTCCGGAGTTGGATTTCGTGCCCAAAGAGCTGCACGCGCATCTTTGGAAAGCGTGGGGGGAAACGGCTCCATTGCTGCGGGTAATGAAAGAGAAGTGGGTTCGTGAGTGGCGAGGCTGGCGTGTCGCGCGGAAGGAGCTGCTGAGTGCCCACACCATGGAAGATCGGTGCCGCGTGATGGAGGACCAGACGGTGAAATTTATGGAGTTTCTGATGCGGGCTTTGAGGTTCAATGCAAAGACCGACGAAGAACGGGCCGAAGAAATGGCCGAATCAGGCCGTTGTTTGGGTTCCGGTCTCGGACACGGAGTTGGCGCGTCCCTGGCGGACTGTATCTTTCAGATCTTGGCACGATGGGGATGGTGTGATCAGGCATTGCTGACAGAGGAGGTGCGCCGCGTCGCGTGCGACGCATGCGTTGACCATCTGCGGAACGTCGGAGATGCATGGTTGGCGTTGGGGTCACATGAGGGTGAACTGCGGCACGGCGTCCATGCAGGCGAGATCATGAGATTCGCGTTATCACGGTACCGGGCGACGGGGGTAGCGCTGGCCGACAAGATCATCGTGCGCACTTTCTCCCGCTTCGACGGTCTCCTGGGGGTGCACGGAGAGGGCGATTCCATTTCGTTTACTCGAGCGGAGCTCGAGGGGGAAAGGCCAGCTCTCGGTGTATGGCCGTGCGTCGATCATGTGCTCGCTGAGGGCGAAGTTGCTATACTCGAGGTGTACAATCACACGGGGGCCGACATTGCGAACACGACGTACAAACCATTATGGCCAATCGCGAAAAGAGATTCCCCGACGACCGCGCCGTGGATGATGAGCGCGAACTCTCGGAACGGAGCCGTGGGTTGTGGCCAAATGATAGAGGGCAACGATGCCGAATCGAGAGTCAAGCGCCTGCGGGTTACGGGGAAGACGAAGGCACTGGACCCAGTAGCGCAGGGAACTACCGGCTCCACCGACTCGGTCGGCACACCGGCGGCATCGAGCGCTATCACGGGCGTCAGCGCGGCACAGGAGGATGACGGCGAGGTCCATGCAAACGCGCCAGGCCACGTGTATCGGGTACGTGCTGCAAACATGTCAGACGACCCGCGGCGGAAAAGGGAGGGAGATTTGGCAAGGGTCGCGAAAAAGCACTTAAAGGATGCACCGACGCTGCCTGCCGTCTCAATGAATGGGTCTGCCGTGGGTGAGGGGGTCCAAACGGCTGTCGGAGCAGTAGGCCTGCCGAGGAAACACTGCGCGTTCAAACGCCAGGTGCAGGATGGGTGGAAGCCTTGCCAGTGGCATGGAGATTCGGATGCTCATCTGTGCGCGCACTTGCTGGAGGAGCATCGCGAGCAGCTCGAAGATATCGCAACCTCGCTGGTATGCGTTTCTGATGAGGAAGAAAACAGCGAAGAAGTGCGTTACCTGTCTGCGTGCAACGAGGTCGTGGCATGGAAGGTCCGTCAAGGAGCTCCTCTTGCCGCACTTGCCATTGACCGGCGATGTCTCCGTGCATACGCAGAGGCGCTGGGAGACGATTCAGTATGTTCTCTTGTGTGTATGGTGTGTGCGCGGAAATTTCCTCACGTGGAAGGGCGCCGGGGGAATCCAATCACTTGGCAGAAGGTGTCGCCCGACTCGGACGGCATCTTCGGACTACCTGGCTCGTTCGTCAGAAAGCACTTTACCGTAGACAGTTATGTGGATCGATATGGCCAGGTCGGGGGTGACGTGCATCTGCGGGATCACGCGGAGGAGTTTGCAGACTGGCAAGCAACCATCGCATCGGTCGACGGGCCCCTGAAGGTGTTGTGTTGTCCCGAGGACCTGCGCTGCAGCGCGGAATCCTGGCGCGAAGGAAACGAGGTTTGCAATCGTTGCGAGGCGCCGCTGTGCGAGGAGTGCCGAACGGGTATGTCTGGCCCGAGAGGCGAGGCGGTCGTACCCCCTGCAGCTCTCGCTAATGACATGATGACGTTCTACTCGCCGGAAGAGCTATTTGTAGGAAAAGTAACCTTGCTGGAGATGATTTGTGCGTCCGTGTGCGTTACCTCGATTGTGTGTTTCACCTTGGAGAAGAGGTATCGGAACGAACGGTCCTTTGACATGGAGGCGGGGAACAACGCGCATCGGATGGCTGCTCGCGGAAACGCGACGTCCTTCCCGATGCCGTGGACGGACATGCTCGCGCAGCTGACCGCCTTGGAAGAAGGGGCGTCGAAGGCAAGGCCGCCGTCGTTGCCGCGGACAGGCGTCGAACTGGCAGACATAGTGTCGGTGATATTGAAGTCTGGAGGTGACGACGATACGGCAGCGAGCATGGCGAAGTTCGTACATCAGGCGTTAGTACGTCGGGATGTAGTCGTGAAGTTGATCGAAGGGGCGAAAATGCGAGGGCACCGAGCGTATCAACACGTTTGCATGGAAGAGGTGCGAAAGAAGGCTGCGGAGCTTCCTGATGGTGAGGTGCCGCCCGAGATCATGCGTTTGGTGCCTTTAGACAACGCTCTGGACAATATCCAGATGCAGAAGGCGGCGACGCCAGTTCCGCGCCCGGATGGGTTGCACGAAGCGGCGGAGATCTTGGAAGCAACGAAAGGCAACGCCGTGGTTCTCGAGAAGAGCAGCTTCGATGACGGGGATATCAATGCCCAACGCGTGGAAGCCTTACGAAGTTTTGTGCAGAGGGTGTCGCCAGAATGCGAACATGATGGAACCAGCGAGCGCACGGATGATAGCGACAGTGAGCCGGAGAGTGAAGGTCCCCGAGGGAAGCGCCCGCGCGAGGGCAGGGGAGGAGAAGAACCCGACGTCGCGCATGTGAAGGAGAGCGAAGAGGTGCGATTGGTGACGGAGGCGCATGAGAGGAACGAAGGAGTGGATCGTTTGCGGGTCTGTACGGGGAACACCATGATGGATCAATTCGAACCGTGGTATTTCGGCGTGGCGTTTGCGTTCATTTTCAAGTATTGTACAGGCATGCCCGACATGCCAGCTTTCCTGAAGCGTCCGCGGCATCGGCGTTCGGCAGAGGCACCGCGGGTGGAACTGCCGCTATGGGTTCGCATCATGAGTCGTCGCGTAGAGAGCCAGTTGTCGCGCGATTGGCATTTCGGGTTCGTCTCGTGGAACTTGGTATTTCGTTCGGCGGTGAACCTTAGCAAGACGTGGTTTACGTATGTCTCCGCGAACCCTAAGGACGTAGACGCGCAGATCACTCCCGAGGAGATCAGCGTAGGGGCGCAGCAGATCTACCGTGCATTGGCGGGGAAGTACCAGGACGTGAACGGTAAGAAGCAGAAAGTCATGGGAGACATGACGAAAGTTCGCTACGTCCCCGGACTCGGCAGAGCTGCCCACAAGTTGCTCGCGAACATCGAGCACACGTCTCGACGACTACCAGGGACGCAGGAGACGCGGCGGGTCATGCGGTTCCAAACCAACGCGCTCCGCGTACGGTATGGTGTACCGATTTTCGTGACCTTCTCACCCGACGAAGGGCACAATCTCATCATGGTACGGTTGTCGCGCACGCGTCGTCGTGACCCCGTCCACAATGCGGAGAACGACGCAGATGCATCACGGGCGGCTGGCAGTCGGGAGTGGCCGCAGGTCGGTCCAGGAACGGACGACGTGCGCCTGGAACTACCGCTGGCGGCGATATTGCCGCAAGTGCCTACGTGGGCGGAGCGCAGGAAGATACTCGCTCGGGATCCGATGGCGAGCGTTGAAGGCTTTCGTGTGATCGTGGATGCGACGATGCGGCACCTGTTCGGCGTGCGCACGTGTCCGAACTGCCTCCGATGCAACCATAGTGAGCGTATGTCGCCGTGCCAGGACTTGTTCGGTAGTAACGCTGCGCCGGAAGGTGGGGTGTTCGGCAGGGTGGACGCGTGCTATGTCTCCATCGAAGCACAGGAGTCGACGGGCGCGCTCCATGCGCACTGTCAGGTGTTCGTGCAGTGTCTACACCAACACACGCCGCTGGACCAAATCTTCGAGCTCGTCCGGAGGAAAGCGGACGGATGGGGGAGGAAGTTCGTCAAGGAATCGTTGGAGTACAAGCGACGTGTCTGCCGGCAGGAATACTCAGCGCGTATCACCGAAGATGGTCTGAAAAAGAATCTGGCAGAAGCGGAGGCCGCGTGGCCGGAGTACAAGACGGAATGTGGGCTGGTGTGCCGCCCGACGTATCAGACTCGCAGGGCAGGGCAGAGAGTGCCGCAGGTGGACGAGGCAGAGGAGGCGTGTGCGTGGGAACGAGACTACCTTGACAAGGATGTGCAGTACCTTCAGGAGCGGAAGCAGAATCACGTGCATCTGGAGAACCCAGAAACGGGGGAGAGGGTGCCCTTGCCAGCGTGCCGTCGGAAGGACAACCAGAAACTCTGCAAGGCCGATTTTCCACGAACGGCGCAGCTCATCGACCATGCAGTCGTGATCTGCCCAGGGCTGGCGACGCAGCTGGATATGCCGAAGGCAGGCAGGCGGAACCGCGTAGGAAGTTTGCATGGGCCCATGAACCATGAGAGTCTGAATGGGACACATCCATGCATGCTTGCCGCGCAGCGTTTCAACTCGGACGTGCAGTTACCGTACAGGTTGCCGATCACACACGAGAGCTGCACGTGCGGTAAAGGGTGTGCGGAGAAGCAGAACGACGCGGCCATCATCAAGGTGGTCCAGGTGGCTCAGGACGCCCAGGCAGGGTATGCGTGCGATTATTGTACGAAGCGGCAGCCCATGGCCTTCCATGAAGTCAGAGAGTGCCCCCGAGGAATCGAGAAGCTCAGCCGACAGCTGCGCGGGGAGAACGCAAACTACGTCGGGAAGCGGATGTCGACGCGCATCATGAGCGACGCCTACGGGAAGGGCATCGTTCGCGGCCAGGTTGAGTGTGCGAATCTTCGAGCGTATTCCTTGGGAATCGATGTGACATCGGCAGAGTCGATCAAGACCTGTGAGACGACCAGTTTCTATGGGTGCGAGTACGTCGAGACGGTTGAGAGGCTTTCCGACAGCATAACAGGAGGGCGCAAAGCGCAGTTCGCGGAGGTGGACATGCGAAACCCGTGGCGCCGGAAAGTCACAATCAGGGATGTGGCTATGTTGTACGGGCTTCGCCCGAACCGGGACGGCCTGTGGCACCTGTCGCCGTACGAATTCGTGACGTATTGGAGGCCTGTGCTCGTGGCCTACCCCGCCAATTTAAGGGGCGCTGACGCCGATCGGGACAGGCACCGCGCGTTCTTGACGGCGACAGGGAAGCAGAAAGTGGAGGCGTGGGGTCGGAACCAGGAGCAGGCAGCAGAGCTAGAGCCTGGAGTGGACTACATGGTGAAGGGCGACGCAGGAAAGGATTGGGTTGCCTTTCCAGACACTGACGGATGCCGGCATCTGCGGCACACGTGGGTTCTTGTCAGGAACAAGAGGCCGTTGGCGCCTACCTTTTTCGGGGCTCCCGTGCCTCGCAGCCGACATGGAGAAGCTGAGCGATCCGCGCGGATAGTCATGTCTTATTTCCACCCGTGGACGCTGCGACAGTCAGAGGCAGACGATCACGTCGTCTTCGCAGGCGGACTGCGGCGAGGCTCAAAAACGTGGGAGGAGGCCATGGTGTCGTGGCTAGACGGCGGAGTGCAGTCAGAAGAGGCTGCGCGATACGTGGGCAATTTTCTCAGCGTGTATCGCGTGCGCCCGAGGGATGCGGAGCATGGGGGCGCGCGGAGTGATGAGGACGTGAGCGACGAGGAATTGGAGGTGGGCTTTGACCAGCTAGACGAGGCTCTGAAGTCACGCGTCGGTGGTCGGAAGCGGGACGACGGGGACGGTGACAGCAGTAGTGGAGAAGAAGACGTTGGGCCGGAGGGTGGTCTGGGTGGGTGTTCCCATTGCCAGAACTCGAAAGCAGGCATGGCCGTGGCCCAGGCAGTGTGGGGCCAGCGCCCCAGTGAAAAGTCGCTTGGGGAAATCCGGACCGCGTGGCCGAAAGCCACCAGCTGTGATCTGGAGGCCGTGCAGGACGCAGCCAGGGCGTCCCGGAGCAAGGAAAAATCAATGGCTGACAGAGTGGCGGCGGAAGAAGAGCGTGGGAAGGTGGAGGCGCAGGCAGGGGCGACATGCGACCAGGTGGTAGAGTGGCTCAGGGAGCTTGAGTTCAGGACTGACAGACACACAGGCCGGCGCGTTGTCAACGCGAAGCAGTTCGAAATGGTCAAGCATGTAGCAGAGAGGGTGATGCAAGAGCTGGATGGGGAAGCGCGAGGGGGAGCGGAAATGGGCGAACCACTGCGGTGGTGCATGCACGGAGGACCCGGCACAGGGAAGTCACACGTGCTGCGGATTCTGCGGAAGGAGCTGTTCGAAGACATCATGCAGTGGACTATTGGCGTCCATTTTCAGATCACGGCCTTCCAGGCAGTCATGGCCCAGCTGCTCGGTGGAGACACCATGCATCACGCCTGCGGTATTCCCGCTGTTAGACGTGGCGACGACAAGGGAGAAGATGTGAAACTTCAGTACGAAACAGCGAAGCGGGTTCTGCAGTGGAGGTGGTTGTTCATCGACGAGATCAGCATGGTCAGCGCCCGGCTACTCGCCGAAGTAGATCACAAGCTTCGCAGCGTTATTCGGGACGTTGGCACACAGAAGCGCGGGGAAGGTGGAGAGACGCGACCCTTCGGCGGTCTGAACGTCGTGATGAGCGGAGATTTTTGGCAACTGGCCCCACCGGACGGAGGGTTCCTTGCAGACGTCCCAACAGAGCGCATCGCGGAGGCTCGAAAGTACATGTCGCTCCCGCCAGTACTACACGGGCAAAGTCTCCTGTGGGGGGGAAGTGAGGGGGGCGTGCAGGGAGTAACGGAGCTAGTGGAGTGCGAGCGCTGCGACGATGCCTGGCTGAAATCCGTGCAAGAGGAGTTCCGCAGAGGAGAGCTCACGGAAGACACACATTCATTTTTGCACGGGAAGGCTACTAGTGTCCCAGGGAGTTGGCTCCATGGTGATGTTGGGTGTGGGAACCGAGAATGTAGGGCCTTGTGTGTCAGCGCAGAGGGCCCGCGCAGGGAAGCTGTCGGAACACGCCGTCGGCGCTCAGCAGTGACCCCGGCGGAAATCCGCAAAAAGGAATGTGGGGCGTGCCAGGATGAGCGCGCACGGCGCTGTCTCGTCATCACAGGACCAGATGACCCGCGCATACACACGGAGAAGTTTCGGCGCGCCCCCGGAGTGTTCCCGAATAACGACGTCAAGTATGAGGTGAACAAACTCCGAGCGTCGCAATATGCCCGCCTGCACCGGAAGCCGATGGTGTATGTCCCTGCGCGCGACACTCCGACGCCAGATGCTCTGCGCGAGCGGCCAGATCTGCCACGCCAAAAGATGGCCTGGCTGCAACGCCACGACAAAGAGAGCGGAGACCTGTATGGTTTTTTGCCGATCGCGGAGGGACTGCCTGTGGCCCTCACTGAGGAGGTTGCAGGGGCAGGGGAACGGGGCGACAAAGCCTCTCATAGGTTGCGCAGCTCTTCCCCACCCCCCTCCACGCCCTCCCCCCTGCCCGAGGGCTCCAGGTCAGGACAGTGGGTGTCATAGGCCCAAGCGTCGTCACACTTAAATAGGGTCTACTTCCCGAAACGCACGCATCCACCACCACCACGCCGCCATCAACACCAACACCAACACCACGACCACAACCGCACACACAACGTAGATACACGCACGCGCACACCACCGCCACCGCCGCCATCGCCACCACCTTACGAATGAGTCATCTACACAGCAATCCCTAAACACAGCAGGCCATATACAACAGCCGCCACATACAACACAGACCATATACGAATCAAGCCACATACAACACAGGTCATATACGAAGCATGCTATACGACGCATCCCACATACAACGCAGGCCGTATACAAGACATGTCACGACTTCCCCACACTTCACCCAGATACGAGGCTCCCGCTCGAGAATTCGTCCATATTCACCAAGACTCGTCAGGTTATCTCTTCTGGGCTTCTGTGTTCCCCTCCGTACCCATTTTGGCTCAAACTAGGCTCGAGCAATTTTGGCGTGTTTCAGACAGTCTGTTGGTGGTGTATGGACCCTCTCGGTAGCGCTGTCAGCATTGGAAGCGCAATCGTGGATGCAAGCGTTTCGTACTTTGAATCGAGAAAGCTTGGGCCGAGGATTGGGCGCTCACATCGAATTCCGTTGGGCGATGTTGTGCAGTTGCTTCAGTCGCTCCAAGAGCAAGTCGGCGGGTGCGATCGCCAGGTTTTGGAACTGAGCAAAAGAGCAACCAGACAGCGAGTCTCACAGGAACTAGACGATGTAACGATCATCACAGAGGGCGTTGAGGTCGTCGAAAACAACAACGTCCATGTTCGGGCGATCCCACCCCTCATCAGGAAGTTTCTTAACATCGATGTTGCGGCATTTCCCGAGATCGAGTGGGAGAGGACTCTGCGAATCGTAGTGCCCCAGAGTTTCCAACTTGTTCATGAGGCTCGTGGCATGGACAGGGGCTCGGCTTCTCAGCAGTTGGCCCTGCATGCAGCAGGGGATGGCGGCACGCAGATTGTCGCGCGGACGGCGGCCGACTACAGCAGCTTCAGCAGGGACGATCTTCTACAACTGGTCATCGCCAGGGACACGCGAGTGTCCGAGCTAAACCTCGAGAAGGATCGATTACGGAAATCAAAATGGAAAGTAGTGAAACGGAATAGTGAATTGCAGATTGAAAATGCCCAGCTGAAAACAACCGTACAGGAGATCGAGTCTTTGGTGAGCGTGCGCACTGGGGAGCATGGGAATGCGAATAAGTACAAGGCATACTGCATGGCGATCAACAGGAACGAGGGCTACGCTGGGGCAGCGGTAGCAGTCAAAATGATGGCTGGTGGCGAGGGCGTTTTGGGTGGGAGGCTGAAGGACAAGGGCATCATCATAACTTACGAGCACATGGCAGCTGCCAGCAAGAGGCTACGATCAAATATGTTCTTCGATACAGTTTCAGAGAGTGCGCAAGATGGCCGCGATGATTCTGGAGCTGTGACGCGTCTGCGCACCATGTCTGCTGAGGCCTTGCTTTATCAGGGGGATGCTACGACCTCAGCTGTGCTGGATATGAAAAAGCACGTTGCGAAAATCTCGTATTCAGCAATGTTGATATGCGACGACTCCTGCTTCGATTTGGACGAACTCCAGAGCGCGTGCGTCTCCCAGCGTGTACTTTGCGACCTACAGGATGTTCACGAAGGGACAGGCGAGGAGACGTACTCGTTGATGCTCCGCGAGTTCGACTCTGTGAGTGCACCTACTTGGGTCCAGCGACTTCGCGAGGCCAATGAGGCGAGAATTACTTTCCTGAACGCTGCAGTCGACAAAGGTTGGGCGCCATGCACAACATGCATCAGGACACCGATCCCAGAACGATGCCTCATCGTGATGGGGGTCGGAGTCCGATGTATTCTGTGCCTGATGCCCACAACAGGTGGCGACAACGTTTCTGCATGGAAGCGCGTTGCAAGGTTGATATCGGATTCTCGTCATATCATGCTAACCGTTGTCTGGTGTCACTACCATCAGTGCCATTTGGTGGACAAGGCTGTATTGGTTGCTCTTGAGTCTTGGCACCCATGGGTAGATGACATGCAAGTGAAATACTTCAACGGGGTCTCCAGCATGTCAGGTGTGTGGCGAACGCCTGGCATGCCCGCCTGCATCAAGCAGACTACCAAAAGGCATTTCCCAAACAATTTGGCAGCGCTGAAGGCCGTCGGCAGGATACCAGGGCGATGCTTGAAGGACCGATGGGGATCAATCGACGGCGTCGAAGAGATTCTGTTAGCATCGATGTGGGTCCTGCGAGTTGTTTTACCTGCTATACTTGGGCCTAAGATGAGGGACCCTGCCCGCGGACGGGGACGGGGCCGAGGCAGAGTTCTGCGAGGGGCTGGAGAATCGAGGGGGGGCAGGGGCAAGGGGCCATTGCCCCCCCGACCAGGTGAAGACGAGGAGGAGGAGTTCCAGCAGCGGCAGAGGAATGCGCGGCGAAATGCGCTTGGATTTCTGGACGACCATCGTTTCGAACTTATGGCAAGGGTGTCTTTTAACGTCAAGCGGCCTATCCAGCATCTTATGAATTGGGCCGACAAGAAGCAACAGGTGTTCAATCAGCAGGTCAAGGCATCCACGGCACGAGGTGAAACATACCTCGGCCCGACGCCCTGCTCGCTGATGGTGGCCAGTTTCGCGGGGACAATTCGCGATGAGATTTCGTTCTTGTTGAGTAGGGAAGCTGTGCGAAGCTACGACTGCTGGGCGCCCTTATGGGCACAATGCAAAACTGGCTTGGAGAGGGAGCAGGCGAGGCAACTTGTCGTCGAGTGCGTTCTTATGGTTGGGGCTTCTTATGATTTCAGGCTATGGGATGGTGCTTCAACGTTTCCATTGCTGCTTTTACTTCTGTTGGAACATCCACCAGGTGTTGTCGACGATCGGAGGCAGGGCGTGTGCGAGAAGCTTTTAAGTTCTCGGCGAGCCAAAGTCAACCAACGTGTCGGAGGTTTGGAGGTGTAGGGGCAAGGCCTCCCCGCGGGGGCCCTACCCCTTCCAACCCTCCAACACGGAGGGGGGGCATCACTGGATGCAACCAGCCTTTTGCTAGCCGATGGAGGTTCGCACGAATGCTGCTTGCGGCAGCCGAGTCCTTACCTGCGGAGCGGCATAAGCGATCTCGCTTGGAAGCTCAGGCAAACGCATGCAGATGAGCTGCTAGTGGTTAAGACATCTGGACAAGTACCTTTGAACTTGTATTCGTTGTTGTTGGTGTGGAGGTCCCAAGTCGTCTTCGAGAGCAAGAGTATGGAGGGTCTCCACGTCGTTCTGCAAACAATGGCGAGGATTGCACCTAACATGGGCCATGCACTGGCCAGCGATCGCTTGCAGTTAAAGCTTGGCGACCCCATCAGCGCCACTGAGTGTTGCGGGTTGCACCATGCCGCCAAAGAGTACATGGCATCTCGGTCGCAACTCGTTCGGTTTGCCCCTCGCGACTTCGACAAGCCAGAGGAGATCACCTTCAAGCCGTGTTTGCACGATCCTGCGCACAGTCATAGAGTTCGTGGGTTTGCAGCTCCTGCTCAGCGGCAGATGCCCAGAACTGCAACCAAAGCGTACACATTTGGCTTCAAGTTGGCAGCAAGTGAATGTATGGGCCAGCACGTGTACATTGCCGCATGGACATATTTTTCCAGGAGGTCGCTGGCTCAATTTCGCATCCCCGCAGCGGCAGGGACAACGGCAAACATCGTGCCTTGCTCACCTTTGAAATTCACGGACGTCTTATCTTTGGTATCTGGTATGGTGGATGGCGGCCCCGCTACCGATGACTGCTTACCCTTATCTGATGGCGATGTGGCTTGTGGGGTTGGCCCGATTCCGATCGAGCTGGAGGCCCGCCCTAAGCGCCGTCGCTGTGCAATGCCTGAGCTCATACGTGTGTTCTCGTACGCCGTGTCTTGGGCTGATGGCATGGGCGACGACAGTGGGGTGCCTGCTGACCTTATTGGGCATCTGGATTTGGGCAGCTCCACCGAGCACAAAATAAAATGGGAGAAGCCGAAAGCAGATACACAACCTCGCGATGGAGGCCCAGGCAGAGGCGATGACGATAGCGACAAGTCTGGTGACGATTCCTGGCTGGAAAAGGGGATGGAGGACCTGCTGGATGCGGACGGTTTCGGGTTCGCGGTCGGAGCTGATGGGCATCCCGACGGCGATGGTCATCTAGATGGGGAGCCGGAGGCAGAGAGCCTAGCAAGGGACCCTGCTGCCGAGGTCAACGAGGAGGGGGTGGTGGTGGCGGAGCCCTTGCCCGAGTGGCCCGACGACGGTAGCAGCGATGACCCCTCGGACGCTGCGCTTGAGGCCAGTGGGGGCAAGGGCGAGGGGATCGAGGCCCTCGTCGAGGCCACCCCCCTTGACGTGGACATGCAGACTTTCGTGGCTGGTAAGAGTGCGGACATGAAGGCTCGTATTCTAAACGCTTTTGAGCATTTGGCAACTACGAATGATGCAGCGTTGCCTTTGCAAGATCGTATGATCTCGTTAGTCCAGAGCGGCGATAGTGTAGATTTCGTGATGTGGTCGGATGTTGCTGCTCGCATGGCTCGCCCTTTACAGGTAAAGAACAAGAAGGTCAAAGCTATAGTGTTCGGCATGGTTCCTCCTGTTGACTTTTCCACTGCGACAGTCTTAGTTGTCCAGACTGGGGCGACCTACTTGCATAGGAAATCCGAGCGCGAGAGGGATGAGGTTCCTGAGTTTGCGTTGGTCTTGAGAGAGTGGTACCAGTCTCGTGCGTTTTCTGGCCCCCTCCCTGGGCCCGAGGGAAGCACGTGCGTTTGGTGCGAAGCTTCCAGGAGTGTGCCTGGGGGACTTGGGGCCGTGCCCGAACTTGCAGAGCCGAGTGCAGCGTACAAGTGTGCTTCGTGCTGCCTTGTGTGGCATAGCAAATGTGCAGGGCGGTACGTCGAACTTTTTGCCAAGGGCGTAGGTGGCTTCTTTTCGGACGAGTGTGTTTGCTTCTTGTGCAGGGCCAGCGGCCCAGTATTGGGCCCAGCTCATTAGCTTGCAACCTGGGCGGTATGTAACTTAGGACACGTAACAATGAGCTGAGCAAGTATCAACACATGCCAACAACACATCTCATCCCAGCAACACGCATCACCTGCAAACAACAAAACGCAGAACACGCATCGGTTGCAGAAACTCACAAACGTGCCCGATCAGAGGAAAACATCATCACACCGCACGCGCGCACAGCACGCATCAAACATCACGCGCCATCAACAACACTGATGGGGAGGACAAGGACGAGGACGAGGACGAGGAGGAGGGGGAACTGCAAACGCATCTCGCCTCAGCCCTCGGCCGAGTTGACTTTGCAAGACGTGTAGAGAAATTGTTATTCGGTCGTCCGTGGGCCCCCTCAGCCTCCTGCAGTTGCTTCATCGGTCGTCGTCGTACCCTGTCGGGGCCTCACAAACAAACAGCCTGGGTGGCATGGTGGTTCGGCGAAAAACAAAAAAAAAACAAATGTTGTCGCCATCTCACGGGGGCCGCGGGGGGGGGGCGTAGCCACCATATGCTTACATCTTGGGCAGGCCATACGGATCAGATGCTTGTCCCTGGGGGTCGTACCCATCATATGCTTATGGCCTGGGTCCGCCATACAGATCAGATGCGTATCCCCTGGGGGTCGTAGCCACCAGATGCTTATCTCCCCTGGGGGTCGTAGTCATCATATGCTTATCTCCCCTGGGGGTCGTAGTCAACAGATGCTTATCCCATGAGGGTCGTAGTCACCAGATGCTTATCCCATAGGGGGTTCATAGCCACCAGATGCTTATCTCCCCTCGGGGTCGTAGCCACCAGATGCTTATCTCCCCTGGGGGTCGTAGTCACCAGATGCCTATCCCCTTGGGGGTCGTGGCCAGTTGATGCTTATGCGCTGGGTAAGCCATACAGATCAGATGCTTATCCCCCTGGGGGTCGTAGCCACTAGGTGCTTATGCCCTGGGTACACCATACAGATCAAATGCTTATCCATTGAGGGTCGTAGCCTGTTTGAAGCCTCCATCGTTCAAGCGTGGTGCCCATCTGTTTGCATGTCTACTGAACTTGCGTTGCAATGTATTGTTGTTGCGCTTTGCGTTGTGCTGCCGATTTGGGCGGGCCCACGCCAACGGAACCCAAAACAGCCCACGCCCCCGGGCCCCCGGCACCCAAGACATCCTACACACACGGAACCCCGAACAGCCCACACCAACGGAACCCAAAACAGCCCACGCCATCGGGACCCAAAACAGCCCACGCCCCCGTCCCCCTCCTCATCCTCCCCCCTTCCTCTGCTGCATGTTGCTCAAGCCGTTTTTTGGCTCCACAGTGGAACCTCCACTGATCGTCTGAGACCGATCATCGCCACGCCGCCACGGATGACGGTCGTGGGCGCCGCAGGTGACGACGAGGTGCCTGCGTGGATTCGGCAGGCCTGCGACGTCTTCAACCCCGAAATAAAGTCGCTGGACGATGTGGTTGGCAAGAACCGCACCTTGCAGGAGAAGAGGGAGTTCGTTGACTACTGGTTCCTGAGGGGCTCAGGCGACGAGCTGATTCGGCCAGTCACCTCGAAGAACGAATGGGCTTTCAAGAGGGACGTCGAGAACAAGGGCAGAGGCGACAAGGGCAGCATTCAGAAGCGGAAGGAATCGTTTCTGCGGTCTGGGTTGTTGCCCACGCGAGGTGGGCCCTTCCTCTACGAGCACGGCGACTCCATGAGGACAGAGGAGTACCTAGTTGGACACTGGGCTACTTTCTTGGAAGGTTGCGAGTGCGTGTTCCGTGAGAACCCAGACCACGTGCACATGGTAAAGATGAGGAAGGAGGGCATCGCCCATTCGAGGGTGTATCTTCGGCGAACTCCAGCGTACGCGAGGAGCTTCATTGCCGAGCTGGGCAACGCAGAGGCTGACGTGTTGACCCTCACCACCCCTATCGAGATGCGGCAGTGCACCGATCGCACCGTCGCCAGTTTCGAGGCGCACAAGGAAACGAACAAGATCACTGTCAAGTCGATGGGTACGCAGAGCCTCTACGAGGACGAGCACTTCAAGATCGCGAACGCTGTCTACCCTGGACGATGGGGGACATCCAAGAACTACTACACCAGGTGCGCTGCATTCCGTAGGGAGTCTCAGAAGATCGAGGTGACGTCGGGGCCTTACAAGGGCGACTCGTTGTGGAGGGCGATCGAGAAGGCGTTCATGGAGTTCGGCGACTTCACCAACATGGACCCGAAGCTGGTGAAGAATGTCGTCCTGTCTGCCGATGCCTTGGTCAAGGTCAGGCGTCCAACGCAGATGGGTTGTCACGGGCCACGAGCCCGCCCTTCTCGCACCCCGTGCATTCTTGCACAATCTCTTCTGGGGCTGGCAGCTGTTGGCATTTATGTTTTCTTTACCAAAACACGGTACTGATACTAGTGCCCGTCCTTGGGCCCGCGTGGGGCCTGGGAAGTTGGTGGTGGGTGGTCAGTGTTAGACGCCGTCTGCGTTGGATGGCCGAAGGTGTTGAAGGACGCCCCCAGGGGGCCAGAGACTATCGTCGACATCCTCTTGCTGATGATCCCCACCGAGGATGTGCTCGGCAGGAGCCCCCTCCTCCCGAACGGAGTGGGCCTCCTTGACATGACCCTGACCGACCAGCACGTTCGCGAGTTGCTCAAGACGATGGAGAACACAGCAGTTTTCGAGAAGCTGAAGGAGGGCAGCAAGCTGACCAGACAGAAGCAGACTGCGCTGCTCAATAAGCAGGCCAAGGCCGACATGACTGAGAAGAAAAAGAAGGAGAGGCAGCAGGCCAAGGCAGCTGCCGACGCTGCCAGAGCGAAACCGACTTCTCGTGCCAAGGGCAAGCTGGACATCAAGAAGGCCTTCAAGGACAAGATCGTGCAGAAGATGCAGGACGCCAAGCGGGGCGCATCGGGCGCATCGTCCTCTGCGGTGGCAACCCCCATCGAGGATGAGATCACGACCAAGAGGAAGGGCGACGACGGCGACGTGGACCAGCTGAAGATCACCGACAAGGACAAGACGAGGCTCGAGTTCATTTACGAGACCGAGGCACTGTCCACACAATGGGGATGGGGGCTATGGGCTCTGGGTGTTTCGGATGTTTTTGTCTTATGGTACTTCCGTAACGGAAGTAACATAATACTAAAACATCCAAGACACCCAGCAGCTGGGCCCATTCTCCTTTGTGGCGGACCACAAGGCGTACCTGACTTGGCTGGACCAGCGCCAGGCCTTCAAGGCCAGGTCCCTGAAGCTCGCCACGCTCAAGGCATGCTTCACGGGGAGCTGCGCTGTCATGGTCAATGGGCTTCCGCGGGTGATCAAGGGCTGGTTTGCATTACGACTGCTGTTCCGCAACCACGTGTGCAGGAGTGCCAAGCTCCAGCCACGCCCCAGCGAGGAGGCTTGGAATGCATCCTTGTGCGCCGACCTGCATACAGAGATCCAGGACGGCTTCCTCGAGCAAGATGTGGCCGAGGCGCCTGCCAACCGCGCAGCCACCGTCGATGAGATCGTTGGGCTCATGCGAGCTTCGGAGACCACGGAGATCGTTGCAGCCATGAAGACCTTCTTCAAGAGCCACAACACCAGCATGCCGATATCGACGCAGTGCATCCCAGCTCGCCTGGCCAACGAGGCGCTGATGAAGCTGATGGAGTTCTCGAACAGCTCTGCCGACGTGGAGGAGCCCGAGAAGGGGAAGCAGATCGCAGTGTTTGCTGCTACTAGCGTTGCGGACTCGGTCGTCGCGGAAGTCCCCGTCGAGTGGGACGACGTGATGAAAATTTTGGACTCGGCAAAGCAGCACGGGCTCATCGAGAAGTTGCCCCGCGACGTCACGGACTCGATCGCAGAGATCGTCGATATGAACACGAACTTCTTGAGGGCCATTCGGTCGCAGATCTTCTTCCACATCCTCAAGAGCATCGGTGCCATGACCTACGTCTCTGTATCGCCTCCTGCTACTCAGAAGGCTGCGAAGTCTGTGAGGTTTCCCTATCTGCCGATGCACTGCCAGAGGGTGGTCCACGAGCTGTTTGACTCCTACAACATCGCTAGCGTCGGTAAGGACACGCTCGCGGAGAAGCCTGCCTTCCTCTCCCAGCTTGTTACTGGCATGTCTCCAGAAGGTGACGTCATTGGTTTGTCTTTCGTTGAGGCAGCGGGCAAATGGATGTCGGAGCTTGTCGACGTGGATATGTTTATTTGCGCCAATGGAGGGCAGCATTTCTTGGAGAAGAAGACAACATTCCTCGAGAAGATAAAGAAGGCCTCAGCCGAATCGATGAAGCGCCAGCTGGCGAGCGAGGGAATCAAGATCAAGACGACCATCACCCGACAGATCGAGCTCTTCCAGTCCAATCGCGATGCCGTTGTGGAGGAGATCGTTGCCGCGTACGACCAGCTTCACCAGACCGAGGCAGAGGCGGCCCTCCTCTACGCGAAGACGTCGGAGATCGCGATCCAGCGACTTTCGGAGAAGCATGGGGGGTCGCCTCCAGTCAGGGCCCCAGAGACAGCCGAGAGTAAGAAGGACGGCGACGCCGTCGCGGTGATCGAGGTGAAGAACCCAGTGCTGATCCCAATTGGCAACTGGTGGAGGGCCCTTCTGATGCAGGAGGGGGCCGAGCAGCACGTGATCCTCAAGGGCATCGTGGCGTCGGCGCAGACGAAGATCTCGGAGGTGATGATGCACCACGTGGCGGCCTACGGCACCAACCAAGAGGTCAACGGCCTCTGCGTCAAGCACGCGGATCCTCGCGAGGCGAGTACGCCGAACAAGAAGATCAAGCTCGAGGTGCACCGCGTGGAGTTGGCCAACAAGAGCGACAGGAAGGACGTCAACCTCCCCTTCTGGGGCAAGGTGGTCTGCGAGGGCGAAGCCGTGGCGATCAACAAGGCCATGTGCTTGCCGATCGGCGACAACAACGGAGCTGGCCCGAAGCTGTACATCGAGGGCCTGGCCAACAACCTTCGGCGGAGCGACGGGTGCCTGGCTTGGGCGATCGCGCCGTTGCCTGTCAAGAAGGGTGGCGCGAAGGAGGCCGACGAGGGCAGCGCCAAGAAGAAAGCAGCGACGGCGACAGCCAAGACGGAAGCAGCAGTGGCCACACACATCATCGACTACATGGACCTGCAGTGGACGATGGCCGACCAGACGTACACGTACACGCTGCCCTACCTGAAGGACAACCCCGACCGCGCGGAGTTCTTCGGGAAGTGCCACAGGGCCACTTCGCCGTGGGACTTGGGCGAGGTGGTGAAGAGGGAGTGCTCGTCGAAGGAGTTGAGGACCTTCCTGACGAGCTAAGCGGCTGGCTGCTTCGGCCAGGGTCCAGGCTCGGAGAGCCTTCCGACTCTCACGAGTCGGGCTCGAGAAAACAAATCATGTTCCTGCTGATGCTCCTCGTCGTCCTCCAGGTGCGGCTGCTGATGGTGCTGATGCGCCTCCTCCTCGATCCCTTCCTCTTCCTCCCTCTCCCCCTCCCCTCCTCCTCCTCCTCCTCCAACTCTTCTCCTACTGCTGCTGCTCCTCCTTCTCCTTCTCCTTCTGTTCCTGATGCTCCTCGTCCTCCCTCTCCCCCTTCCTTCCTCCTCCAACCCCGGTCCCACCCCCCCATCGCCCCCTCCCCCTCCTCCTCCTCCCGCGCGCGGGGGAGGGGGAGGGTGGAGGAGGAAGCCCTTTTGCGGTGCGATCGTTCTCTTGAGAAGCTGGGTTCTCCCATTCATATATCAGGGCTGCCGCCGATCGCCGACGAAAGAATGGTACTATTTGTAATGTAAGAGTCTGGGTGCATGGGCCTCTTCGGGCCCACGGGGCACAGCTGCGTTCACTCGAAGTTAGAGAACGCGCACCATTTTTTCGGGTGAAACAACTACTCTAGAGTTGGGCCCCGCAACATGTGCGACTTAATACCGCAGGCCCGATCTTCAAATAGATAACGAAGCTTAACTCCCAGAAAACTTTACCAGCCTTTGAATTTGCAATACCATATCAACACAAATCGGACGGATGCTCGCAGAATCAAATCCCAAAGTCCCCCCCGCGATCCCAGGCAATATCGGGCGGCTTCGGGGGGTGACCGAAACCGAAACAGCTCGCGCGTATCTTAGCGTAAAACAGCAACTACAAATACAACGCTCCAGTTGTTTCCCTTGTTTTTTTTTCCAACTTTGGAACGTTTGTTACGGGTTCAAGCGGCTTGGGGGCGCGCGGGTTTGCACTTGGATGTTGTCCAGGTGTGGACAGCTTCGTCCCCACCAGAACTGTGGGGTGCAACCACTTCAGCCCTCACCGATCACATCGACCGCAGCGAAGACAAGTACCTGCTTCGCGGACGCGTGGGGACCGTGCACTCATGGGTATGTGATGGCGACGAAAGAACAGGGCGCGTCTCCCGGGGAGGGGAGACTATCTTGCAGATGACGCCGAAAGTGATATTTGTCCAATTCGATGAGGGTCTCGATGAGGCAGGGCACGTAAAACCGTGCGTGTGGACGATTAAGGGGCTGACCACGCCGGGCCTGTACCCAGTAACTCCGCAAAAAAAAGATTGGTTCGTGGACAAGGGCCGGCCGTGCCCGCGTCTGAAAGTGAAGCGGCGGCAGTTCCCCTTGGCCCCAGCGTTTGGAGTCACGGCCCACTCAGCACAGGGCCAGACTTTTAAGCAAGGCGTCATCGTGGATCTGAGGATTGGCGGGGGCACGTCGCCGTTGTCGAGTTATGTGGCTCTGACGCGCGTGCGTCGCCGCGAGGACATGTTGATTTTCCGGCCTTTCGACCGCCAGCCGTACACTCAGAAGGAGCGGAAGGGGCCCGGATACCTTTTACAGCTCTTGCGGGGCGATCCCAATGACCCCATCGATTGGAATGCAATCGAGAAGGAGTTCATGCCTGCAGGGAGGTGCGCGGTGTGCTCGTCGGTGAAGTACAAGAACCAGTATGCGCGCGGGCAGTGGAGCCGGGACGACGGACTCCGCGTGTGCACGGTGTGCTTGGAAGGCAAAAAGAGCATTGGTACGCCGTGGCAGTGCATGGAGTGCTTTTATTGGAAGGGCGAGAGCGCTTTCCACGCTTCCCAGCACCACAGCTCGAAGTTGACGTCACGGCGTTGCGTGGACTGCCCCGAGAGGCGAATGTGTTATGTGTGCGACGAGCGGAAGTACGAGGCAGCGTTCGCGGAGTTTCAGTGGGACAAGGCAGGAAACTCCCGATGTAAAGGGGGAATGTGCCTGGAGTGCGAGGAGCTGAAGAAGTACCTGAAGTGTTCGCGCTGTGGCCACCAGAAGCTGCCGCGTGAGTTTTCTAAAGCGGAACGGGTCAACGACGAACCCACATGCAAGGCGTGTGTGAAGTTGCTGCGAAAGGAGGAGAAGGCGCGGGCGGAGGCTGAAAAAACGGTCGTATGCTCAAAGTGCGGGAAGTCGAAGAACAAGGCAGAGTTTTCCAGGTACCAGTTGGACCGCACGGACAGAGCGTCGGTAGTGTGTACCGCGTGCGTCGACACCGAGGCTGCAGAGCGGAACGCGCAATCTAGGATGTGTTCGAAGATTTGCGCGGAGTGTGGGAAGTCTCAGCGGCGCGAGTTCTTTTCTGGCCGCATGTGGGGCGACGTGGCTGCTCAGGGCCGCAAGTGCATGCGTTGCATCGAAGCTGCAAATGCAAACCGGCTGACGGAAGGGCGGAAGAATGCCAAAGTTTGCGTGGAGTGCGGGAAATGTCAACCACGCGAGTTCTTTTCGGGTCGCATGTGGGCCAACGTGGCTGATCAGGACCGGAAGTGCATGCGTTGCACCGAGAGAGCGAGAGTGCAACGCGGATGTTGGAAATGCGTAGCCTGCAAGGGCGTGTTCCCGAATATTGAATTCGGCCGCTGGTTGGCCAAGCGGGCGACGAAAAAATCAAATGGGCTGCAACGGTGCAACGCATGTGGCGAGGACGAAGAATGCAAGGAGAAAGAAATCGCGGAACGTAATTATGCCATGGTCGGGAAGAGGCAGAAAGTGAAGTAGTGGTTATGCCAAGGCAGCGCGGGAGCTGTGCGCGGCGAGCACAAAAGGAAAGGAGGCTTTTTGGGCGCGGCGAGCACAAGAGGAAGGGTATCGGTCGGTTTTGGGCGAGAAATGGTGGGGTGGGGGGTCCCAAGAACAGAGGCTCCATGGGGTGGGAGTGCCGGGGCGTGGTGGAGGGCGCGTGGGGGTATCGGTCGGTTTTGGGCGAGAAATGGTGGGGTGGGGGGTCCCAAGAACAGAGGCTCCATGGGGTGGGAGTGCCGGAGCGTGGTGGGGGCGCGTAGGGATTATCGGTCGGTGTTGGGCGAAAATGGTGGGGTGGGGGGTCCCAAGAACAAAGGCGCCATGGGGTGGGAGTGCCGTGGCGTGGTGGGGGGCGCGGTGGGGGGTATCGGTCGGTTTTGGGCGAGAAATGGCGGGGTGGGGGGTCCCAAGAACAGAGGCTCCATGGGGTGGGAATGCCGGGGCGTGGTGGAGGGCGCGGTGGGG